>OZ020315.1:44915656-45515656 GCA_963971305.1 Arcuatula senhousia
ATTTAGAAATATTTATTGATGTGGTTTTAACAATTAATTTAATTTCAGGACTAAATTGTCAAGACAGATCCAATTGTGTCGAGTGTTTTATGATTTATATCCTGGACACTTTCCATAACTTTACTTAGGCTGATTCCAAAGAATATATGCTAATTATATACTAAATTTCTTCTATCAATGGACACAGAGTTCAGTCAATTAAGCAATTGTAAATGTTAGTGAGGACACCTGTCATGTGATCAAAAACAGCTAAAAAATGCAAAAAACAAGTGCAAATGTCAAAATTACCTTGAAATTGTGTTAAATAGTTTCATTTAATAAAACTTAATCAAAATAAATTATTTTTTATACAAATAAAACTACAATTCCTTTAGAATAAATTGAGATAATCCACTTGGAAACTGACAAAAAAATTACAAAGATTTGTATTGTAGACAGAAAAGTAAACTGGTGACCCCCAGTTTTTATTGTTTTATTTCAAGATATATGGTATTTCATTGATTTTTATCAAATAAAAATAAAATTTAAATTCGTGGTCTTTTTTCTTCGACAAGATTTTATGCTAATTTTTTTACCTTTCCTATATAATCTTAAGTAATTTGCGAAAATTATGAGCCTAAATGTTGTACAAACAAGCCTGGAAAGGGGGTTCAATATTCTTACACAATAAAGTATATACTAAATACTAATATATAAAAATAATGGACATTTTAAATTCGGCATTATTTTAAGGGTCAGGTGTCCTCATTAACCTTAAGTATTTTTATCTGTTCCAATAGTGACATATTCTTTTTTGATGATGAATAATACTATTATAGCTTGATTTCATTTGAAACAATTGTGACGAACTTTCCAGCTTGCAATGTTGTCTTATTAACAGTTCTGACTTCCAGCAGTTTGTCCATCTGTTGCCTTAATGGCTGAAATTGTAAATGACTCATTAAACACGGGTTGAAAAAGTTCTCAAATGGGAAATTGGTGGCATGTTTGAAAGTGTCATAGCAAACATTTCTCTTTCATATGCTTGGTTCACTGCTGTAAAGTCTACTTCACAGCTTTCCATCCAATTCTTTAACTGATTTTCAGGTTCTTTGTTTTCCACTTCCGGTTTCTAAAAATAAACTACTTTCTAGTGAGTCATGTTGGCCTAGATGGTTATTGGTGTATCAAATATGATCGATAAGCTCTGAACTAACTGAATATATTTAGCTGGTAAATCTCATAACGCATTTTGTATTTGTCATAAAAGAATACTCTTATAAATTTTAATTGATATGCTAAGGATTTTGAAATCTTTGCAATTTGAATATAATAAAAAATGTAAAAATTAAAACTCTTTTTGGTATTTGTTTTTCTGAATATGTACGAAAATCCCTTTTCAGACGAAAATTTATTTGTATTTAACGTTTAGAACGCTTTCCTGACTGTGTGCTTTTTCAACTAGAAATTGTGTTCCACACATAAAATTATGCTACTCCTGTTGTCTATTTAAGACTCATCAGAGGCGATCTATCCAGACGATTCAAAATGCAAAACATTGTATAATATGAAAAGCATAGAATAGAAGAACAAAAAATGAATTTAAGCACTTATACCGTTTGTGTATTTGGCTGCATGAATTTTCTTTTCAAAGCACTGACAGTAATAACAGTGACCGTCATAACCCCTGCTATAACACCCAAGGAAGTGCTGAATGCAACAAAACGTGTGGCTTCTGACACCTGTTCTGATGGTGTTACAAACAGGCCATTTGGTGTTTCTTTCGGTAAGCTTGTTGGTGATTGAACGGGTGGGCTTGTTTGTGTTCCTGTCGACAAGTTCTCTGTTTGATCCACTGAAACAGGAGATAATGAGATATGTGGAATAAATGTAGTCGAAACAACTAATACTATTTAAAATCCACAACGGACAACAACCTTCCAGTGAGACCAGTGGTTGCTTTGCCAATTTGTCTAACGCATAAAAAAGAAGAAAAAAGAATCACTAAAACAGTTAATAAATGAAAACAGAACACTTATAATTACTTTGAAAAATCTAAATTCTGACCGGATACTTGTATTTCAACAAATAGAATGGCAATGTCCTTTCAACAAAAACCTATTTTTCCCTAACTAGTTTGATATTTTTGATTGTTACCTTTTTTGAGTTAAACAGTGATTTTTTTAATCTGAAAAACTGAAATTGATATATTTCCCGATTGAATCTTTACAACAACCTTGATGGTCTTAAAATAAGTATAAAATTAACGCATATTTATATTCTTATATTTACTAAGAGCAAGTAAACATAAAACAATGAGAAAAGAGTTGATGGATACAAAATTACTTTTTTATTGAGAAAAAAATGCTATGAGAGGTGTTTTTCTTTTTGTGTATTATGTATGTTTATAGTATATTACAATATATTATCAAAAATCATATAGTAGTAGCTATGCATGTTATTCTAAACCCCCTAAAACCATTGTCAGGTCGCATTGCTAGGGGCATGTAAGTTCCTGACTTTCTGAAAACAAATAAATAAAATAAAAAAACCTTAAACGTCAACTTAATATTGAATGATAATGTCCAGATGGTTGTTCTAATTTTTTAAGATTTAAAGTGTTATAGAAATTGAAATTAAAATGCGTCAGGCGTAGCAAAATTTGTATTTCGAACACACGTGAAGGTTAGCACTGCTGGTGGAGTTTTAATTCCCCGAGGTTAGCCCGCTCCGACATCAACACTTTTGTGTTGGAGAATACATCAAAGCTTTATATTATCTGTTTAAATTTCAAAATTGTCTAAACCCTAAGGTTCTTCCTACCCAAGACATAGGTTGATCATCTTAGTATTAATTTGGTTCCCAAGTTTGGTGTTTTTGGTTTTACTGTTCTATGCTCTTCATAATCATATAGTGTTTGGCTTTTTCAATATTTTTGGTAGGGCGCCTCTGATGAGTCTTGAAAAGACGAAACGCGCGCCAGGCGTAGCAAAATTTATTGTCTGGAACTTTGTTGTCATTTTCATTTCAATAGTCATGCAACGTTTTTCTGTGAGTATGCTTGAAATATAAATATGTATCATTACAACAAAAACATCTTTCTTGACAGCAACCTTGGTACTTCATTTTTAGAACATTGCATGATTTTTGCTCATTGAATATGCTTGCTTTTTACAAGTTCTACACAGATTTTTTGCAGGTGTATAAAAATAAATTGGCGGCTAAAGGAAGAAAAGAAGCAGCGATAAACATATATTTCCGTTAAAATCAAATGTTATATAAACCGGACAATAAACTATATACTTTCCAACTTATTGAAACCTGTTACCGAATTTTGTTCCGACTTAACCAGCTTTTAGTGTATAAAAAAATATATCAGAAGGACAAACCTATATTCATAGTAGTAAAAGTTGATGTGTAAGTACCTGTTGTATCTTCTAAATGCTCATTTGCTTTATTTTCTTCACAAGGACAAAGTTGACGATCTATATTGCTATTGTATAGCGGTATTAGTGATGAATCTGTTTAAATAGATTTAACATAAAATGTAATAACTAGATAACTAGAAACTAGTTTGAAATGTATTTTTTTGTATTGCTTTAAAGTGGAAATTATGAAGTGTGACAAGTGCTCTTCATGGATTGCATTCCGATTTTGAAGAAAAAATGAAAATGTTTTGCGGATAAATCTGGTCGTCAGACTTGTCTTACACGAATTTACCAATAAATTTTTTTTTGTGCTTGAAATTCCTGATTGTCAAATTCTAATTTTTAAACACCAGACTTCTTTTCTTGTACTGCATATCATCGATGTTCTTGATGCTGGATTTGACTTCCCTGTTCGAACCTTGGCTTTGATAACTTTTCATTCAATATTTTTGGCTTTTGACCTTCTAATGTTTTGATACAAATGCTGCTGATGAGTGGTTACTCCTTGAAATATCGATATACAGCATAATCAAAATATCGGTGTTTATACCCGTTTTGGTAATGTATTAAATAGTATTGGATGAAATAATTTACGATAATAATTAAGAATAATTTGAGCAGTTATAAAAAGTAACACGTAAACAATTAAAACCTACAAAAAAGTTTCCAAAATCTCACAGATTGTGTAGTTAATAAATAGATGGGTTAAGATATCTGTACTCGTGATATTTGTACTCACCGGTACAATCCAAATTTGTTTCCGGTTGATAATGAACAAGTATGTCCTCGATGACGTCAATGCAAAATAATTTATTTCCGAAATATTCATCATAATATAGAAGAGCAAAATTTAACACACTCTCGTTTAGACAGAGACAATTGAGGGACATTGTACTAAAAATATAAAAAAAAGATTAGTACAGAACAGAAAACTCAAATACAGTCAAACAGTTGGTATCGTAATAACGTTTAAAGACCAGGACGAAAAGACTACGCGAACGAATGAATATTGATGAAAATGATATCCAGGCATGTGAAAATACCTAAATAACCACGGACAGCGTTGAATTATTTCTTCAACAAAATAAGAAAAAATACTAAAAGAAAATCATCAGATAGAAATCAAAAAGACTAGTAAAATCCAGACAATAAATTTAGTTACTCCTGTAGCGCGTATCTTCAACTGAGGACTCGTGAGAGAGGTCAATCATCACAAGGTTATGAGAGCATAAACCATCAGAGAGCATAAATCAACAAGTATGTCTTCGATGACGTCAATGCAAAATAATTTATTTCCGAAATATTCATCATAATATAGAAGAGCAAAATTTAGCACACTCGTTTAGACAGAGACAATTGAGCGACATTGTACTAAAATTATAAAAAAAGATAAGTACAGAACAGAAAACTCAAATACATTCAAATAGTTGGTATCGTAATAACGTGTAAAGACCAAAACCCTTAAAACCCGAATAGAAGCCAAACGTATGACTAAAATCGAATTTTGCCCGAGTAAGGAATAAATTCGGATTTTCAAAGTTTTGATATCTTAAATAAAAAATTGATGAATAATTTACCACAAATGCGATACTACTGGAGCATAGCTTACCTAAGGAAGGAGAGATACCTCAAGTTATAATGATTCAGTTTAAGAATAAATAAAGAAAACTATGCGTAGAAACGACCCGACTCAAAATATAGATATCTAAATAATCATCGTTTACTTTAATTTCAGATATTTTTTTACTAAGCTTTAAAATGTTATTGGTTCCGGTAATCCAGTGTACTTACATTAACATAAGTTCAAAGTTGTTAACAAACATTATCCCTGCCAGAAACTGAATTTGGTTTCCATGTAACTCTCTTGCAAAGGAAATTGAAATATAGGTATTTTTGTTTAGGATTTTTAATTAACGTTAAATATAATGATGATTTATAACGATAATTTTATTCGTGTTTTTACTCTTTTGTATTTTTTTTATCTCACAAAGTACTTGATTGATATACTTTATCATAATTTAGAAATTGAAAATACGTTAATTCACATCAGATAAAACGAGTTTTTTTTCAAATTTTCTGAAAACAGCTCCCTACAATGTACATTTTGAATATTTATGAACGACTCGGCTGATTAGATTAACAAAAATGTATATCAACGCTTCACTTGAGTGCGTTCAATGATCGTGACATATCGGTGGTGGTTGCTATTGTTTCACCTTAGATATTGAATTTAAAATAAGGACTTTTCTTAATACTTCATTTAGTGAGGAAAGCATTCAATTTATTTTTTACAAGAAAAATGTGAACATTAAAGATGGCACCTATGAAAGATGCAGATTGAAGGGCTTATTGTTTAGCATTTTATTTAGTAAAATACAGCAAAAATCGGGAAAATGAATCACACTCGTATATCGGAATCATGGAAAGAAAGGCTTGTCAGCTTTAAAATGTAACCGTACACATTCGGAGGCTTTATTTGTACTTCTGTTCCTCAAATCCACAGGTTTATAATAAAAGAATATCTCTGTAAAATATCTATAATCATTTTCTATTCTACAACAACTTTATGATCAAAATGTATCATTGAAGAAATTATAAGGACTGTCTGATAAAAGTTTATTATTCTATTCAATGAAAGTTGGCTTAAATCTTATCACGAAATTTATCAATTCATTTTTTGTAATGAAACATTTCAAGCTTTAAAAAAAATCTAAAGTATTTAAAGGAAAGTTCTAGAAGAGTTTCATGATCTAATGAAATTCGGAAACATGATAAGTGGGAATACCTTAAAGGATTTTGTACATCAGATAAAATAAAGAATCTTAACGCCTAAGTAAAGAATCCGTTATGATGAGGCATTGCATTACTGATGTTGGCCTGTAGTTGTTGTTTATCTGTGGTGCCAATCCTTAGTTTTTTCTCTATTCATAAGTTTTAAACTCGTGATGATTTTATTCGACTGGAGTTCGCGTTGTTGATTGATAGACTATTGGCAACGAGACGCGTGTGCTATAGCAAGCAGGAACTGCTTACTCTTCCGGAGCACCTGAGTTCACTCTTGTTTCGACTGGAGTTCGCGTTGTTGATTGATATTCAGTTGTGTTGTGTTTCCATGTTTTACATGTTGTCTGTTTTTGTCCCCTTCTTGTTGGTGTTTACTGGTTTTGTCTCTGCCCTTTCGGACTTTTGACATTCGGATACCCCATTGGTACCTCTGCTTCTTTTATTCTTTTGTATTTTTTCAACTCCCATAGTACTTGATTGATATACTTTCTCATAATTTAGAAAATTGAAGATACGTTAATTCATAGCAATTGTAGTTCAAAGTTTTAGTCAATTAAAAAAATTGATACGACTGACGGACATTTCGTCTACATAAGACATTCTCATAGACCATTCAAAAGTCTCGATTCATTTGCCATCACGAATTTGTTGATGTCGGGCGGACCTGGGCGAACAAATCCTATTTTAGATATAGAAAACCTTACATTCTAGAAAGAAGCAAATTATTGGCAAATATGTTCTCTGGCAGACTCTGTATCTGGTTTGTATGCAACTTTCTTGAAAAAGAAATATATATATATATATTTTAAATTATATTCATATAAAAATACACATTAGAAAAAATAAAAAAAACCCTTCTTTTTATTACTTAGCATCAAGACACAAATATTTCGATTTTAGGTTTTTCTAGAAATCGTTTCAACCAAAATATGGATTCTAAACAACTTAAAGAACTGATGGGGATTCTTAACACGAATTTGTTCATTTATATAACACTATTAACATTTATTTTACATGCAAAATTCAAACCAATTCTACCATGGCATATTAAACTTGGCTTTTTTCAACTAGAATGGAAAACACAGGTAAACATCAATTGTGATCATGTTTCCACACTATTAACAAATATTTTACATTCAATACTCAAACTACTCCCGTCAGTGCTGTTTAAATGTAGCTTTTTCAATTAGAATGGAAAACACAGGTAAACATCAAAGATCAAATCATAGAGGACCAGATAACCAAAACGCTCACCTTCCGTATAGATAACATATTTGTACAGTTCGGTGTACGTGCTTTCATCACAAAGTGCAGAAAAATATTGGTATTTCAATGGGCACTCATTGTGCTCCTGTACCTGCTCATCAGTTTCTTTATTCACAAGATTCATACATTTTGCAATAATGTTTAAACAAAATTTATCTTTTAATTACACCTTCTGTTGTATCCATGATGTCTTTTTACAAAACTTTCTTTCCCCATATATCCCTAAGAAACTTGCGAAAAAGGATGTTAGAAAGTCTTCTTATTATTTTGATCTATATATCGAAAAAGGCACCAAAAGAAAATTTTACAAAAAAATATAAGATAAACATGATTACTTCAACTTTCCAATCATCACCTATCAAAATCTCGTCCGCTACACCTTTTGAAGTGTACGTATCACAAATGATTCGATTTGTAGAGCTTGTAAGACAGACATTGATGATCTTTGAAGATCGTCATGTTAGACTAGCAAACTGCTAAGACTAGTTTATATTGTTCCTCTAATGTTGATTTGTCTGAAGGAATTGTACAGAAGACATCCTTGCGCTCATGGAATAAAAGGGGATTTTTATCTCTTAGATTGATCACAAAGGTACGCTTGTAATGGAGTTCCGTTTTTGTTCTACTTTTCTGTATTAGACACGATGAACTTATTGGTTAGCAACCTAATGGAACGAAACTATGCATCTTTATTGTCCATTCACTAGATTGTAATATATTTTATGTGCACTTGTTGTTATAAAGCTGTTTGTAAAGCCTTGGTAAATCTACTAATATTTTGTCTTGGTGGAGCCTTAAAAGTCGACTATTTTTCCATACTTTTTTGTTGGTTAGTTTCTATTCAATTTGCGTAGTGCTTAGGTTTTTTTACTTTTTTATAAAAAGAAATCACAGGTACTTCACATTTCAGTGGAATAAATTGTGCTACAGCTGATGTGCATTTCATCAATTCGGACACATCGAAGATGCTTCAGGCAAATAGAATAAAAAAGCAGAACACCGATAGATAACAAGCAAATATTATGATTATATTACTAAGATTAACCATTTCTGGGTTAGGAAGATCATTTCGGTTTAATGACATTTACACAGACCATTGTATGGCTATAATGCATGCGTCAACTCAAATTTGTTCAAAACGGAACTGGTCAACCTCTATTGATTACAACGTACTTTTTACTCAAAATGGTAGTTTCAATGTCAATTAAATACCTCTTCTTGAAAGACATGATTATATTGGTTTTTTTTTCTGTATTTGTTTTTGCCATTGAATCCTTAAATAGGCTTGTCTCTGTTGTTTAACGGTATTGAAAAAAAAACTTACAAAAGATAAAGACGCCTATTATTAGCAAAGATTTTCTCTGGCAGACTCTGTATTTGGTTTCCTTGTAACTCACTATAAAAAAATCATTTATATTTTTGAACATTTTGGTTTTTTTAGAAATAAAAGACACCACTAATAAAATAAGAAGATGGAAGATTGTATGTAAGGGTGTTGTTTTTCTTTTCTTTGTATATTTTTGAATCTTTATTGTTAAAGAAAAAACACAATAGTGTGTGCCACATTTAAATGTTATATCGAAAGTTAATAAATGTTCGCCATATATTTAAATGTAACTTCTTCATAGACAGAAAAAAAATGTGGTTATTTCTTATAAATTATTTATTTAAAAAAATCACTATTGATGTTTTCGCAATAAAAAATCACATCATAACAGAAAACAAATTAAATGTGTTTACTGTTCTGATCTTGAATTCAGCATTAACAAGTCACAGCTTATCAAGCTTATGACATAAGATCAGACACCAAGATTAAATTAACTTATTTTTTATTACTGCTTGATAACAAATGTTGTTGATTGATATTCAGTTATTTTGTGTTTCCATGTTTTACATGTTGTCTGTTTGTGTCCCGTTCTTGTTGGTGTTTACTGGTTTTGTCTCTGCCCTTTCGGACTTTTGACATTCGGATACCCCATTGGTACTTCTGTTTCTTTGTATAATAGTGTATCGTTGTTTATAATGTTCATATTTTTCTATTTCACTCGGAACGTAATCCTTTCCATACTAACATTCCTTTCCATTCAGGAGCACCTGAGTTCACTCTTGTTTCGACTGGAGTTCGCGTTGTTGATTGATATTCAGTATTTTGTGTTTCCATGTTTTACATGTTGTCCCGTTCTTGATGGTGTTTACTGGTTTTGTCTCTGCCCTTTCGGACATTTGACTTTCGGATACCCCATTGGTACCTCTGCTTATTACATACTTTGTCTCCTCTTAATTGTTTGAGATCAACGAGAAAGTACTCACACCCACAATAGTTGCACATTCTTTTCAAAGATTTTCTCAGGCAGACTCTGTATTTGGTTGTCATTCAGGTAACTTGAAAAAAATATTATATACACATTTTAGTTTTGCATTGAGAAATAACAACAGACCCTAACACATCAATAAATATAAAAGTGTAAATATAAGTGTGCATTTGAACAGCCAGCTTATTGCAATCCACATATATGTAACAGGGCAGCTTGTAATCCAGGGACGATTTCGAATCGTCCCAGGACATCTTGGAATTCAACATTGTCCTAGGGGACTTACGCTAGATTTTTTCCAGTGCGATTTGAAATTCTATTTTCACCTAGGAGAACTCGTGATATCCTGAATCGTCCTAGGGCGATTCCGAATCGTCATAAAACTTGTTATTTGGAATCGCATCAACTCTTAGGGCGATCTCGAATAAGACCTTAGTATTAATAATGAAAAAAAGAAAACTAAATTAAAGAGACATTTATTGACAAAATAGAGAATATACATTAGCATTTAAAATACAAAAAATATTGTATTATTCATGTTAGTTTGTCAAAAGATGTTTATTAGCAAATGTGTTTGCTTACTTGGTGGTGCATTTTTTTGTTACTAGTGCAACATTTAGCTGAACATTTGAGTCCCTCTACTCATCAAGAGCAATGTTGTGTTGTGCATTTTGGGCTGCAGGTAGAATGAATTTCAATGATTTAATGGGTGTTGGCGTCACATTTTTGTTTGTTTTTATACATGCTTGTATATAAGATATTATTGGCAAGGTTTTCCGGATTAGTTGAGTTTAAACCAGGGACCTCCTAATACTTATTAAATGATCCTCTGTGTAGTAGATTTTAGTATCTCGTCTTTCGAAAAAAGTCACAACATTCTTCTAAAAACTTATTTATGTATTTATTAATTACACTATGATTTTTGTGTTTATTCTTTTTATTTATTCTGTGTATCATTTATTTTTTTATTCTGTATATATATGTCTGATTAATTTCATTCACATTATATCATAATTGAAATCAATTATTCAAATTCAGTGAAAAAGGATAAGGACGATCCCGTATTCTCATAGGGGAAAGTGGAATTCCAAATCGCACTGGCAAAAATCCGGTGTAAGTTGGAATTCCATTTTCCCCTAGGACGATGTAGAATTCCAAGATGCCTTAGGACGATTCGGAATCTCCGTGGATTCCAAGATACCCTGTAACATATACATTGTACTTTAAATGTTTCGTTCGGTAAGGTATATCTGTATTCTACATCTGCAAATCGTTGGTCGCGTCTACTGTTTTATTTGTGAGTTTTAAAAATCAAACATCTTCTTATTCCAAATTATTTCATTCTTTTGTTTACAATTCTATTTTATTTGTGAACTTCTAAGTTTTAACCTGCTTAAGTTAATGGATAGATAGGAATCATAGTTTTGATTCAAAAAAGTCCTTTAAATAACCTATATTTGCGATGTATCAATTAGTGGATTGCTTCCGTTTGTCCAAAAACCAGTAGGGATTCATCACATTCGAACTAAACTGTATTCTATTCCCCTTTCTAAACTCAATACTTTGTACAAGGAATGTCTAGAAAATCCGGTCACTGACCCTCAGTCTAACATTTATAGACTCACTGCTATCGTTCTTGATATCGGTTACAACCGCTTATTCAAACCTGTTGGAGTTCCACACGAAAACAGTAAAGACAATCGTTCCTTTCTTTCACTTCCATTTTTAAACAAGGGGTAAGATGCTATTAATTTAGGAAATATTTTACACCACAAATCTGTTACGGAACATATTCCTCCTTACTTCAAAGATAAAAGCATTCCCATTATCTCTTATTCCTTCACTTCCACCATTGCACCTAAGGTTTTCAACTATAAACAAGTGTTGCGGGATTTCCAAATCAATGACCTCAAAGCAAAACCTCCAGACTGTACCTGTGAAAAGTCCCCATTCAAATATGGTCCCTCTGGCCACGTTATCACTGGTGACCTCAACATCGTGGAAAATGACTTACTTCGCGATGTTTTGGCTAAAGGACCTAAATATCGTGAGCCAAGACGAATCAACTGGAGCTATAATTTCAAAACAATTATGGATTCAGTTGAAGACTATGCCAGAAAATGGGCCAAAAAAGAACAGGAAAAGGAATGTGACGTTTTGTCAGAATGGGTAAAAGCTGTGAGGTCATTGGTTTTGAAAAGAATCAATTCTTTGAAAGGCTCAATGAGCACTAAGGCAACATCCATTTTCAGCAACGCTGATGTTGCCAAAACATTGTCCACCTTACATGACAAATATGTTGTTGTACCTGCAGACAAAGCACCAAATAACATCATTTTTGTGTGCAAAAAACACTATATAGACTGTTTGACAGCTGAATTGGGGTTGGTTGTACCAGCAACAGCACCACATACACGGCTACAACACTGTCTAAGGAGGAAATCATTGACAATCACAAATCTGTCATTTCCTCCTTCGGCCTTTCTGTTGGTGGCAGTAATGATGACATTCCATCCCTGTATTGGATTCCCAAATTACATAAAAATCCATACAAACAGCGCTTCATTGCAGGGTCATCCAAATGTACAACTAAACCTCTTTCAGTTTTGTTGACTTCAATACTTACGGCAGTAAAATCCGGCCTCCAGAAATATTACGATTGTTGTTATTCTAGAAATGGTGTCAATCAAATGTGGATCCTGAAGAATTCGAAAGAACTGATGGAGATTCTTAACTCTAAATCAGTTTCATCTTGTAACAGCATCAAAACATTCGATTTCTCCACACTTTACACTTCTATTCCACATGAACAACTGAAATCGCGATTGGCACAGCTGATTAAACGCAGCTTTTTCAAAAAGAATGGAAAACGCAGGTACAAATTTCTTGTAGTCGATTATACCAAGACTTACTTTGTCATCAATGAGTCCAAGAAAAAGAACAAATTTACAGAAGACCAAATAATCGACATGCTCAACTTTCTTATTGACAACATATTTGTTCAGTTTGGTGGACGTGTTTTTCAGCAAACAATAGGGATTCCAATGGGCACTAATTGTGCA
This sequence comes from Arcuatula senhousia, assembly GCA_963971305.1. Taxonomy (NCBI): domain Eukaryota; kingdom Metazoa; phylum Mollusca; class Bivalvia; order Mytilida; family Mytilidae; genus Arcuatula; species Arcuatula senhousia. The sequence goes on from OZ020315.1 coordinate 44,928,488, forward strand.
CCTTTGCTTGCTGATTTGTTTCTTCATTCATATGAAGCAGACTTCTTGCAATCTCTTCTAGACAAAAAAGACCGTAGACTAGCTCTCTCTTTCAACCTCACGTTCCGTTATATTGATGATGTCCTTTCACTAAACAATTCTCGATTTGGTGACTTTCTCCATCTCATATATCCACAGGAGCTTGAGATAAAGGACACAACGGATTCTAGGAAGTCTGCTTCATATTTAGATCTACATCTCGAAATTGACTCTCAAGGAAGACTTTCAACAAGGCTCTATGACAAACGTGACGACTTCAACTTTCCAATCGTCAACTTCCCCTTCTTGTGTAGCAATATTCCGTCAGCTCCAGCTTATGGAGTTTACGTATCTCAATTGATTCGTTACTCCAGAGCGTGCGGGACTTACATCGATTTCCTTAGCAGAGCGACACGTCTGACGCAAAAATTGCTCACACAGGGTTATGTTGCTCCTCGGTTGCTGTCTTCAATCAAGAAATTTTACGGAAGACATCATGCACTTATAGACAAATATGGGATTTCGATCTCTCAGATGAGTGCAGATGTTGGTTTGTCATAGGGTGTTGATTTGTCTTCCTTTACCGGATTTGACACGCTGAATGGACTATTGGCAACGCGACGGGTGTGCTATAGCAAGCAGGAACTGCTTACTCTTCCGGAGCACCTGAGTTCACTCTTGTTTCGACTGGAGTTCGCGTTGTTGATTGATATTCAGTTGTTTTGTGTTTCCATGTTTTACGTGTTGTCTGTTTTTGTCCCGTTCTTGTTTGTGTTTACTGGTTTAGTCTCTGCCCTTTCGGACTTTTGACATTCGGATACCCCATTGGTACCTCTGCTTCTTACAACAGAGTTCCAGACAAATAATTTCGTCTATTAAAGACTCATCAATAAATCAACGCAGATTTATTGATTCTGTGGCGGGCTAAAATGTATAAAAAATAGTTTTTTTTTCAAGATTTAAGTTATATTCTTGTTCTTTGCTTTCCAATTTTAATTTGTCCATCTTTATTGCTTTAAGTCATTAACATTTATTAATTTTATTATAATAATAAGTTTACATCCAATTAAACTTACATCCACCAAAGATTTAAATTATTAGCAAAGATGGTCTCTGGTAGACTCTGTATCTGGTTTCCATGTAAATCACTTCAAAATATATTTATTAACATTTTTAGTTTAGATATAAAACAAACTTTAAAGACGCCAATCTAATGATAAAATACATGAAGATTGTATGTATTACTTTCAGCAAATCACATTCTGGATTCTATGTATTGTAACTTCTTGTTTGGTTTGAAAACTTGTTTATACTCGTATGACTCGTTTAAAATATAAATTGCTGATGATGAAAAATAACTCATTGAAATATGCATATACAGAATTATCGAATTTATGGCTAATGGAGTTTTCGTATCACAGTCGATTCGTTACTCCAGAGTTTGTGGGATTTACATCGATTTCCTTGGCAGAGCGTCACGTTTTACGCAGAAATTTCTAACACAGGGTATTGTTGCTCCATGGTTGCTGTCTTCACTCAAGACATTTTACAGTAGACACCTTGCACCAGTAGACAAATATGGGACTTTTATTTTTCAAATGAGTGCAGATGTTGTTTTGTCGTAGAGTGATAAAAACCGGTGTATTACAAAAAAATTACTAAAACAAGGATATCGTTACCACAAATTAGTGAAGTCGTTTACTAAGTTTTATCATAAATATCTATACCTTATTGGAAAAAACTGTACACGACGACATTTGATTGTTAAGGGAATATCCCATCCAGATTTCTACGGTAATGTTGTTTATAGAGCAAATAAATTCAAAAACAATCCCTTGGGAATGCAAAATTGGCTTAAAACTTTATTAAATAAAGGTTATGAAATGGATATTTTAGTAAAATCTTTGAATTTAGTCTTCTTTGGTAAAAATATTGATAATTTGATACTTACTTTAAAATGTTAATTGCCTTTTTATACTTCTGTCATTTTTGAGCATTACAGCGGTCAAGTGTGTCGGTTTTGTGTGATGATGCATCATCAAATCAAGTGTTTGATGTGTTGTGTCGGATTTAAAATCGACATACTTGATTTTTTACATTAGTCGATGAATGCTTCTTAGCTAGCTGTCAGTAACTTCGAGTGTTCTCAAGAGAGTATCCTTACGTCCCGTTAATTACCTGTTGTCCTTTTGTCTCAGATACTCTCTTGTTGAATTGAACTTCTATCGATTTGATTTTTACTGTGTGTTAGTTGGTGCTTTGTTATTGATTATCATTAGGGGGAAGGTTGGCGCCAAAAAACTAGTTTAACCCCGCCACATTTTAATGTGCCTGTCCTAAGCCAGGAATCTTTTTCAAAGCATATGTTTGTATTTAGTCGAATTTTTGTTAATTGTTTTTTGTCAAGAAGAGTGTCTTTCAATGCACTTTGGGATTGGGCTTGAATCATAGAAGCAGAGGTACCAATGGGGTATCCGAATGTCAAAAGTCCGAAAGGGCAGAGACTAAACCAGTAAACACAAACAAGAACGGGACAAAAACAGACAACACGTAAAACATGGAAACACAAAACAACTGAATATCAATCAACAACGCGAACTCCAGTCGAAACAAGAGTGAACTCAGGTGCTCCGGAAGAGTAAGCAGTTCCTGCTTGCTATAGCACACCCGTCGCGTTGCCAATAGTCCATTCAGCATGTCAAATCCAGTAAAGGAAGACAAAACAACATCCTATGACAAACCAACATCTGCACTCATCTGAGAGATCGAAATCCCATATTTGTCTATAAGTGCATGATGTCTTCCGTAAAATTTCTTGAGTGAAGACAGCAACCGAGGAGCAACATAACCCTGTGTGAGCAATTTTTGCGTCAGACGTGTCGCTCTGCTAAGGAAATCGATGTAAGTCCCGCACGCTCTGGAGTAACGAATCAATTGAGATACGTAAACTCCATAAGCTGGAGCTGACGGAATATTGCTACACAAGAAGGGGAAGTTGACGATTGGAAAGTTGAAGTCATCACGTTTGTCATAGAGCCTTGTTGAAAGTCTTCCTTGAGAGTCAATTTCGAGATGTAGATCTAAATATGAAGCAGACTTCCTAGAATCCATTGTGTCCTTTATCTCAAGCTCCTGTGGATATATGAGATGGAGAAAGTCACCAAATCGAGAATTGTTTAGTGAAAGGACATCATCAATATAACGGAACGTGAGGTTGAAAGAGAGAGCTAGTCTACGGTCTTTTTTGTCTAGAAGAGATTGCAAGAAGTCTGCTTCATATGAATGAAGAAACAAATCAGCAAGCAAAGGTGCACAATTAGTGCTCATTGGAATCCCTATTGTTTGCTGAAAAACACGTCCACCAAACTGAACAAATATGTTGTCAATAAGAAAGTTGAGCATGTCGATTATTTGGTCTTCTGTAAATTTGTTCTTTTTCTTGGACTCATTGATGACAAAGTAAGTCTTGGTATAATCGACTACAAGAAATTTGTACCTGCGTTTTCCATTCTTTTTGAAAAAGCTGCGTTTAATCAGCTGTGCCAATCGCGATTTCAGTTGTTCATGTGGAATAGAAGTGTAAAGTGTGGAGAAATGTGTATTTTATTTTCAATCCAGGGGCCAATTGAAAAACAGCGAGCAGCGACCGCTGGTCACATTGAAGGCTGCTGGCTGTTTTCCATTGTGGATATTTAAAATATACGTTTATAACGTAGGTTGTGTCGCGTACACTTATTCCACATCTCATTTTCTTCTATTTTATTTTATTTTCCTTTACCGGATTTGACACACTGAATTTAAATTGACAGTACGACGGGTGTGCTATGGCAGTCAGTAACAGCTTACTCTTCCATGCACCTGAGTTCACTCTTGTTACGACTTGAATTCACGTTGTTGATTTCCGTTTGGTTGATTTCATGTTATGTGTTTCTTCGTGTTGTTCTGGTACGCGTTTACCAGTTTATAATTAGTCTTTTTTTTATCCTCTTTGCTTCTTTCCAATGTTTATACTTTTTTGGTATTACGGTTTCTAATAATTGAATCGATAACCACTACTATTTTAACCAGAAGTCCCCCCCTTAAGACTTGTCTGACACGAATTTACCAACATATTTTATTATAATTGTTATTGACAATTTTATTGAAAATTTTCATTTTCTGACTTCAAAATTGTTTAAAACACCAGGTTTCTTTCCTTTTATTGCACAAGATCGATATCCTTTGTGCTTGATTAGAATTCCCGGTGCGGACATTTTAAAATTAACTGATTTGCTTCAATATTTTTGTTTGAGACCTTCGAATGTTTTGATGTAAACCGATGATGAGGGGTTACGCCTTGAAATATGCACAGAGGAATCATATGATCATTTTCTTTGCTCATCAAATTTTTTTACACCTACATGACCTATAGTTTTGCTACAATTACATGTATTTTGTATTTAAAAACCTTACTGTTTTAGGGAGAAAATCAAACTAAAGTATGAGGCCATATACAGCATGACTAAATTTACGAATGTATATACTGCCTTGGTATTTTGTATCATGAGAATGACTAAAATGATGCTGATGAGATCTTATTCGATGAATTAACATACAATAATTGTATTATCTAAAAGAACCTAAATTTATGCAGTCGATTATTTTCATGAATTCTGATTATTTGCAATGAAAAAAATATTCGTCTTCTGTATAGAATTATGGTCCAAAAAAAAAATACAATAATGTGTTAAAATATAGGGTTGAAAATATATATGTTTAACACGTCTACTAGACCTCTTAATATCTGCTCCATAATGCAAGCATTCGAAAAGTAATTTTCCACAAAATCAACACCGGGACCTGTTGTAGCATTTAAATTACAAGACTTACAGGTACATGAGCCCAAAATTAGCCGCAAATATATCTTCATGGAGAATCTCTATCATGTTGTTCTGTATGTATCTAGTGAAATAAAATCATAACGAGGGTAAACTCTGGTGCTACGATAGTCTCGAACCCAAACTCATACTACCAAGGTAGTGAGTCTGGGAAAACACCTATTGATTTCTCGTAACCACTAGGTGGCGATCGTTATACCTTTTAACCTTTACCACGTGTGTATATGACGTGTTTAGCATACAAGATTCATTTCAATCTGAAATGAACCAACTTTAAAAACTCAACGTTTCATTGGTCTTCCGTGGTTTTTGACAACTGGTTCTGCAAAATCGAGAATCGGATTGGTCAAACGTGTATGGTTCTGTAATCAAGAATGTCCCAATTTTTAACTCCAATAAACATAAACAATTTCCAAAACCAGGTAGACGCCCGTGAGTACAATTTAACGATAAAACGATTTTTTTATTGTTAACAAAACCAACTTGTGTTCAAAAATGTAAAATATGATGTCTTATTATAAAATAAGAAATGCTATGTTATAAGAGAACAACTCACATCAATTCGAGAAGTTATCTCGCTGTTGCATTTGCATAAATTCACTGAACCATAGGCACGGAATTCTGAACATACGGTTGAGTGATTTTCGTCAAACACTATGATAAAGCCTGAAAGTACTCCGAAAGTACACATAACAAAATAGGTAATGGGACTGTTCCAGACTCTTATCATCTGTTGATAAGCGTCTGGGTGATCGAGACTAGTGCTACGATAGGCAGTTCCTGCTTTGTGCAATAAATCGTCTTTTCAAAAACGTGTTTGTGTCAGAACACTGATTAATTCTTGTTTATGTTAACATATGCTGCGATAAAAAAAGATTATTTCCTTCAATCATCAAATGATTTAGTTAATAATAAAAATGACAACAAAATACCAGACAATGAATTTTGTTACGCCTGACGCGCGTTTCGACTATTCAAAACTCATCAGAGGCGCTCTACCAAAAATATTGAAAATGGCAAACACTATATGATTATGAAGAGCATAGAACAGTTAAACCAAAAATACGAAACTGGGGAACCACATTACTACTAAGAGGGTCAACCTATGTCTGGGGTAGAAATAACCTTAGGATGTAAACAATTTTGAAATTTAAACCGATAATTAAAAGCTTTGTTGTGTTCTCCTTCACAGAAGTGTTGGCGCCGAAGCGGGCTAACCTCGGATAATTACAACTCCACCAGTAGTTCCAACCTTCATGTATGTTCGAAATACAAATGAAATAACTATTCCAGACAATTAATTTTGCTACGCCTGACACGCGTTTCGTCTATTCAAGAGGCGCTCTACCAAAAATATTGAGAGATAAACGACGAAACATGAAGACACACCTGAAAAATCACATCGATCATGGCTCTGACTTGGTTCAGGCATTTCAAATGAAATGATGGGTTTTACCAGGGATTATTTTAAACCAAACTTTTATAGGAGGCAGGAACCGCTTTCTCTTCAAGGGCAACTGAGTTCACTCTTTTTACGACTTCGCGTTGTTGATTTCCATTTGGTTGATTATGTGTTTTATGTTTCTCCGTGATGTTCACTGGTTTTTTCGTTGCACTTTCGGACTTGTACACTCGAATCATTGTTGCCTCTTTGCTTCTTTCTTTCTTCGATTATCTATCCCAGTATATAAAAAAGGAAATCAAATACCAGGAAATTGAAGATCACAATGGAAATGTGACTTGGGACAGACATTTCAAAGTAGATAGCAATTTAAATTGAACTTTGACAAGAAAACCATCTTTCTCTACGATCTTATAGTCCGGTTTAACAAAATACGTTTAGAAGACACAATAGGGATAGGTGATCATCTCAGTTTATTTGTCAGCCAAAACAAACTAATTGAATTAAAATGAATTTTGCTACGCCTGACGCGCGTTTTATCTTTTCAAGACTCGCCAGTGGCGCTCTACCAAACATATTGAATAGCCAAACAGTATATGATTATGAATAGCAATAGCAGTCGGGAACATTAAAAGCACTGAAAAAAGACTATGACGGCGTTAATCAAACATGGATTCTCAAAAATTATAGAGAACTGATAAAATTCTCCATTCGAAGTCAATTTCATCTTGTAATAGCATTAAAACGTTTGATTTCTCTACATTATATACTTCAATTCCAGATTCACAATCAAAATCTCGTTTGGCACAGTTGATTACACGTAGCTTTATCAAAAAGAATGGAAAACGCAGGTACAGGTATTTGGTAGTCGGTTATGAAAAGACTTATTAAGAGTCTAGTAAGAGATATATATTTACAGGAGATCAAATAATAGAAATGCTCAACTTTCTGATCGAGATATTTGTACAGTTTGGTGGACGTGTTTTTCAGCAGACAATTATTATCCCGATGGGCACAAATTGTGCATCATTGCTTGCCAATTTGCTTGCCAATTTGTTTCTTCACTCATATGAAGCGGACTTCTTACAGTCACTTCTAGACAAAAAGGACCGCAGACTTGCTTAATCCTCTAATATGGATGGTGTCCCTTCATTCAAGTTCGGTAGTTTTGTTAATACCTTTATTCACTAAACAATCCTTGATTTGGTGATTGTTTACATTTCATATTTGGATCTATTTCTCGAACTTGACACACTAGGAAGACTTTGTACTTAGCTCTATGACAAACGTTATGACTTCAACATTCCGATAGTCAACTTCCCCTTTCTGTGTAGCAACATTCCGTCCGCTCCAGCTTATGGAGTTTACGTATCACAATTTATTCGTTATTCCAGAGCATGTTTGGATTATAACGACTTCCACGATGGAGCTACACGGCTGACAAGCAAATTGTTTACACAGGAGTACATTGTTCCCAAGTTGTTGTCATCACTCAAGAAATTTTACGGAAGACATCATGTGCTTGTATACAAATAAGGGATTTCTATCTCAGATGAGCACAGATGTTGGTTTGACATAGAGTTTGATAATGTCATCCTTCCCGGATTCGACAACACTAAAACGATATTTGGCAACGTGACGGGTGTGCTTAAGCAAATAGGAATTGCATACTCTTCCGGGGCACCTGAGTTCACTCTCGTTTCGATTTGAGTTCACGTTGCTGAATGTAGTTTTGTTATTATATGTGTATGTGCTTTTTGTTGTTGTATGGTTTGTTTCGTTAGATGATTTTTTGTCTACCGATTTTGTCTTTGTCTTTTCGGTTTTATGATGTTGATTACCCCTTTAGTACACCTTTACTTATATCAACCTATGTCAGAGGTAGAAAGAACTTTAGGGTTTAGAAAATTTTGAAATTTTGACGGATAATTTATAGCTTTGATGTGATCTCCAACATAAAAGTGTTAGTGCTAGAATGGGCTAACCTCGGGGAAAATAAACCCCATCAGCAGCACTAACCATCATGGGTGTTAGAAAATAAAATGACAACAAAGTTCCAGACAATAGATTTTTTTACGCTTGACGCGCGTTTCGTCTATTCAGGACTCATTAGAGGCGCTCTACACTTACATAATCGCGAATCATAACTTGTGATTTTTGTTTTATTGTTTTTTTTTGAAATCTTGATATCATTGTGTATTTGCTCAAACGTTTAATCACAATACTTACAAATGTTGAAGTTCTGTATATTGAACAAACGTATTTTCATGAAGATTGATAATCGTGTTTCCAGATAAATCTCTGAATAGAAAATAAATCAAGAGAAACATCCTAATGATATCCTGTTGTTCTATTTTCTCAAAATACAATTAATGCGGTTAAGCTGTATATGGATATTTAAGGAGCAACCTTTCATCAGTAGGAGTTAAGTGCATTTCTCTGTAAGAATCAGGCAAAATTTAAAAACTTTGAATCATGATTTTAAAAACACAGGGTTTTGACAATAAATTGTCATTCAAAATAGCCTTCTAATGAAGATACAAACATTAGATGTAGTCTCGAGTGTCAGAGGATGGAGGAAAATTCTTTTAAAATGATAGGAATTTAGTATACTTGACAGAGTTATCTCCCTATGATTCAAATTTTATATGCATTTCAACCAAAATATATCTCAAATTACTGACTTTTAAAAAAGTGCCAATACATTTTTGTTACTTTTTAAGCATTTTTAGCAGTATTTTGAAGTCAGACTCGTGTGGTTTTTTTATTCATGATTCATCCATTGCCTGATTCTTACAGGGAATGGCACTTAAATCAAAACCCGTTTTAGTTATGTTTTTTCAAACAATACTTTCAGTTGTTTTATCTTCTAAATCATTGATTCAAATGCTGCTTCTTTCTATAGAAATCGAAAAACTGAAATTTTCTTTTTTGTATGTTTAAATGGCTCAACATTTTAAACCAAACCATACTTTTAATACCTTTATCATTAAGACGAGCTACTTCTTACTTCTTTAACAAGATACTAGAGAGATACAACAGTGACATTACCTGAAGAACCTGTCAAAATAGTAGTTCAAATACACAATGTGAAAGGGGGTTACATTTTTTCAATAATTATAAGATTCTAACAAAACATAAAACCAAAGGTAAAAATGGGGCATCCTAATGACAAAGTCCGAAATTAAGGACAGGACAAAACCCAGACAACAAATACAACACGAAAACACAAAAACTACTGAATATTAATAATCAGCAAGACATTCAAAATTGTTTAAGGATGAAAGGGGGGGACGAGATCATGTGCTCATAATTTCTGCTTGGGATAACGCAATCGTTTGTTTTAAAAATGTTAATGTACAATTCGGAAATGGACGGTTTAATGACGCTTAACCTTCCTCTTATTGTGAGGAACACAACAATAAAAACCCTCGAACAGTATTATGCCTTCGAGCTAAAGCTCTCGGGGAAGATATGGGCGTCTCGGGTTGTTATGAGATACGATATGAAAACACCCTTGTGATATTCTATGGATCTGTCTGTTATCATATACGTTGGACATAGAAGGTTATTAAAGAATCATCAAATTACTAATGAATTAAAGAAGCACCGTTTAACAATTCGAGTGAAACTTGTCGGACGTTGGAAAAGATAAAAATGTATAAAATATAAAATATGTTAAAAGAAGCGTAATAAAGACAAAGCAACGAATATAAACATTATTATTAACTCTTATTTATACCGGTTATCGGACTAACAAAACCCATCTAGTTATACAGTTATCATGACAAACTTTTATTTTTTACTCTACATTCAAAAACTTATAGCATCATTTTAAATTTCACTGTTAATACTCGTATTGATTCAAAAATTCACAACCTAAGAAAACCATAGGACTTACATTCTTGCAACATTACCAGTAAAATTTGGAACAACTGAAAGTCCATCGTCACTGCAATTATACTTATGATAGATCTCGTTTTCCCATTGAAAGTAAGCAAACACATCTCTATTATCCATTATAGAACAGGTACAACCAGAAACATCCTCACACTCTTGCTCTGACCTTACATGTGTGAACATAAGAAAGGCTTGTAACGCTAATCCAATCTTCATTCTACAACAAAGATTTAAGTTGGTACTTACACTGAGGCTAAAATAAAATTGTGTCGTTTAATTCTCCTGACAATTTGCAAAAATACTCACTTTGAATAAATAGATTCAATCGCAAGAAATTCAAACCATAGGATTCTCGGGAAAGTGTTTGTTGAACATAATAGAGTTTCAACATTTCCTATTTTGATCACTTAGAAGCTTGATTTCTTTGAATAAATGTAATTAACTAAAACGTTCAAATGATTTTTACGGCTACATGTTGTGTCCAGGATGTATTCAACTGCGTTTTTTTTTCGCGATTTTGATATGTTTATATCGATGCAAAAGATGGAATACGGGATCAAAGGCTTATGCCCTGTCACACTATAACGTTTTAGCCAACGTGTGCCAAATGTTTGAATAATTTTTCAAAACGATATAACACTTTGGCAGTCGCTGTAAAGAGTTTCAAAAAATATCTCTGCGAACGAACCCTAAGTGTCAGACTAACTACCTGTTACAAGGCATGGAAAACTTATTCAAAACTTATCCAAAGCGTTTGTCCAGCGTACTTGACGATTGCCTAGCGCATGTGTGACGATTGAAGAACTCATTCATAATGTTCGTCTAACTTATAATTTTTGCTCTCGGTGAGAAGACCCAGGAATTCTGTTCTTTTTATTTTAGTATAATTTCACAATAGTACAAATAGATGTATTATCTGTCTTTTATGTACTGTTGGATAAATTGATAGATAAAGATACATGTAAATTTAGTTTTGTTAGAAAAATATTGGTATTCGGCGTTCTGGTAATATGAATGTATAGTTTTTATAAAGTTGTTTTTTTAACTAATAATGATGATTTTTTGCACTCAGTCTAAAAGAATAAAAATATTATAGATTTTATATTTTGATATGTCAATAATATATAGAGAGGAATGAATGTGTTTGACAACAAACTCTTTAAATCTCAAATGAGTAAGAAAATGTAAGAAATATCGGTCTGTAGAGTTTGCCAAGTATGCCGACAGCATGACGGATATCCTTGACAGAGAACATCGCATGTGCTTAATGAAAATCAAAAACAGACATTAGCTCATATGAGTATAGAAGTTAGACTGTCGTTATGGGTTGGAAATGTTGCTAGTTGGTTTATTTGTCAGTTGCAAATGATTTTTAACCTATATGTTGAATAATTACAGAAGAATCGTTGATAGAAAATACTGTTCCCTTTGTACCATGTTGAATGACGTCGTTTTTCCTCCCCGTGACCCCTGATGACCTCGTCTAAATAAAAATGACAACAAAGTTCCAGACAATAGTTTTGCTACGCCTGACGCGCGTTTCGTCTATTCAAGACTCATCAGAGGCGCTCTACCAAAAATAATGAAAATGCCAAACACTGTATGAATATGAAGAGCATAGAATAGTATAACCAAAAATACCAAACTGGGGAACCAAATTATTACTAAGATATTTCAACCTATGTCTGGTGTAGGAAGAACCTTAGGGTTTAGACAATTTTGAAATTTAGACGGATAATTTAAAGCTTTGATGTATTCTCAAACTCAGAAGTGTTGGTGCCGGAGCGGGCTAACCTCGGGGAATTTAAACTCCACCAGCAGTGCTAACCTTCACGTGTGTTCGAAATACAAATGACAACAAAGTTCCAGACAATAGTTTTTCTACGCCTGACGCGCGTTTCGTCTATTCAAGACTCATCAGAGGCGCTCTACCAAAAATAATGATAATGCCAAACACTGTATGAATATGAAGAGCATAGAATAGTATAACCAAAAATACCAAACTGGGGAACCAAATTATTACTAAGATATTTCAACCTATGTCTGGTGTAGGAAGAACCTTAGGGTTTAGACAATTTTGAAATTTAGACGGATAATTTAAAGCTTTGATGTATTCTCAAACTCAAAAGTGTTGGTGCCGGAGCGGGCTAACCTCGGGGAAGTTAAACTCCACCAGCAGTGCTAACCTTCACGTGTGTTCGAAATACAAATGACAACAAAGTTGCAGACAATAGTTTTGCTACGCCTGACGCGCGTTTCGTCTATTCAAGACTCATCAGAGGCGCTCTACCAAAAATAATGAAAATGCCAAACACTGTATGAATATGAAGAGCATAGAATAGTATAACCAAAAATACCAAACTGGGGAACCAAATTATTACTAAGATATTTCAACCTATGTCTGGTGTAGGAAGAACCTTAGGGTTTAGACAATTTTGAAATTTAGACGGATAATTTAAAGCTTTGATGTATTCTCAAACTCAAAAGTGTTGGTGCCGGAGCGGGCTAACCTCGGGGAATTTAAACTCCACCAGCAGTGCTAACCTTCACGTGTGTTCGAAATACAAATGACAACAAAGTTCCAGACAATAGTTTTGCTACGCCTGACGCGCGTTTCGTCTATTCAAGACTCATCAGAGGCGCTCCACCAAAAATAATGAAAATGCCAAACACTGGTTGAATATGAAGAGCATAGAATAGTATAACCAAAAATACCAAACTGGGGAACCAAATTATTACTAAGATATTTCAACCTATGTCTGGTGTAGGAAGAACCTTAGGGTTTAGACAATTTTGAAATTTAGACGGATAATTTAAAGCTTTGATGTATTCTCAAACTCAAAAGTGTTTGTGCCGGAGCGGGCTAACCTCGGGGAATTTAAACTCCACCAGCAGTGCTAACCTTCACGTGTGTTCGAAATACAAATGACAACAAAGTTCCAGACAATAGTTTTGCTACGCCTGACGCGCGTTTCGTCTATTCAAGACTCATCAGAGGCGCTCTACCAAAAATAATGAAAATGCCAAACACTGTATGAATATGAAGAGCATAGAATATTATAACCAAAAATACCAAACTGGGGAACCAAATTATTACTAAGATATTTCAACCTATGTCTGGTGTAGGAAGAACCTTAGGGTTTAGACAATTTTGAAATTCAGACGGATAATTTAAAGCTTTGATGTATTCTCAAACTCAAAAGTGTTGGTGCCGGAGCGGGCTAACCTCGGGGAATTTAAACTCCACCAGCAGTGCTAACCTTCACGTGTGTTCGAAATACAAATGACAACAAAGTTCCAGACAATAGTTTTGCTACGCCTGACGCGCGTTTCGTCTATTCAAGACTCATCAGAGGCGCTCTACCAAAAATAATGAAAATGCCAAACACTGTATGAATATGAAGAGCATAGAATAGTATAACCAAAAATACCAAACTGGGGAACCAAATTATTACTAAGATATTTCAACCTATGTCTGGTGTAGGAAGAACCTTAGGGTTTAGACAATTTTGAAATTTAGACGGATAATTTAAAGCTTTGATGTATTCTCAAACTCAAAAGTGTTGGTGCCGGAGCGGGCTAACCTCGGGGAATTTAAACTCCACCAGCAGTGCTAACCTTCACGTGTGTTCGAAATACAAATGACAACAAAGTTCCAGACAATAGTTTTGCTACGCCTGACGCGCGTTTCGTCTATTCAAGACTCATCAGAGGCGCTCTACCAAAAATAATGAAAATGCCAAACACTGTATGAATATGAAGAGCATAGAATAGTATAACCAAAAATACCAAACTGGGGAACCAAATTATTACTAAGATATTTCAACCTATGTCTGGTGTAGGAAAAACCTTAGGGTTTAGACAATTTTGAAATTTAGACGGATAATTTAAAGCTTTGATGTATTCTCAAACTCAAAAGTGTTGGTGCCGGAGCGGGCTAACTTCGGGGAATTCAAACTCCACCAGCAGTGCTAACCTTCACGTGTGTTCGAAATACAAATGACAACAAAGTTCCAAACAATAGTTTTGCTACGCCTGACGCGCGTTTCGTCTATTCAAGACTCATCAGAGGTGCTCTACCAAAAATAATGAAAATGCCAAACACTGTATGAATATGAAGAGCATAGAATAGTATAACCAAAAATACCAAACTGGGGAACCAAATTATTACTAAGATATTTCAACCTATGTCTGGTGTAGGAAGAACCTTAGGGTTTAGACAATTTTGAAATTTAGACGGATATTTTAAAGCTTTGATGTATTCTCAAACTCAAAAGTGTTGGTGCCGGAGCGGGCTAACCTCGGGGAATTTAAACTCCACCAGCAGTGCTAACCTTCACGTGTGTTCGAAATACAAATGACAACAAAGTTCCAGACAATAGTTTTGCTACGCCTGACGCGCGTTTCAAATGACGAGTCAAATCCAGAACAGAAATATTGTGCAACCCTAGTTTTATTTTAACATTCACTCCGGCCCTGTAAAAATAATAACCCTTTCCGGACCATAAAAAATCTAAATCAGCACTAGCAAATTTCTCGCGGAAACAAATACCGTAGAGCTCTCCGTTTGGCATTTTCAATATTTTTGGTAGAGCGCCTCTGATGAGTCTTGAATAGACGAAACGCGCGTCAGGCGTAGCAAAATTTATTGTCTGGAACTTTGTTGTCATTTGTATTTCGAACACACGTGAAGGTTAGCACTGCTGGTGGAGTTTAAATTCCCCGAGGTTAGCCCGCTCCGGCACCAACACTTTTGAGTTGGAGAATACATCAAAGCTTTAAATTATCCGTCTAAATTTCAAAATTGTCTAAACCCTAAGGTTCTTCCTACCCCAGACATAGGTTGAATCTCTTAGTAATAATTTGATTCCCCAGTTTGGTATTTTTGGTTATACTGTTCTATGCTCTTCATATTCATACAGTGTTTGGCATTTTCAATATTTTTGGTAGAGCGCCTCTGATGAGTCTTGAATAGACGAAACGCGCGTCAGGCGTAGCAAAATTTATTGTCTGGAACTTTGTTGTCATTTGTATTTCGAACACACGTGAAGGTTAGCACTGCTGGTGGAGTTTAAATTCCCCGAGGTTAGCCCGCTCCGGCACCAACACTTTTGAGTTGGAGAATACATCAAAGCTTTAAATTATCCGTCTAAATTTCAAAATTGTCTAAACCCTAAGGTTCTTCCTACCCCAGACATAGGTTGAATATCTTAGTAATAATTTGATTCCCCAGTTTGGTATTTTTGGTTATTCTGTTCTATGCTCTTCATATTCATACAGTGTTTGGCATTTTCAATATTTTTGGTAGAGCGCCTCTGATGAGTCTTGAATAGACGAAACGCGCGTCAGGCGTAGCAAAATTTATTGTCTGGAACTTTGTTGTCATTTGTATCTCGAGCGGGCACTTCGTACCCGCTTGCGAGCTATGCTCGCTATAAATCAAGGTCTTTAAATGTAAAAAGAAATAAGAAAAGCTATGTTAAATCATACGAATTGTTAAATGTGAAATGCTCTAGTCACTAAATGTTCCTTTTCCCTTTTGTGAAGAGAAATCCCATAACCAGGTATCTGATATTGTAATATCTAATCAGGATATGATAGATGTCCTTAAAGTTCTTAACTCAAATAAAGCTACGGGACCCGACTTAATAGTCATCGTATGTTAAAAATCTGTACGGAAAAGGTTGCCGCTCCTGCAATGAAACATCTAAATATCTTGAGAAAACTTAAAATTAAACTAAGTCGAACTAACTAAGAAAAATTATACATTGTATTGCTAAGACCCTAACTCGAATATGCAAGCGAGGTTTGGGATAACTGTTGGATCTTTGGTGCTTCTAAGATTAAGCATGTCCAGTTGGAGGCAGCAATGATTGTCACAGGTCTTCCGGTCTTCGCTTCAACGGGAAAAGTCTATAATGAGCTTGGATGGGAAAATCTTAAATCCAGACGCGAAAAGCGAAACCTCAATATGTTTTACAACATCCAGAAAAAAAGGGTCCCTGATTATCTGTACAATATTATAACCCCCAAGATTCAAACTGATCATTCCGTTTTGTAGATTATCTTACATACCGTCAACCACAAACTTTGGAATAATCTTGATTTAGAAATTAGGCAATTAGACTCTTTAACCAAATTTAAGATTGGAAAAAAAGATTTATATGTCTTTAAGTCACCTCCAAAATATTTTTCTTACGGATCGAGTAAACTGAATGCTATTCTCACCAAACTTAGATGCTCAGCATCATTTCTTAACTATGACTTATTTTGAGTTAATATAAATTCAGATCCCTCCTGTCGGTGTAGTGCTCCCATCTAAAACGCGTTTCACTTGTTCAAAATCTTCAATGGATTCCAAATGGCTGTAACATGGATCTTAACTTATTGTTATCTGGAACAAAACAGCTTTCTATAGATGAAAATGAAGTTATACTTTATAGTGTATTTTCATTCATAAAAGGGTCAAAACGATTCTAAATTGTGTACCCCCCCACACACACACACACACACATCCACACACTCTTTTTCTTTTCTTATTTTTCCCTAAACTTTTTGATTGTTTTTTTTTCAAAAGTTATTCATTTATTTGTAGATCTAATTTTGTATGCATGCTCCTTCGTATTGTTACTATATGCTTATGTAGGAGAAGATTTCATAAGTTAGTTTAACTTGTGTTTAATCCATTTTGCCTATTTTGCAAATAAAATATGTTTAAACTAAAAAATGATATGGCCATATTTATAGTATGACTACGATAGTTTTTGAACCCGTATAGTTTAAATGAAAACAAAATAACGTATTTGAAATTATCTATCTACCCAGTAACTACGAAAATAACAACAAATATGTTATTCTATATTTTACTTTTTTACGCAAGTTGTTTTTAAAAAGGTTCGACGTGCGTCGTAACTAGTAAGCTTGCATGAGACCTCTAGACAAATTGTTTGAATTCTAAATTATTAAAGGGATATTGTCTACGGAATGAATTTTTTTTACTAACATAAATAGGCCAGCAGACAACTTGTTTTGTCTTATTTAAAACATATGAACAACAAAAAATATGGCTATGGTACCAAATTAATCTAAAAATCAAAAAACAATAATCATTAAATAATATCTGTAAAGTTACAACAAGTACCAAAACGTGGATATAAACGGTTAATTTAGAAATGCTTTGTAAAGCTTTACAATAATTCATATTCACGAGCTTATTTCCGCCTTAAGCATGCGCACGGTTTTTCATTTTGTTTATTAACGTTGCTTGTTTAAAATTGCGGACAGTACACTGTACCTCAAGGTTTCAGTCCGTAGAAATATTCACGGGGACTAAAACGCCAAAGTCGCCAAACAAAGAAAATGACATTAATGACTCGTATATAATAAATGAAGATCATTTAGATAGTTTACATTGAATTTGTTT
Organism: Arcuatula senhousia; assembly: GCA_963971305.1. Lineage (NCBI taxonomy): Eukaryota > Metazoa > Mollusca > Bivalvia > Mytilida > Mytilidae > Arcuatula > Arcuatula senhousia. The sequence continues at coordinate 44,946,108 of OZ020315.1, forward strand.
AAATTGTCACCATATTAAAGTCTTCAGGAACAAAACATCTGAGATCCCGATCGATGGCCGCATTAAATACACTAGAAATATATCTGTCGTCACAAATGTAAACAAATAATCAATCAAAATAGTCATATATTTTTCAGCGAAATAAACCAAGTTTAAGGCAAATTTTGGTCTAAATGGCATTAAAAAATTGGTGACGAAAAATGTGATTTTGGTAGACAATGCCTTTAAATATCACAATATTAACTTGTACAAAATCTAAAAGTTTGCAAAATATAAAGTAAATGATAAGACATTATAATATGCTTGTTTACCTGAGTCTTTAACACGGAAAACTGATAGAACACTCTTTGAAATGTGGTAGACTTTGAAAAAAATAACTGCTCTATTGCACATACAAGAATTTTATTTTGTTAATAATTCATAAAAGTTCACGCTGCATTCTAAAAACAATCATGTCTCGCCTACTTCCTGATTTTCTAGTTATTGTATTTAATTTTTCATCTTTTATAATTTCAATTTTTATGATACATTGTAGATGTATAAAATTCGAAAATATTTCCAAATGTTATTTATGCACTTTCGTTAAAATAGCCATTTTATATATAGAACTATTTGACGTAAATTTTGTCAAACCTGTTTAGGCCTGAAACAATTACTCGAGACCTATGTTGAATGGTATATATTTGACAAACAAAATGACCAATAAGAATTTTTGTATCGTTTTTATGGCATCTTTGTGATTCGTCTTGAATCTTAAATATTTTTTAAAATTAATCTATGGGTCTGTCACACTATAACACAACGTGCTTGTGCGTGCAAATAACGTCTTAATACGCTTGTTAACGTTTTGTAAGTTTATACAAGTTGTATACACACAGGCTAAAACACGTTAGCAAACGTGCGCATACTTTTCTGAACGTTGAGTGCCTCGCAAAATGTTGATTATGCTCCAGATTTTCCGCTTTTTTCAAAGTTCAGTTAAAGAGATATATCTAGTATGACACATAGTCCACATCAAAACAGTGAAATTAAAGAAGAACACTGATAAGGATCGAAGGTTTTCAGTCAGACTAACGTTATGAAAATGTTTATCAATCGACAAGCATGCGTTCGGCAAACATAAAGTACGCTAGGAAAAGTTGATAGTACGACGTCGTTTTCTCTTTACAAAAACTATAATTATAATTAAGTTAAAGATGAGTTGGTCGGGTGTTGTAGGTACTGAGTCTGACGTTTTGAGTTTGTTCACTTAGAATTTCAACGACGATTGCTAACGTTTAAGAAAATGAAACGATCGCGCAAGTCAGCTAAATGATTGAAACTTAAAAGGACCAAACGAGAAAGCCATAACAGAACAGATAACTTTGACTATGTATGGTGACCAGGCTTGTTATTACCCTCGGTGCACTGGCATAGTTTATAGACTATCATTATCAAAATTAGATGATTATAAAAACAATATCAATAATTCAAAATTCAAAACAAACTTATAGAGTCAAACAATACTTTTTTCTTTATATTTTCCTGTCCATGGGTTTTATTTTACAATTATAAATTTAGAGAAAGTACATGATACATTAGATTTTTGAAAAAAATATGTTATATTAATGACTAATATGTAGAGACATGTGTTTGAATATATAACTTATTGATACCTACTAGAATCAATTAAGGTGTGTCGTGCTATTAAAATTCTACTATAGATTTTATTTATCAGTCAGGGGACCAACTTGTACAAGTCAGAATGATCAGATTCAATCTTATTTGTACAAGTCAGATGAAACAAACTAGAGTTATCTTCTCCTTATTTTTTGAAATTTCAATCTGACTTCTACGAGTAGAATATACTAGAATGTCTTTTTATTAAAGTCTCTTATCCAAGATATTCTCTATGGTTAAATTCCTTTTCTATATACTGAGATCTATTTATAAATCTTACAAAATAGTCATGGGTTTGTAATTTAGATTTTTTGTTTTTATATCATTCTTACTTGTACAAGTCAGAATCAAAATTTTTCTGCCCTCCTTTGGCAGTAAATTTCTCTACTTTGGCGGTCATGAACACCATGGTCTTTAATTATGCTTAAATCATTAAATAACAATTATTTATCTAGTATAAACCACATTGGTGTTCAAAACCGTGGATATAAATGACAGTCTTAGATAATTAGCTATGAAATTCTTTGATGATAATTGAAACTTTACAGTCAATCTGTTTCCTATGTGCTCATGATTCTTTCATCCTAAATGCAGGATGTCATTGTTGACCTTGTGAAATAATTTGAATAAGATTTATTGGTTTTGAGAAATGTTATTTCAAAAACATTGAATATTGGAGCAAATTTAATAGAAACAATTCTTACTCTAACAAGTCAGATTCATTCTGACCCATAGAAGTCAGAATTGGATCTGACTCTACAGAGTAAGAAACCATAAATAGAATCTTACTGGTACAAGTAAGATCTATTCTGACTTCTACAAGTTGGTCCCCTGACTGTTTATTTTTGGCACATTGATAGACTTTAATGAATAGATAAGATATTAAATAAAAAGAGGGGGTAACCGTTCATTTTAGAGCGCTATCAGCTGTCTAAAAATAGCAAAGTTTCAATATTTTTATATATGATATATAGGTAAAAAAGCTATAGAGGAACCTAAATAAAAATTCCTACTATAGAATCAGTTCAAATTCTGAAGAAAAGTCTCTTTCCAAAAGCTCTTTGAAAATATCTGAAAAAATATGGGGTCACCGTTCATTTTTTTCAAGATATTCATGAAAAATTGAAAATTTTCCTATTCATTCTATATAAATTATCTCCCTTTGATTCAGTACGGTAAATTATTTAAATGTTTTAAATGTCATGTTTTGTATCACGAATGCTTCTTATTTGATAAAATATATTAAAGGGTAAAGTTTCTGTCTACTATGTCCAGTTAGTTTATCAACTTTATACAAAATTCCAATATATGCAAAAAGATGCTAAGTTTGAAAGCATTGAGCCACCTTAACAAAAATACAACTTGTACTCAATCCTTACATATATGTTTATTAATTTAGTTTTAACATTTTTACTTATTTTGGATTGGGGAACCAGCTTAATGCTAATAGGAATTTTCTCCATTTTGCATCAATGTAATATTGATATTGTAAAGTTTCATAGCAGTCACTTCACTTCATTGAGGTCTATATAGATCTCCCACTTCTTTGATATTACCAAAATATTACCTTTTGGCTTTGAATACTTTTGTTTATTAAAAAGAACTGGTTGTTTGATCTTCAATTCATTGATTCAAATGCTGCTGATGAAAGGTTACTCTTTGAAATATCGATATATAGCATAACCAAATTCATCGTTTTTATACCAGTTTTGGTATTTGTATTTTGAAACCACTGTGTCGATAACTGCTGCTGGTGGACCAGATACAAATACAAATACAAATACAAATATCTTTATTTCCTAATCATAGGGCCTATCATTGGGCATATAAATCAGTCAACAAACATATAAGTCATACAAGTACAGAACAATGATTTAGAATGATTGGAACCAGAGGTCCCCAAGGGTAATAAAAAACCTAGGCCTGGTCGTTAGACTTTTCTGACACGATTTTACCAATAAATTTCTAATATTTTTGTCATTGAAATTTCCGATTTTTTAATTCAAAATTGTTTAAAACACCATGTTTCTTTCCTTGTAATGTACTTATATGTGCTTATAACATGATATGTTTATTAATGCAACTTAAGAGTAGTACAGTCATGACATACAAAACAAAACAATGACAATGACATACATACATACATGATCAAACCAATCGGTGTAGAGAATTTGAAACAAACATAAAGTTAGTAATATAAACATTTTATATTAAATACTGGAACAATGACACTTCAGTATGAAGGAAGGAAATGTTTGACCCACACTAAATCGATCTTCGGCAACGTGACGGGTGTGCTATAGCAAGCAAGCAAGACTGCTTATTCTTTCGAAGCACCTGAGTTCACACTCGTTTCGAAAAGAGTCCACGTTGCTGAATGCAGTTTAATTGTTATGTGTGTTTTGGGGGCTTTTTATGTTGTGTGGGTTGTTTCGTTGTGATGATTTTTGTTTACCGATTTTGTCTTTGTCTTTTCAGTATAATGATATTTGATTTCCATTTTGGCATACATTTGCCTCTTTGTTCCAGTAATCTTAATTCCATCATGAATACAAATAAGAAAAATAAAAAGGCTTTTTTACCATTATAGCCTTTTCTTTTGGTGATTACAACTCAAACCTCGCCCAAAATAACTTTACAACCTTAAAACGCTTGGAAAGAGTAATTAACACAAAGATATATTTTAGGTTTCCTTTAATCAGGACTATTTTAATTGAAGTCTCCGCCCCTACTCTGCCAACAATTTGCATACGTAATTATGGTAATTAAAATGCAGGCACCAAAAAAGTACATTTCTTACATGCACAAAGTAGTAATGAAGATACCAGTCAAATAATTGTACTTAGATTAAAAGTCAAATAACAGTAATGCAAATAGCAGCAGAATAACAGTACTGTTAAAAGTAGTGTAAAAAGCAGTAAAATAACAGTACTGTAAATAACATTAGAATAACAGTACTGTAAAAAAGCAGTAAAGTAACCGTACTGGCAATTGCAGTAGAATAATAAGTAAAAAGACCGATTAAAGTACTTTGAAAGGTTGTAAAAGAACATAAATTACTTTATAGCAGTTTATTAATAAGTATAGTCATGGTATGATGCTGATTGCTTAACATAGAGAAATACATTGTACCACTGATTTACACTGTATGCACCTCAGTTGTTTTTTACATTATACAGGCTAGCTTTTTAGCTACTTTTATCATAAGTACTAGTTCTGCATACGAATTGTCATTTGATATTAACATTCTATTTTATGCTGGTTCATTTTCGATGTCATATTTTCTTTGCTACAGGTTTGATATACTAGTAGTCATGTACACAAGTGTATAAAGAAATAGGGTATCTAAACAGGTTGATTCATTCATTTGGTCTAAAAAAGGCAAAAACAAATAAAGTCCATTCACAAGTCCAAATTACTACTAAGATTGAAAAGATACAAACAGCGCAATCATTATACAAAGAACTCTTGTACAATAACATTGGAACAACAGTGCATAAAACTTGAACTAATGACATGAATGACATGTCACAACAGTGACAACAACACATAAAATATATATTTTTATTAACTGTGTAAGCATCAGATATCTTACATTTATGACAGTCTGTCAGCAAAACAAATGAGCTTTAATTTTGTTATTTCTACTTCCAGACTTCTTTTACCGATTGTTTTATACAAAACTAAACTTTTGTATTTTGACAGAACGACTCAAGAGCTACTACCTACTTGAACAATGAGTTCTTATTTCATTAATAAAGATGTGATACATGTAATAGTCATGTTGGTTAATCTGTATCACTGAGATAATAAATATTTTTAGTACAGCTTTATATCATTCAAAAGATTTCAGATATGTGCACAAGAAAACTTTTGAAGTAACAGATAAATTTAAAGAATTTAATAATATAATATCAGCCCTACTGATAAATTACCCCTCGGTTGTCTAAAAAATAAATAAATTTAAACCAATAGTCATACATTTGTACCAAACATACCGAAATTACAAGTAAATAATTTACTTGCACACAGTAAACAGTAAACTGTCATATTTATAGAAGGGTGTGTAATTACATGTAAGTTAGAGTAAAAATACAAGTAAATAAGAGAGTTTTATTTATTAATTCCCCTCGTACAGAATGAAACCTAAATACTGAAACAGTTTGGCTTAAATTGTACATTTTTGCAAGATTATCAATTTATTTCTTGGGGTTCCTTTGTCCAATATCAATAGTCTAAACTGTCTATTTCACTTCTGTTGGCGATCTCAGTCCTTTGGATGTTCAGTATTTATTGTGTTTCAGATGAAGGTTGTAGACTGGGAACCTTTATATTATTCTGCTGTAAAAAGATAAACAAAAATTAAAAACAAAAATTTAGGTTTTTCTAAAACTTTTATATGCAAATTTTCATATGGTACTATCAATCATTGTCTTTAAATTTCAAGTATGATTCCCTTGTAGTTATGGAGTTTAGCATTCCGAAATGATAGTGGTGTTGACAAAAAGAACAATAAATTTTGGGAAAATTGCTGCATTGTCTAATCAACTCAAGGTTAAAATAAATTTAAAATAAAACCTACTTATTATTGTCATATAAACATACAGAAACAAGTTTGTGACAGAACCATACATGACATATTTATGATAATAGGTAAACATGTAGATAAAATTAAGAAAAATAAACATATTACAACTTATGAGACATTTGCCATTGGTTCTAATGAGTTTAAAAAAAATCTCTAATATCCTATGTAGGTTTTAAGATAAATTGTATTATTGAGCTTAACAAGTGCAAATTCATTGCTTTTGAGGGAGCCGAGGAGGACTTTATACACATGGTTTACGACGATGCATGAGGTAGGACATTAATCTATATTTTTTTGCTGGATTCTATTTACTATGCCTACATGCATACATTTTACCTAAACGTGTTTATCTTGATCAATTAACACCATTACATGATGATGTAAACATATTGCGTCCTTAATGTGGATTGTGCACTTCTTTGTCTTTGCATTTTCCACAATATTACACTATGCTGTATCTTAAAAGGACAGTATAGTGTAAAATGGATTGGCTACATAAACAAAGGAAATTCTAAAATAATACATGTGCATGTACATAGATCATGTATAAGAAAACACATCGATAAATGAAGACAGACGTTAATCGAAGAGTTTAAAAGTTTCAACCTTATACATGTATTTATTACAAAATAATTTCTTTCAGAAATGATTACGGAGCACCATTGTTAACCCTGTTATGGCCTAACCACGTATATGGATCAGGCATATATACCGTTTCTGTACATATGTTCGTGACACTTTGGCTAAGTTCTCATTTAAGGTCCATAATTTGGATAATAGATGTTGACCAAACTTGGGGGACAATCATTTTTCACCACAAAGCTTGACACCACCAATTAGAAATAAGGTCACTGCGACTTATATTTTATGGAAGAATGACTTTGATTTATGTATTGATAAAAATCCCAGATACCTGTTAGGGATCAATGATATTTCACGAATAGGAGGGCCATTCTGTGGCCCATGAGACACATTTTCTAGTTACAACTTGTGTTCATGTTGAAGTTGTTGGTTGCTATAATTTCAGATGTTCAATTGTATTTGTGTGTTATCATAATGTTGTCTGTTTTTCATGCTGTTCTTTAAATATGAATTTGTCAGTAACTGACCCCCCCCCCACACACACACACATATTACCACCACCATTCACATATTTCAGGATGATGATTTCTAATGAAAATTTGCCTCCCTTTTTTTAGCCTAGAGAGCAACACGAAAAATATGCTTTGAATCCATGTATAATTCTATGTGGTAAAAGAAAACATTCGTTTAGCAAAGGAAGATTTCCTCTTCCTTACCAAAGGAAATTCAGTCATTCAAATCATGATGTTGTTTTTGTGTGCATTCGTGTGCGTTTTAACTTTCCGTTTGATTGCGTCACGAGTACTTTTGTAGTACTACGCGGTGTTTTAAAGTACCTAAACCTCTCTGTAACATTCTCATTTTGAAATAGGATATAAAACAATTAAAATTCTTTATGAATACATCGATATTAAGACATAAGACCGTAAACAACAATGATAAATAATCCGTACTAATTAGGACTTTATTCCGCAGATGTAAGATACATTGTGTACTTTCACTTTCGAAATCGAAATCGAACGGTCAACAAACAGAACGCCTGACCAAGAGTACAATGTTAGACAGTGATTTTTTTTGCTGCCAGATTTAATATTTGAACACTAAATTCTTTACAACTTTTTACCTTATTCAAATTTTATTTAAATGCAATGTAATTAGAAGAAACAATGACAAAAATTGACAAGGAATCTACGCCAACGTTGAAGCAATACTGGATATTTTTCCGGTATAATGGCGGCATTAGCTGGTTTTTCTTCACAGCAATTTTTATTCTCATTATTGTCAAATATGAGAAGTTTACAAACTCTTATGGCTATTACAAACATTCAAACACAAAACTTATACATGGTAACAACTCATGGACGACGGCAGATCTTTTAGCGTTCAAACCTTGGCAAGCTTATAAATAAACAACAACAAAAGGATCTCGGTAGACGAAATCGCTTACCTGACTTAAATTAATGAAACTTAGACCATTCACTTAAAAAAAACTTTTTACATCATAAGGGTCATCGGATAACATTAAAGATATTTCGAATTGCCGTTTGTTTATGTTTAAAACACAGTTGTGACGTCATGCTATTGTTAATGCTGTACTTTATATTACCGATAAGTACTGTTTCTTCTTAATATTGGACTGCAGTCCACTTAATACTGGATTGCTTTAATGTGATATTGGACAGTGACACATACAGAGTTGTGCATCTTGAACATTTGATTCAGGTGATGTTTTACAGAAAACTGCAACAAATATAAATTTAATAACATTTTTTTGGTAAGTTTGCCATGCCTAGATTTGAACCCATTTTCTTTGTATCTACAATCCACCGTACCAACCATTTGGCTACCAAATCGCTTGATTGAAAAGTGTTTAATTCAGGTATTTAATCTTTCTGATTGTACCTCCGTATATGTTATCAAGCAAAAATGTTTTCCCAACCTGGATTCGAACCCGCAACCTGTCTGTTTACGGGCAGGATCGCTAACCATTAGGCTACGGTGGATTCGATTGATATGTGCTTAATTGGGGTATTTAAATTATCTGATTTTATAAACGTATATAATAAAACATAATAAAACTATATTTTAATTGTTTATGCTTTAATTGAACAATATTTTCATCGTACACTGTGTTTTAAGCAAGATATAAGCCTTACACAGTCCATTCGGTAGAATATTGGACAGGTCTTCGGGTGCGCCTCAGACCTGTCCAATATTTTACCGATACTGTTTACGGCTTATATCCTTTACAGATTGAGGCGCGTACACTTTATCCACATCATCATCTGTTGTTGTTGCAGTAAAGTGTAGAATTCAACTACCAGAATGTTGTCGTATTCTAAAATTTGCATTATCATTATTTACGGTATGCCAGCTGTAAGACAAAAGCAGTTGTTTTCATGTTTATTTGACCATAATTCCAATAGGAGGTCATTTGATTCAATAAAATTAAAAGTAGTTCCTTAGTTTTATACAGTATTTCAATATGACGTAGATATCCAATAACATGGTCGATATTGACATTACAAGGGGAATAACCTAGAAAAATTTGACTCCGTTACATATTTTGAAGATCTCGGAGAAGCTTATCAAAAGGTAACTTCAATATCCAAAAAAAATTATATAATTGTATTAAATCTATACTAAAAACAGTGCAAAATTATTTAAAAACCAAGTAAACGAGCAATAACTCCTGCATGGATTGTTAGATCTTCTTCAAGGTTCAAGCGATGTGGTTTGCTAAATACGTGGAGGAATATTGATAACTGCAGAAAACTGCATAATTATTACTCATGTGTTCTACTTTCAGCCACGGCGGCAATAAGTTACGGTCAATCGCAAGTCCTTACACCTTTGTCATACAAGACAAGCTTATAAATAACTTTTTTTTTTCATATATACATTCTTTATTCACAACTCCTGCAATACAAATCCCCTTTACGCCCAGGATAGCAGTAAAGGGTTTCCCTGATTTTTACACCCCTCACGCACAGGGATAGCGTAAAGGTAAAAAGAAAAATAACTCCCTTAAACTTATTATAATAATATCATCAATCAATTATCTATTCACAATAATAGCTACATGTATTTTGACCTAGATATGTACCGTTTTCACCTTTCCTACTTCTATACGCATCATTGATTGATTAAGCTTGTGTAAATTTAAAAGGTTTTGACGATGTGCACGTGCTGTCTTTATAAACTTAATTGTGTGGCTAGTCCTTAAATATCAATTATATACGCGTGGATTATCTAAGTTCCACAGAATGTAAGTTACAGTAAAATTAAGACACAAAAGTATTTCAATATAACCTGGATACATGTAACTATTTACTACCTATTATAAAAAGATTACCAGCGATACTTCAATTAGGTCGTTTGTTTCCGTCGTTTCTATATTTACAAAACCTCTTTGCAATGTACATACTTTCACTTTTCACTCGGTGGCTATATTCGGATTCTCAATCTTCGGATTTCCATCAAGACAATATGGCCGCGACCAGTATAGATTATGTGTTCCGCTTCGGATTATATTTTAGTCTATGTGGCATATATTGCATAACTTTAGCGTATAAATGGATATTCGATTTTGGATTGTGAAAATTTACTTAATTGAATAAAGTTTTAAAGGACAAAAATACTAATCGGACACCAAAAATAAGTTAAATCATGCAAAAAAGTTGTACACAGCATCTTCGTATTTCATGCTTTTATGTGGCGGTGTTTTAAAGCAACAATGCGATTCAACTAGATCATGTAGCGTACATGGCGTAGTCACTTTATCAGGTTGTGCACATGTTTAAGCGTACTTTCTTATAAATTGTTGACTGCAAAATGTTAATTCATTGAAGATAGTTTATTATCACAGACAGAAATATAGGTCAATCAGACACACACAATTCAAGCATTTTATTGATTTTTAGAAAAATGACAAATAGCCACATTGGGTCATTCGTCTGTCTTGATCTAGGTCATTTTAATAAGGATGAATAATTTTATCTATTTCTCACAAAGCTATTGCGGGATCCAGAAAAATAAACTTATTTGTCACAAGTTATTGGTTGTTCGAAAATGTTATCATCATGATCATTGCTTGATAATTTTGTCGATTCACCACACAGAGACCAAAGTCGGCACACTTACAAACATGTCAGAAAATAATTTAACTGTGCGGAACCCCCGGGCGGAACCACAGGGGCTTGGACTATAGAGTAGGGGGTCGATTTTTTATTAAGTCAATATAAATGACGAGATTCCAAGCCCCTGTGTGCGGATTGCAACGTCCCTGTGTAAGTTTGCTTTAGTCTCTATCATGAAGGGAGGGACAATCTTTGAATAGGTGACAATCAAAAATATTTGAGCAGTGGCGGATCCGGGGGGGGGGGGTTCCGAGGTTGGAATTTTCCTCCTTTCCGCCAAAAATTTCGCAAGTAACGAGTAGGTTTTCTGCAAAATTTGTCTGGAACCATCCCCTTTTCGTCATTCCTCCACAGCGGACTTTATGTGGACCAACCCCTATCAAAAATTTCTGGATCTGGCCCTGTTTGAGTTATAATATAATTTGTTGCTATTAGACGTAAAAACTTTAAAGGCATACATGTACATTGCAAATTTTCATAAAGAGATCTACATTTGGTTTTGAATAGGTGACAATCAAAAATATTTGAGCAGTGGCGGATCCGGGGGGGGGGGGGGTTCCGAGGTTGGAATTTTCCTCCTTTCCGCCAAAAATTTCGCAAGTAACGTGTAGGTTTTCTGCAAATTTTGTCTGGAACCATCCCCTTTTCGTCATTCGTCCACAGCGGACTTTATGTGGACCAACCCCTTTCAAAAAATTCTGGATCTGGCCCTGTTTGAGTTATTATATAATTAATTGCTATTAGACGTAAAAAAAATTAAAGGCATACATGTACATTGCAAATTTTCAAAAAGAGATCTAAATTGGGTTTAAACTTATTTCATATAATATTATATACTTCAAAATCATAGGCTGATCTGACAAATGATAACCATTAAAGTAGACGATAAATAGATGTGGAATAATTGTACGTGACACAACCAACATAAAGAAACGGAATTTAAAAATTCACAATGGAAAACAGCCAGCAGTCTTCAGCATGACCATAAGTCACTGCTCGCCGTCTTGCATTGGCCCAAGACTAAAAATACAAAAAAAAAGGATGTGTCCAGTACACTTAGAAAAAGTCAAAATAACAATGTACGATTTTTTTTACATCTACGTATGCTTAAATGCAACTAAATGTTGAAAATAATAATATTATAAAACGAAAATTGTAAAAATTTCTAGGCAAAAAATATTATAATTATTAAATACAGCAAAATCGTACATTTAAACTATCAGAAAAGGATTATTTCAATAGATACAATGATGGGAGTTTATAATCTGGATCAGCTACAATATGCTGTCCATACTTTACTCAAACACACTATTCATTTCTAAGTAAAGGTTCTCGCCTATCCTACCCCTGTTAAGCTTGTTGACAAGATATATGTCATTTATTGCCATGTTCAATATCATAGATTTTGAGACGGTCCTCTTTTGGTATTTTGCAATATTTCTATGTTTCCATATTGCCCATTTTACTATAGAAAGGACCGTTTCAACTAATAAATGTTTTACATCAAGCTTTTGAGTTCCCAATATTATGATGTCTTCAGAATTTTGTACCATATCTGTTCCGATTCTAGTACATAATGAATTAATAATTGCAAAAATATCCCCCCATACTTCTTTTACCACTTTACAATGAACAAAAAGATGTAATAAACTTTCCTTTTCTGTACAGAAATGACAAATGCCGTTGGATAAATTAATTTTTTGTAACAATTCTTCTGTATAAATAATATTGTGCAATACTTTCCATTGTAATTGTTTGCATTTTCTGTGTGCAAAGTTGTTAGTCAATGCACTCCATATTTTATCCCACTTGATATTGCTTTGAAAGTAACTTTCCCACTTGTGTTCACAGTTTGGTGTCAAGGGATATCTGTAGAAGCTTTGTATTTGCTTCAGTTTGACATCCCTTGACTCCATAATTTTACCCTCTCGTATAAATTTTGTTTCGTTTAGTTCGAACGATCTCTTTTTTTTGTTTTAGTTTTACATGATTACGTTTAAGAATATTAATATGATCGGCAGAAAAGGATGCCTTTATTTGACTATACTGAGATATCCATTTCCTTTTATCATCTAACATATTAAATACTACTAAAGGTGAAACAAAGGAATCGGTTTGTGTGTTCCATATATCCCTAACCTTTTTTATCCCGCTTTTAGAAAAATTATCAAAAATAAAGCATGACGTCTAAATTTGAAAAGAGAGTTACCAAAGAGATTCTCCTCGAGAAGTTCTTCTCTTGAATCAATGTTACATTTGGCTTGTTTTTGAAAATCTATCCAGGAACTCAAGAGATTTAGATAATATTTGGACATCTTAGGCTGGCCTAGACCAATAATATCCGAGCGCTTACATATAAAAAATCTGAATCAAATTTAGAATCGAGCGATGTTAGCCAGAATTTGCCTATAGCGTTCCAGTTATCTAGATCGCTATTTACCATGGTGTATAAACTCTTGACATGCTTAGACTTAATGAAATCTCTAAGATTTACCATACCCATTCCACCCTTTTCCTTCGGAAGACAACACACAGCTCTAGATACTCGATCTGGTTTTCCGTCCCATATAAAAGACCACATAATATTATTTATCTCTTTTTCATATTTAACTGGAATACCTCTCATCTCGATTTCGTAGCCAATATTAGATAATACAAGTGATTTGATAATCAATACTTTCCCGGCAAATGTTAAATCTCTTGATTTCCAGACCTCAATACAACTTTTTTGGATTTTTTGCAAAAAACTGTTTTGGATTTTGACCTTCCAATGTTTTGGTTTAAATGCTACTGATGAGAGGTTACTCCTTGAAATATCGATATATAGCATATCAAAATGAACTGTTTATACCCGCGTTTTGGTATTTGTAATTTTATTTTATTTACTTTATCTAACCAGATACGATCTATATTAACACCGTAACCGTGTTTGACTCCAAGCGCTTTAACTGGCTGCTTGGTCCATTTAATTCGATTATATACAGGTTTTTTATTTTTCCATTTCCCTAAATACATACCAACCGTTTTATTCATATTCATACGAGCACCGCTAGCTTTTTCGTATGTTTCTAAAACTTTAAAAGTTTCTTCTATCGATCGCTCATAAATAACTTAATTAAATTGGCTGCAAATAGAATTAAGGTGTAAAAGGAGTTAACATATAAAGAACCTGACGAACGACAGACGACGGACGGACGTCAAACTCTAGGACTAGGAATTTTGTTGCTTTGGGTTATAATTCTGCATTCTTTTCCAAAACTTCTTTCAAAGATAACATTTGTTACCCACTGGAACAAGTTTGCAGTATGCTTGATTTCCTCATTGACAACATATTTGTCACCTTCGGAGAGATTTTTCAACAACCAATCGGCATTCCAATGGGCACAAACTGTGCTCCTCTCCTCTCCAATTTGTTTTCATACTCTTACGAGACTGTATTTCTTCAGGGACTCGTAAAGAACACGAAGATGAAAGAGGCAAGGTCATTTAATCTTACATTCAGATATATTGATGCTGTCCTTTCTGTCAATAACACTTCATTTGGTAGTTGGATTCCTTCAATATATCCTCCAGAATTGGAGATTAAAGAGACCACCGAATCAAATTGCTTCACGTCTTTCTTGGATTTTTTCTAGATTATTCCCCTTGCAATGTCAATATCGACCATGTTATTGGATATCTACGTCATATTGAATTACTGTATAAAACTAAGGATCTACTTTTTACTTTATTGAATAAAAGTTTTCAAATTACCTCCTGGAATTATGGTCAAGTAAACATGAGAAACACTGCTTTTGTCTTACAGCTGGCATACCGTAAATAATGATCATGTAAATTTTAGATTACGACAATATTCTGGTAGTTGAATTCTACACTTAATTTACTGCATTAAGTTCAACAACAGATGGTGATGTGGATAAGGTGTACGCGCCTCAATCTGTAAAGGATATAAGCCGTAAACAGTCCATTCGGTAAAATATTGGACAGTACAATAGTTTACCGAATGGACTGTTTAAGGCTTATATCTTGCTTAAAACACAGTTTACGATGAAAATATTGTTCAATTAAAGCATAAAACAATTAAAATATAATTTTATTATGTTTTATTATATACGTTTATAAAATCAGATAATTCAGATACCCTAACTAAGCACTGATCAATCGAATCCGCCGAAGCCTAATGGTTAGCGATCCCGCCCGTAAACAGACAGGTTGCGGGTTCAAATCCAGGTAGGGAAAACATTTTTGCTTGATACAATATACGGAGGTACAATCCCTGAATTAAAAAACTTTTCAGTTAAGTAATTTGGTACGGTGGATTGTAGATACAAAGATAATGGGTTCAAATCAAGGCATAGCAAACTTACCACAAAAATGTTAGTAAATTTATATTTGCTGCATATTTCTCTAAAACATCAACTGAGACAAATGTTCAAGATGCACAATTCTGTATGTGTCACTGTCCAATATCACTTTAAAGCAATCCAATATTAAGTGGACTGCAGTCCAATATTAAGAAGAAACAGTACTTATCGGTAATATAACGTACAGCATCAACAATAGCATGACGTCACAACTGTGTTTTAAACATAAATAAACGGCATCTTGAAATATCCTTAATGTTATCCGATGACCCTTATAATGCAAAATTTTTGTTTTAAGTGAATGGTCTTAGATTCATTAATTTAAGTCAGATAAGCGATTTCGTCTCCCGGGATCCTTTTGTTTTTTGGTTTATTTTAATAAACTTACCAAGGTTTGAATGCTAAAATTAAAAAGATTATTAAGAAATTAAATTAGATCTGCCTTCGTCCATGAGTTGTTACCATGTATAAGTTTTCTGTTCGAATGTTTGTAATATTCATAAGAGTTTGTAAACTTCTCAAAGTTGGCAAAAATAACAATAAAAATTGCTGTGAAGAAAACCCAGCTGATTCCGCCATTATACCAGAAAATCATCCAGTATTGCTTCAACGTTGGCGTAGATTCCTTGTCAATTTTTGTCATTCTTTCTTCTAATCACAGTGCATTTAAATAAAATTTGAATAAGGTTCAAAAGTTGTAAAGAATTTAGTGTTCAAATATTAGATCTGGCAGCACAAATATCTCACTGTCTTACATTGTACTTCTGGTCTTGCCTCCTGTTTGTTGACCGTTCGATTTCGATTTCGAAAGTACACAATTTATCTCACATCTGCGGAATAAAGTCCTAATTAGTACGGATTATTCATCATTGCTGTTTACGGTTTTATGTCTTAATACCGATGTATTTATAAGGAATATTAAATGTTTGATATTTTATTTCAAAATGAGAACATAATAGAGAGGTTTAGGTACCACAAAACACCGCGTAGTACTACAAAAGTACTCGTGACGCAATCAAACGGAAAGTTCAAAACGCACACGAATGCACACAAAAACATTCATGATTTGAATGACTGAACTTCCTTTGGTAAGGAAGAGGTTATCTTCCTTTTCTAAACGAATGTTTTCTTTTACCACATAGAATTATACATGAATTCAAAGCATATTTTTCGTGTTGCTCTCTAGGCTAAAAAAGGGAGGCAAATTTTCATTAGAAATCATCATCCTGAAATATGTGGATGGTGGTTGTAATATGTGTGTGTGTGGGGGGTCAGTTACTGACAAATTCATATTTAAAGAACAGCATGAAAAACAGACAACATTATGATAACACACAAATACAACTGAACATCTGAAATTATAGCAACCAACAACTTCAACACGAACACAAGTTGTAACTAGAAAATGTGTCTCATGGGCCACAGAATTGCCCTCCTATTCGTGAAATATCATTGATCCCTAACAGGTATCTGGGATCTTTATCGATACATAAATCAAAGTTATTCTTCCATAAAATATAAGTCGCAGTGACCTTATTTCTAATTTGTGGTGCCAAGCTTTGTGGTGAAAAATGATTGTCCCCCAAGTTTGGTCAACATCTATTATCCAAATTATAGACCTTAACTGAGAACTTAGCCAAAGTGTCACGAACATATGTACAGAAACGGTATATATGCCTGATCCATATACGTGGTTAGGCTATAACAGGGTGAACACTGGTGCTCCGTAATCAATTATGAAAGAAATTATTTTGTGATAAATACATGTATAAAGGTTGAAACTTTGAAACTCTAAGGTTCTTTGATTAACGTCTGTCTTCATTTATCGATGTGTTTTCTTATACATGATCTATGTACATGTACATGTATTATTGTAGAATTTCCTTTGCTTATGTAGCCAATCCATTTTTACACTATACTTTCCTTTTTAAAATACAGCATAGTGTCATATGGGGGAAAATACAAAGACAAACAAGTGTACAATCCACATGAAGGACGCAATATGTTTAACATCATCATGTAATGGTGTTAAGGATGCTCGCTGGTCTTGTTGTGGTATTTCTGTCATATTTTCGGAATCCTCTGGATTTTACCATCAAAATAGGGTTAAATTTTTTGCCCACGAACCCCCTATTTTCTTGTTATTAATGTCTTTAATATGTCATAAAGAGGTTATAGACAAAGTTTTATCAAATCCTATTTATTCTGTCATGGGTTTCAAAAGCGAAATAGTGCTATTGCTAAACCTATGAAAAAGTCAGAGAAAACCTTTTCCCGTCAAATTTTTAACGTTAATTATCTTGAAAACGAGGTCACGAACCTATCAAAATTTTTTGCTTATTTTATACCTTTTACTAATATCTTTTAATTCAAGGCATAAAATTTGAAACCTATTTATTTTCAATAATAGTAGCGAACATCCTTAAGAGCCTGTCTCAGTAAAAATCATGCAAAAGGTGATTTACTTATTCTCTTAGGTTTTAACAATTTTTTTGCTAGTTATTTATCTTGGACCACTTAAGCAAAAAATATCAACTTAAGTGAGATTGGTCCATTAGACTATCTGCAAATTGACATTAAAAATTTTGGCGGGAAAATTTCCCGAACTTTTTTCATACACAACCCAACCAATTTTCTTGGCCACTTTACTCTAAAGTTCGGAAGGGTCTGTAAAAAATGTTGATATTTTCTAAAAAGGTAGGCCATTCTAGTTGAATTTCAACAAAAATATCAGTCGGATACTTAAAGTGATATTTTTGGTTGGTTTGTTAAGAAAAAAAATTGGCAAGACTTTTTCCCGTACTTATTTTCATACACAATGTAACCAAATTTGTATTGTGTATTAAACGAGAACTAATGAACCGATTGGGCTAAAATTTATTTTAGATTCATTTCTCGTCATAAAGATCAAATTCCGATAAAAAGAACCAGTTTTCAAAAATATGCATCTGCCACTATTTTTTGTGTTTTGCATGATTCTTACAGAGACGGCTACTTAATTGATCAAGATAAACACGTTTAGGTAAAATGTATACATGTAGGCATAGTAAATAGAATCCAGCAAAAAATATAGATTAATGTCCTACCTCATGCATCGTCGTAAACCATGTGTATAAAGTCCTCCTCTGCTCCCTCAAAAGCAATGAATTTGCATTTGTTAAGCTCAATAATACAATTTATCTTAAAACCTACATAGGATATTAGAGATTGTTTTAAGTCATTAGAACCAAGGGCAAAGGTCTCATAAGTTGTTATATGTTTATTTTTCTTAATTTTATCTACATGTTTACATATTATCATAAATTTGTCATGTATGTTTCTGTCACAAACTTGTTTCTGTATGTTTATATGACAATAATAAGTAGATTTTATTTTAAATTTATTTAAACCTTGAGTTGATTAGACAATGCAGCATTTTTTTCCAAAATTATTGGGTTTTTTTGTCAGCACCACTATCATTTCGGAATGTTAAACTCCATAACTACAAGGGAATCATATTTGAAATTTAAAGACAATGATGAATAGTACCATATGAAAATTTGCATATTAAAGTTTTAGAAAAACCTAAATTTTTGTTTTTAATTTTTGTTTATATTTTTAAAACCGAATAATATAAAGGTTCCCAGTCTACAACCTTCATCTGAAACACAATACATACTGAACATCCAAAGGACTGAGATCGCCAACAGAAGTGAAATAGACAGTTTGGACTACTGAAATTGGACAAAGGAACCTCAAGAAATAAATTTATAATCTTGCAAAAAATGTACAATTTAGGCCAAACTGTTTCAGTATTTAGATTTCATTCTGTACGAGGGGAATTAATAAATAAAACTCTCTGATTTACTTGTATTTTTACTCTAACTTACATGTAGTTACACACCCTTCTATAAATAAAACAGTTTACTGTTTGCTGTGTGCAAGTAAATATTTACTTGTGATTTTGGTATGTTTGGTACAAATGTATGACTATTGGTTTTAATTTATTGATTTTTTAGACAAGTGAGGGGTAATTTATCAGAAGGGCTGATATTATATTATTCAATTCTTTAAATATATCTCAGCTATTTTAAAAGTGTTCTTGTGCATATATCTGAAATCTCTGTACTAACATTATTTATCATCTCAGCGGCGATACAGATTAACCAACATGACTATTACATGTATCACATCATTATTTATGAGATAAGAACTCATTGTTCGAGTAGGTAGTAGCTGCTCAGTCGTTCTGTCAAAATACAAAAGTTTAGCCTTGTATAAAACAATCGGTAAAACAAGTCTGGAAGTAGAAGTAACAAAATTAAAGCTCATTTGTTATACTGACAGACTGTCATAAATGTAAGATATCTGATGCTGATACAGTTAATTAAAATATATATTTTATGTGTTGTTGTCACTGTTGTGATATGTCATTCATTTCATGAGTTCAAGTTATAAAACTGCTATTAACAGTACTGTTATTCTACTGCTATTTGCATTACTGTTATTTGACTTTTAATCTAAGTACAAGTATTCGACTGGCATCTTCATTACCACTTATGTGCATGTAAGAAATGTACTTTTTTGGTGCCTGCATTTTAATTACCATAATTACGTATGCAAATTGTTGGTAGTGTAGGGACGGAGACTTCAAATAAAATAGTCCTGACTAAAGGAAACCTAAAATATATATTTGTGTTAATTACTCTTTCCAAGCGTTTTAAGGTTGTAAAGTTATTTTGGGCGTGGTTTGAGCTGTGATCACCAAAAGAAAAGGCTATAATGGTAAAAATGCCTTTTTATTTTTCTTATTTTTATTCATGATGGAATTAAGATTACCGGAACAAAGAGGCAAAATGGAAATCAAACATCATTATACTGAAAAGACAAGTACAAAATCGGTAAACAAAAACCTTCACAACGAAACAACCCACACAACATAAAAAGCCCCCAAAACACACATAACAATTAAACTGCATTCAGCAACGTGGACTCTTTTCGAAACGAGTGTGAACTCAGGTGCTCCGAAAGAATAAGCAGTCTTGCTTGCTTGCTATAGCACACCCTTCACGTTGACTTTTAATCTAAGATTGATTTAGTGTGTGTCAAACATTTCCTTCCTTCATACTGGTGTGTCATTGTTCCAGTATTTAATATAAAATGTTTATATTACTAACTTTATGTTTGTTTCATATTCTCTACGCCAATTGGTTATTATCATGTATGTCTTTGTCATTGTTTTGTTCTGTATGTCATGACTGTACTAGTCTTAAGTTGCATTAATAAACATATCATGTTATAAGTACATTACAAGGAAAGAAACATGGTGTTTATTTAAAACTCGGAAATTTCAATGACAAAAATATTAGAAATTTATTGGTAAAATCTTGTCAGACAAGTCTGACGACCAGGCTTTTTATTACCCTCGGGGACCTCTTGTTCTAATCATTCTAAATTATTGTTCTGTACTTGTATGACTTATATCTTTGTTGACTGATTTATATGCCCAATGATGGGCCCTATGATTAGGAAATAAAGATGTTTGTATTTGTATTTGTATTTGTATTTGTATCTAGTCCACCAGCAGCGGTTATCGACCCAGTGGTTTCAAAATACAAATACCAAAAACTGGTATACAAACGATGAATTTGGTTATGCTGTATATCGATATTTCAAAGAGTAACCTTTCATCAGCAGCATTTTAATCAATGAATGGAAGATCGAACAACCATTTCCTTTTAAGTACCACTTTTTATAAGAACCATGCAAAAAGCGATACATGGGTGGAAAGCCTACACCACTTTATTTTTTATATGTTACTCCTACTAGCACCCTGATTCGATATTTTTTACTCTTTTTCAAAACAAGCGTTGGTCCTGAGAGAAAAAAAATATATAGAATGCATTGGAAAATTGTAAGAAAGGGAGATAACTCTTAATATTGTCAATAATTTCAATAGAAACCATTGTAACAAAATGGCAAGATTTCTCCCAGGACCAGACAGTTATGGTCAAATTGTTATTTATTTCTTATTTTGTATACTTTGAACTTTCTTTTGTTAAAAATAAACCACTGTAGCCTTTTTATCGATGAATCACTTTTCTTCAATTTTGCATGATTCTTAGGTGGACTACTACTTAAAAGTATAAAGTGGAGTTATAAATAATACTTAATAAACAAAAGTATTCAATGCCAAAAGGTAATCTTTTGGTGATATCAAAGAGGTGGGAGATCTAGCTTCAATGAAGTGAAGTGACTGCTATGAAACTTTGCAATATCAATATTACATTGATGCAAGATGGAGAAAATTCCTATTAGCATTAAGCTGGTTCCCCAATCCAAAATAAGTAAAAATGTTAAAACTAAATTAATAAACATATATGTAAGGATTGAGTACAAGTTGTATTTTAGTTAAGGTGGCTAAATGCTTTTAAACTTAGGATCTGTTTGCATATATTGGAATTTTGTATAAAGTTGATAAACTAACTGGACATAGTAGACAAAAACTTTACCCTTTAATATATTTTATCAAATAAGAAGCATCGTGATACAAAACATGACATTTAAAACATTTAAAGAATATACCGTACAGAATCAAAGGGAGATTTTTCAATTTTCATGAATATCTTGAAAAAAATGAACGGTGACCCCATATTTTTTTCAGATATTTTCAAAGAGCTTTCGGAAAGGGACTTTTCTTCAGAATTTGAACTGATTCTATAGTAGGAATTTTTATTTAGGTGCCTCTATAGCATTTTTACCTATATATCATATATTTAAGTATTAATATAATCTTTTTTTAATATGCATTATAGGACAAAGCACGTTACCTATATCGCATACCCTATATCGCACCCCCTATATCGCACCTCTTACCCTATATCGCACCCCCTATATCGCACCCCTCATTCGGAACTAAATATTTTTCCCAATGTCTCGGACGATCAAAATATGGCGAGGAGTCCACATGCTGTGTTGATGGGTGAAGTAATAATGAACGAGTTAGCGGAGGACATATTGCAGCTAGAAGACCACATTCAACTTCAGAGCAATGCAACTGAACCCAGCAACACAGAAGATTTTGTGGCTAGCATGAGAAATCCAAATACAGTTCGGAAGACTAATTCCGATGTCAACAAATTTCAACATTGGCTTGAACAAGAAAATGAACGAAGGGCAATAGAAACTTTGACTCACCAAGAACTTGACACTTATCTTGCAAGATTTTTTATGACGGCAAAGAGGTTAAATGGGGAAGATTTTGAACCTGTGACCCTAAAAAGTATACATGGGAGTCTAAATAGATATCTGAGCGAAAAACGATCCCCGTTTAACATAGTTGAAGACAAAGAATTCAAACATTCAAGAGATGTCCTGAACTCAAAAAGAAAACAACTTAAGCTGTATGGAAAAGGAAATTGTCCTAACAAGGCAGAACCATTCACCCCTGAGGAGTTGCAAATTTTGTATGACAAAAATCTTCTTGGTGCAGGTAGGTTTATCATGCTTTTAAATACATGTATGTCATTTTAAAACAGACAACAAATGTGAAAATGGTAAACAAACATGTACATGTAGCATAGAAATTTGCTTAATAAATAATTAAAATGAAACATGTATCATAATGTAAAAGTTCTTTTGCTCCTAATGATATTTCGTTTTTATGTAATCACCTAAAACTTTGTTTATAATGGTATGACGCTGTGATGTTATCGTCTGTCAGTGTCAACTACGTGCAGTTCTTAACATCGTATTGCAAGTTACATCAAAATGTGAATTTCAGTGTACTAGTAGTTCTACACACTGTATTTATTATACATGATACATAGAAACCTAAAAGATACGGTTTAAATCCATTTATTCTCATTAAATGAACATTAACTCCGGTTGTATAATTCAGATGGGTCTTGACTGTATCCCTCCAGGCCATACATGTAGTTTAAGTTGTACATGACTAACATGACTAAATGACTTTGGTCATAGACATGATCGACAAAATCAGTCCGAAAGTATTTAAAAGATACAAATCCTGAATTATCATGATTATTACATGCATAAATGAACAACACCTGTATTTCTGACAATGTGCACGGGGGATCCATGATTTTAGTTCAGAGGTGGAATAAAAATGTTTGGATGTTTATTTTTGCCGAGCAAAGCGAGGCATACATTTTTGTTGGGTTGATTTTTAAATGGATTAAAATATGCCATAAAAATCCAAGAGTTTCTGCCAGCTTAGGGGGTTTTTACATGTACAGTAAGCCTTTCCTTGGATCCGCACCTGGTGCATTATCAAATAAAGGCTTCTTTATTATAAAGTTTTGATATTTATGATGATTTTTATTTACTTTACATAATGTACAATGTAAAGAGTTTTTAATTTATTCATGTTCAGTTGTTTACATTCATACAATTTCATTGTAGGTAATGCATCATCCCTGACCAACACCATCTTCATGAATAAAAGCATGCATTTTGGAATGAGGTCTAGGAACGAACATCTTAATTTAAAATGGGGTGGTATCGAACTGAAGACATCATCATCTGGGGAGAAATATTTAGAGTACACAGAAAGGGCAACAAAGACAAGGACTGGAGTGAATAGTGACACTAGAGCATTCCCACCAAAAATGTTTGAAGACAACGGTATATAAATGTTAATTACGGTATTTATTTCTTGGATAAAATGCACTTGTCACTTTTACACATGTGTTTACATAAACAAAAAAAAACTGATGCATTTAAAGACTTCTAAGTAAAACGAGGTCAAGACAATTTACTATTTACAAATGTTAAGCGAAGCAAGAATAGACACAAATTTTTTTTAGTGATGAAGGGGGGGGGGTAAATTTAAAATATCAGCTGAATTATATACATGTACCTGTAGGTTGTGTCACTTACAGTACAACGATTCTACAAAACATATTATTCAAACTCTAAACAGTGTTAATATGTTTAATACAGATGTTACAATATTATATTGGCAATACTTTTAAATATTGCTTTTTTTTCAGAAAATCCTAGATGCCCAGTAAAAATGTATTTTCTTTATGCCGAAAAAAGACCTGAAGCAATGAACACTGCGGATTCAAAATTCTATGTAGGAATCAATAGAAGTGCAAATGCCAATTCATGGTTTATCAATCAGCCTATGGGAAAAAACACCTTAGCCAATATTGTTAAAAATATGTGCCAAGAAGCAGGTATTCAAGGGAGAAAGGTTAACCATAGTGCTAGGAAAACTGCTATAACAACCCTTGTCCATGCTGGGCTAGATAACACACTAGTCCAGCAGCATTCGGGTCATAAAAGTCTTAGTTCGATTAATAATTTTAGCTCCGCTAGCTTCCAACAGCAAAAGCAGATGTCATCAATTATAAGTAGCTTTAGCAAACCAAATGAAATACCCAACCGTGTCAGTTCTAATAATGATTTAACAATCCCAGATGACAATGAAGATGAACTGCTATGTACATCATCTCAAGAAATTGTTGATCAGACACTGAATGAAATTCAAAACTTTGAACATGCTATGTTTGATATAAGTAACAATAACTCTGTTTCAAAGTCTACGTCTAAAGTAATGCAGGATATTTGTGTTAAACCACAAACCTCTATACCTCAAATTTTGTCTGGTGCGTATGTTAGTGGAAATGTTGTTATCAACTATGGAAATTCAAATAAGCCGGACAATGGTGTAGAGAATTCAGAACCAGTAAAGAAGCAGAGGAAGTACTCGCGCATAATATATGATTCTGAGTCAGATTGACATTTGATATTATAAAACATCATACATGTGTTCAAATATAAAACCACTGGGCGATAACCGCTGCTGGTGGACCAGAGGTCCCCGAGGGTAATCACAAGCCTGGTAGTCAGATTTGTCTGACACGAATTACCATAAAATTTCTAATATATTGTCGCTGAAATTTCCGATTGTTAAATTCAAAATTGATTAAAACGCCAGGTTTCTTTCCTTGTAATGCACATGGTCGATATCCTCGGTGCTGGATTTGGCTTCCTTGTTCGAACGTTTTGGTTTTGAGTACTTTTCGTTTTCAACTGTTTTGGATTTTGACCTTCCAAAGTTTTGGTTTGAATGCTACTGATGAGAGGTTACTCCTTGAAATATCGATATATAGCATATCAAAATTAACCGTTTATACCCGCGTTTTTGGTATATGTAATTTTGTTTACATTTTCTATCTTGTTAAAAAAAGTTGTTTAAATGTTTTCAATAAAACTGTTCTGTTTTGAACCAGTAATTTCCTTTCAGAACCTCTTAAAAAAGAAGTTATACAGTACCAAAAATATGCAAAGATATATATACATCTGTTACGACTCATCGGTGATGCTTCAGCTTGACAAAGCATGACAAATTAAAATCAAGAACAAGAAATACGATAAAATACCTATGTGAAAACTGAGCAAAAAATATCATAAAATGCCAGGCAAACAGTTCCACATAAAGTGTAAAAATTCATCAGAAATCCTCTAACCAAAATTAAAAAGTCAGTGGATTGGAATATGCGTCTTCACAGGCCAAGGGTTCACTAACACTGAATTTAATGTTTGCAAAGGAATATGTTGATCACAATATAGACAGTAGTTAAAGCATACATGTACATGTAAGTGCCAAACTAAATTTTCAGTGTTCTAGGATTCCTATTATGCAATACCCCAATACCCAGGGTGAAATTAGACCTAGGGTAAGTGGACGTTGACGGTTTTTTGCATTGATTTATATTGTACATGTGATTTAAGTGAATTTTTGCAATTTTACATCTTGGTAAGTGAGATTTTAAAAAAATCCTAGAACACTGATTGTATAACTGGAAATTGAAATTGAGGTTGAAAAACAAGAAAATCGTTACACATGTAAAGCTTTATTTACAAAATATTAAACAAATTAAAATTGAAATTACACATGTGTGTAGAACAGATTACATGTTGCATCCCTTTAAAAGATAAATTTCACAATTACACTTTTTTCAAATATATCAATATTTAATCAAATATACCTTGGTTAAAATATATGATATAATGAACATTTCATGGCAAAATCTGTATCGCATGCTGTATTAACCCTCGACCTATATCATACCTCGGGCCGTTGGCCCTCGGTATGATATAGGTATCTCGGGTAAATACAGCATGCGATACAGATTTTGCCATGTATTATTCAGTATATATCATATATAGAAATATTGAAACTGCCATTTTTAGACAGCTGATAGCGCTCTAAAATGAACGGTGACCCCCTCTTTTTATTTAATATTTTATCCATTCATTAAAGTCTATCAATGCGCCAAAAATGAACAAAATCTATAGTAGAATTTTGATAGCACGAGACACCTTAATTGATTCTAGTAGGTATCGATAAGTTATATATTCAAACACATGTTTCTACATATTAGTCATTAATATAACATATTTTTTAAATCTAATGTATCATGTACTTTCTCTAAATTTATAATTGTAAAATAAAACCCATGGACAGGAAAATATAAAGAAAAATGTATTGTTTGACTCTACAAGTTTGTTTTGAATTTTGAATTATTGATATTGTTTTTATAATTATCTAATTTTGATAATGATAGTCTATAAACTATGCCAGTGCACCGAGGGTTATAACAAGACCGGTCACCATACATAGTCAAAGTTTTCTGTTCTGTTATGGCTTTCTCGTTTGGTCCTTTTCAGTTTCAATCATTTAGCTGACTTGCGCGATCGTTTTTTTTTTCTTAAACGTTAGCACTCGTCGTTGGCAGCCGCTGTAAAAGAAAATTTGAAATTCTAAGTGAAATAACTCAAAACGTCAGACTCACTACCTACAACACCCGACCAACTCACTTTTAACTTAATTATAATATAGTTTTTGTAAAGAGAAAACGACGTCGTACTATCAACTTTTCCTAGCGTACTTTATGTTTGCCGAACGCATGCTTGTCGATTGATAAACATTTTCATAACGTTAGTCTGACTGAAAACCTTCGATCCTTATCAGTGTTCTTCTTTAATTTCACTGTTCTGATGTGGACTATGTGTCATACTAAATATATCTCATTATAAACGGAACTTTGAAAATAGCGGAAAATCTGGAGCATAATCAACATTTTGCGAGTCACTCAACGTTCAGAAAAGTATGCTTACATTTGCTAACGTTTTTTTAGCCTGTGTGTATACAACTTGTATAAACTTACAAAACGTTAACAAGCGTGTTAAGACATTATTTGCACGCACAGGCACGTTGTGTTATAGTGTGACAGACCCATAGATTAAATTTAAAATATGTATTAGATTCAAGACGAATCACAAAGATGCCATAGAAAGGCACTTTCTACAATTGCCATAAATATATAAATTTAATATTCCTGGCTTAAAACGATATAAAAATTCTTATTGGTCATTTTGTTTGTCAAATATATACCGTTCAACATAGGTCTCGAGTAATTGTTTCAGGCCTAAACAGGTTTGACAAAATTTACGTCAAATAGTTCTACTATAAATGGTAATGGCTATTATAACGAAAGTGCATGAATAACTTTTGGAAATATTTTCGAATTTTATACATCTACAATGTATCATAAAAATTGAAATTATAAAAGATGAAAAATTAAATACAATAGCTATAAATCAGGAAGTAGGCGAGACATGATTGTTTTTAGAATGCAGCGTGAACTTTTATGAATTATTAACAATATAAAATTCTGTATGTGCAATAGAGCAGTTATTTTTTTCAAAGTCTACCACATTTCAAAGAGTGTTCTATCAGTTTCCCGTGTTAAAGACTCAGGTAAACAAGCATATTATAATGTCT
This sequence comes from Arcuatula senhousia, assembly GCA_963971305.1. Classification (NCBI taxonomy): domain Eukaryota; kingdom Metazoa; phylum Mollusca; class Bivalvia; order Mytilida; family Mytilidae; genus Arcuatula; species Arcuatula senhousia. The sequence continues at coordinate 44,974,239 of OZ020315.1, forward strand.
TATCATTTACTTTACATTTTGCAAACTTTTAGATTTTGTACAAGTTAATATTGTGATATTTAAAGGCATTGTCTACCAAAATCACATTTTTTCGTCACCAATTTTTTAATGCTATTTAGACCAAAATTTGCCTTAAACTTGGTTTATTTCGCTCAAAAATATATGACTATTTTGTTTGATTTTTTGTTTACATTTGTGACAACAGATATATTTCTAATATAATATTATTAAATGCGGCCATCCATCGGGATCTCAGATGTTTTGTTCCTGAAGACTTTAATATGGTGACAATTTAAACAAATTCAATGTAAACTATCTAAATTATCTTCATTTATTATATACGAGCCAATAATGTCATTTTCTTTGTTTGGCGACTTTGGCGTTTTAGTCCCCGTGAATATTTCTTCGGACTAAAACCTTGCGATACAGTGTACTGACCGCAATTTTAAACAAGCAACGTTTATAAACAAAATGAAAAACCGTGCGCATGCTTAAGGCGGAAATAAGCTCATCAATATGAATTATTGTAAAGCTTTACAAAGCATTTCTAAATTAACCGTTTATACCCACGTTTTGGTATTTGTTCTAACTTTACAAATATTATTTAATGATTATTGTTTTACGATTTTTAGATTAATTTGGTACCATAGCCATATTTTTTGTTGTTCATATGTTTTAAATAAGACAACACAAGTTGTCTATTGGCCTATTTATGTTAGTAAAAACAATCTATCCGTAGACAATATCCGTTTAATCATTTAGAATTCAAACAATTTGTCTAGAGGTCTCATGCAAGCTTACTAGTAACGACGCTCGTCGAACCTTTTTAAAAACAACTTGCGTAAAAAAGTAGAATATAGAATAACATATTTGTTGTTATTTTCGTAGTTTCTGGGTAGCTAGATAATTTCAAATACGTTATTTTGCATTCATTTTAACTATACGGGTTCAAAAACTATCGTAGTCATACTATAAATATGGCCATATCTTTTTTTTAGTTTAAACATATTTTATTTGCATAATAGGCAAAATGGATTAAACACAAGTTAAACTAATTTATGAAGTCTTCTCCTACATTAGCATATAATAACAATACAAACGAGCATGCATACGAAATTAGATCTACAATTAAGTACTATTCCACACAAGGATCAGGCAGGGGGTGGCACATCGATAATTTCTAATTTCCGATTTTGGGATATAGATGCATCCATTTTACCATAAAAACAAACCAAATGCAGTTTTTACATCTTTATATGTATTTGGTGCCAAGATATTTGTTGACTGATTATATAGGAAAAAAATTTGGCGGGAAATTTTCCCGTAGTTTTCACTATACAATGTAACTAAATTTTGACTGGTAATATCTCCTAAACCCAAGACAGACTGAAAAATTAAGTGGTCAAAACAAAGTTTACTGGGGTTGCTTTACCTAATTCTGTTGATTTTTTTTGTGTATTTATTATCGATGTGCCACCCTGTATTAATGGTATCTCCCTGATTCTTAGAAAAAGTAGTACTTAAATGAATAACTTTTGAAAAAAAACAATCAAAAAGTTTAGGGAAAATTAAGAAAAGAAAAAGAGTATGTGGATGTGTGTGTGGGGGGGGGGGGTTTCACAATTTAGAATCGTTTTGACACTTTATGAATGAAAATACACTATTAAGTATAACTTCATTTTCATCTATAGAAAGCTGTTCTGTTTCAGATAACAATAAGTTAAGATCCATGTTACAGCCATTTGGAATCCATTGAAGATTTTGAACAAGTATTGCCCATTCGTCTCTATAAAGTGGACATTAAAAAAACAGTGAAACGCGTTTTAAATCGGAGCACTACACCGACAGAGGGATCTTAATTTATATTAACTCAAAATAAGTCATAGTTAAGAAATGATTCTGAGCATCTAAATTGGGTGAGAATAGCATTCAGTTTTCTCGATCCGTAAGAAAAATATTTTGGAGGTGACTTAAAGACATATAAGTCTTTTTCTATTCTTAAATTTGGCTAAAGAGTCTAATTGCCTAATTTCTAAATCAAGATTATTCCACAGTTTGTGGTTGACGTTATGTAAGATAATCTACAAAACGGAATGATCAGTTTGAATCTCGGGGGTTATAATATTGTACAGATAATCAGGGACCCTTTCTTTCTGGATGTTGTAAAACATATTGAGGTTTGTTTTTCACGTCTGGATTAAAGATTTTCCCATCCAAGCTCATTATAGACTTTTCCCGTTGAAGCGAAGACCGGAAGACCTGTGACAATCATTGCTGCCTCCAACTGGACATGTTTAATCTTAAAAGAACCAAAGATCCAACAGTTATCCCAAACCTCGCTTGCATATTCGAGTTAGGGTCTTAACAATACAATGTATAATTTTTCTAAGTTAGTTTGACTTAGTTTAATTTTATATAAGTTTTCTCAAGATATTTAGATGTTTCATTGCAGGAGCGGCAACCTTTTCCGGACAGATTTTTTTACATACGATGACTATGAAGTCGGGTCCCGTAGCTTTATTTGGGTTAAGAACTTTAAGGACATCTATCATATTCTGATACCTGGTTATGGGATTTCTCTTCACAAAAGAGAAAAGGAACATTTAGTGACTAGAGCATTTCATATATAACAATTCGTATGATTTAACATAGCTTTTCTTATTTCTTTTTACATTTATAGACCTTGATTTATAGCGAGCATAGCTTGCAAGCGGGCTATGCGGAGAGCTCAACGGTATTTGTTTCCGCAAGAAATTTGCTAATGCTGATTTAGATTTTTTATGGTCCGGAAAGGGTTATTATTTTTACAGGGCCGGAGTGAATGTTAAAATAATACTAGGGTTGCACAATATATCCGTTCCGGATTTGACTCGTCATTTAGACGAGGTCATCAGGGGTCACGGGGAGGAAAAACGACGTCATTCAACACGGTACAAAGGGAACAGTATTTTCTATCAACGATTCTTCTGTAATTATTCAACATATAGGTTAAAAATCATTTGCAACTGACAAATAAACCAACTATCAACATTTCCAATCCATAAAAAATCAATCTTGAACGGAAATGAAGAAATTAATTTCTTCGTCCATTAGCATGTTGGAACCAGTTTTTTTACCAGTTCCTCCTCATTTGGCTAAATTAGTGACCAATCCCGCAAATGTGCAACGCGTGTATTTATAAGAAAAGAAATAATGCTTAAAAAAATAATAAATTGCGCTTTTTACAAGAAAATAATATAGACGAAACGCGCGTCAGGCGTAGCAAACTTTATTGTCTGGAACTTTGTTGTCATTTGAATTTCGAACACACGTGAAGGTTAGCACTGCTGGTGGAGTTTAAATTCCCCGAGGTTAGCCCGCTCCGGCTCCAACACTTTTGAATTGGAGAATACATCAAAGCTTTAAATTATCCGTCTAAATTTCAAAATTGTCTAAACCCTAAGGTTCTTCCTACCCCAGACATAGGTGAATATCTTAGTAATCATTTAATTCCCCAGTTTGGTATTTTTTTGTTATACTGTTCTATGCTCTTCATATTCATACAGTGTTCGGCATTTTCAATATTTTTGGTAGAGCGCCTCTGATGAGTCTTGAATAGACGAAACGCGCGTCAGGCGTAGCAAAATTTATTGTCTGGAACTTTGTTGTCATTTGAATTTCGAACACACGTGAAGGTTAGCACTGCTGGTGGAGTTTAAATTCCCCGAGGTTAGCCCGCTCCGGCACCAACACTTTTGAGTTGGAGAATACATCAAAGCTTTAAATTATCCGTCTAAATTTCAAAATTGTCTAAACCCTAAGGTTCTTCCTACCCCAGACATAGGTGAATATCTTAGTAATCATTTAATTCCCCAGTTTGGTATTTTTGGTTATACTGTTCTATGCTCTTCATATTCATACAGTGTTTGGCATTTTCAATATTTTTGGTAGAGCGCCTCTGATGAGTCTTGAATAGACGAAACGCACGTCAGGCGTAGCAAAATTTATTGTCTGGAACTTTGTTGTCATTTGAATTTCGAACACACATGAAGGTTAGCCCGCTCCGGCACCAACACTTTTGAGTAGGAGAATACATCAAAGCTTTAAATTATCCGTCTAAATTTCAAAATTGTCTAAACCATAAGGTTCTTCCTACCCCAGACATAGGTGAATATATTAGTAATCATTTAATTCCCCAGTTTGGTATTTTTGGTTATACTGTTCTATGCTATTCATATTCATACAGTGTTTGGCATTTTCAATATTTTTGGTAGAGCGCCTCTGATGAGTCTTGAATAGACGAAATGCGCGTCAGGCGTAGCAAAATTTATTGTCTGGATCTTTGTTGTCATTTGAATTTCGAACACACCTGAAGGTTAGCACTGCTGGTGGAGTTTAAATTCCCCGAGGTTAGCCCGCTCCGGCACCAACACTTTTGAGTTGGAGAATACATCAAAGCTTTAAATTATCCGTCTAAATTTCAAAATTGTCTAATCCCTAAGGTTCTTCCTACCCAAGACATAGGTGAATATCTTAGTAATCATTTAATTCCCCAGTTTGGTATTTTTGGTTATACTGTTCTATGCTCTTTATATTCATACAGTGTTTGGCATTTTCAATATTTTTGGTAGAGCGCCTCTGATGAGTCTTGAATAGACGAAACGCGCGTCAGGCGTAGCAAAATTTATTGTCTGGAACTTTGTTGTCATTTGAATTTCGAACACACGTGAAGGTTAGCACTGCTGGTGGAGTTTAAATTCCCCGAGGTTAGCCCGCTCCGGCACCAACACTTTTGAGTTGGAGAATACATCAAAGCTTTAAATTATCCGTCTAAATTTCAAAATTGTCTAAACCCTAAGGTTCTTCCTACCCCAGACATAGGTGAATATCTTAGTAATCATTTAATTCCCCAGTTTGGTATTTTTTGTTATACTGTTCTATGCTCTTCATATTCATACAGTGTTTGGCATTTTCAATACTTTTGGTAGAGCGCCTCTGATGAGTCTTGAATAGACGAAACGCGCGTCAGGCGTAGCAAAATTTATTGTCTGGAACTTTGTTGTCATTTGAATTTCGAACACACGTGAAGGTTAGCACTGCTGGTGGAGTTTAAATTCCCCGAGGTTAGCCCGCTCCGGCACCAACACTTTTGAGTTGGAGAATACATCAAAGCTTTAAATTATCCGTCTAAATTTCAAAATTGTCTAAACCCTAAGGTTCTTCCTACCCCAGACATAGGTGAATATCTTAGTAATCATTTAATTCCCCAGTTTGGTATTTTTGGTTATACTGTTCTATGCTCTTTATATTCATACAGTGTTTGGCATTTTCAATATTTTTGGTAGAGCGCCTCTGATGAGTCTTGAATAGACGAAACGCGCGTCAGGCGTAGCAAAATTTATTGTCTGGAACTTTGTTGTCATTTGAATTTCGAACACACGTGAAGGTTAGCACTGCTGGTGGAGTTTAAATTCCCCGAGGTTAGCCCGCTCCGGCACCAACACTTTTGAGTTGGAGAATACATCAAAGCTTTAAATTATCCATCTAAATTTCAAAATTGTCTAAACCCTAAGGTTCTTCCTACCCCAGACATAGGTGAATATCTTAGTAATCATTTAATTCCCCAGTTTGGTATTTCTGGTTATACTGTTCTATGCTCTTCATATTCATACAGTGTTTGGCATTTTCAATATTTTTGGTAGAGCGCCTCTGATGAGTCTTGAATAGACGAAACGCGCGTCAGGCGTAGCAAAATTTATTGTCTGGAACTTTGTTGTCATTTGAATTTCTTAAAATAATAAATACACATAAGCTGCTCGTTTCGTCTTGGTTATATGCACGTACGAAACTAACGTGTCTCGAAGCTTAATCGCCCCATACCATCTCGTCCAAATACATTATATAAACAAAACGTAGTCTCTTTTAGCTATGCGCGCATTTAGGCAATGCCTACTCCATATCAGATTATAAATATCATACAAAAGGGACCCCCATTAATTAAAAAAAATGCCATAATTGCTATAAATGTTATAAAATATATTTAGTTTATAATGGTCCTTTCATGCTAAAACGTTTTAGCCAACGTGTGTCGACGTCTAAGAATATATTTTTAACACGCTGGTGTACGATCCATAAGTTTTGTATCAGTAATACCCACGTTACAAACACGTTAGCAAAAGTCAGCGTGCGTTGGTGAATGTCGAGTGGTTCGCAAAATTTCGAACATGTTTAAAATATCTGACGTTCATCAACGTATTGATTAAAAGATATTTGAAAGTTAGAAATAGATCAGAATAACACAAGACACAAGCTGATGTACGATATGAAGTAGTTTTGCACACGGTAAAAGGCGTGCGATGAACGCTTAGCAAAAATGAACAGAACGCGGAACGTCTGTCTAACAAAAGACTTAGTCGACCGCACGTCTAGCATCTGTCGAACTATCAAGAAACATATTTAACGTGTTTAAAACGTGTACAGAGCACACAGGGCGATCAACTCCATAATTTTATAAGTAAAATTGAATCACAAAAGGGAAATTTAATTCAAAAACCTTAAAATTCTCACTCAAACCTGAAAAATTCATTTACAAAAAAAAACCATGGACAAGCCCCCCACCCCCACCTCCCCCCCCAAAAAAGAACCAAAAAAAATCTTGAATATAACAAGGATTACTTAGATGGTCTGGAATGGAAAGTAATTTTTACAAACTGTAATACACCCGTCGTGTTGTCGGTAGACATTTTTTGGTAAAACAAACACTCAAATACAGAAGTCTTACTTCGATACTCATTTGAGATACTAGTAATGTCTATTTTTAATATTCATTAAACACATACGTTGTTCTCTGTCAAGGATATCCTTCATGCTGGCAGCATGCTAGGCAAACTCTACAGACCGGTATTTCTTACATTTTCTAACTCATTTGAGATTTTAAAAGTTTGTTGTCAAGCGTATTCATTCTTCTCTATATATTATGGACATATCAAAATATAAAATCTAGCACATGTTTTATTCTTTTAGACTGAGTGCAAAAATCATCCCTATTAGTTGACAAACAGCTTCTGAAAAACTATACATTCATATTACCAAAACGCCGAATACCAATGTTTTTTTTCTAACAAAACTAAATGTACATGTATCTTTATCTATCAATTTATCCAACAGTACATTAAAGACAGTTAAGACATCTATTTGTACTATTGTGAAATTATACTAAAATAAAAAGAACAGAATTCCTGGGTCTCCTCAGCGAGAGCAAACATTATAAGTTAGACGAACATTATGAATGAGTTCTTCAATCGTCACACATGCGCTAGGCAATCGTCAAGTACGCTGGACAAACGCTTTGGATAAGTTTTTCATGCCTTGAAGGTAGTTAGTCTGACACTTAGGATTCGTTCGCCGAGATATTTTTTGAAACTTTTTACAGCGACTGCCAAAGTGTTCTATCGTTTTCAAAAATTATTCGAACATTTGGCACACGTTGGCTAACACGTTATAGTGTGACAGGGTATAAGCCTTTGATTCCGTATTTCATCTTTTACATCGTTATTTACATTTCAATATCGCGAAAAAATACTCAGTTGAATACCCCCTGGACACAACATGTAGCCGTAAAAATCATTTGAACGTTTTAGTTAATTACATTTATTCAAAGAAATCAAGCTTCTAAGTGATCAAAATAGGAAATGTTGAAATTCCATTATGTTCAACAAACACTTTCCCAAGAATCCTATGGTTTGAATTTCTTTAGATTTTGCGATGGGATCTATTTATTCAAAGTGAACATTTTTGCAAATTGTCAGGAAAATTAAACGACACAATTTTATTTTAGCCTCAGTGTTGGTACCACCTTAAATCTTTGTTGTAGAATGAAGATTGGATTAGCCTTACGTATCTTTCTTATGTTCACACATGTAAGATCAGAGCAAAAGTGTGAGGATGTTCCTGGTTGTACCTGTTCTATAATTGATAATAATGATGTGTTTGCTTACTTTCCATCGGAGAACGAGATCTATCATACGTATAATTGCAGTGACGATGGACTTTCAGTTGTTCCAAATTTTACTGGTAATGCTGCAAGAATGTAAGTCCTATGGTTTTCCTAGGTTGTGAATTTTCGAATCAAAACGAGGATTAACAGTGAAATTTGAAATGATGCTATAACTTTTTGAGTGTAGAGTAAAAAATAATTTTGTGTTCGTCATGATAACTGTATAACAAGATGGGTTTTGTTAGTCCGATAACCGGTATAAATAAGAGTCAATAATGATGTTTATATTCGTTGCTTTGTCTTTATAACGCTTCTTTTAACATATTTTATGTATTAAATCTTTATAACATTTTATGTGTTGAGACGTCAAATAAGTGAAGGAATAGTTAAAAAAAACTATTAAAAACAACTTTTATCATATATTTTAAAGGGTTTAGAAAGTTTTAATCGCACTACATGTATGATAATATCAATAACTTTCCTCGAAAAAGGATTGCTGATGCAGAAGAATTGGGTTTCTTTTAAGCTTCTTTTATGCTTATTTTTTCGTCAGAAAAGCACCGGACATAATCTGCATCAAATCTTACTCTTATTAGCCAATGATATAAATTTGATTTTAAATATGCAGATGTAAACACAGGCGAGCTAAATCTTATTACTCAGGCCAAATATATCTTTACTTTAGTTTAAATCAATTTAAGTGAACAACATACATAAGAAATGTATAAAAAGATATTGCATTGAAATAAAAAAAAATAAGTTTCCCTTTTTCATATAAAACTAATTGCATATACTTGGAAAACCTGATAAATAAAACACTTTAAAGAAAAAAAAAGTAAGTTATCAAGGAGAAAAAATATGCTTGGCATAAAAAGAATAATGCTAGTTTTCATAACAAGATGAACAATTTTGGATCGCAATGGGTTAATATTTTAAAAGTGCATACAAGTTACATTAATTAAAATATATCAATTTACCTACCATTTTGAGCATGGTTTATAAAGTTACTGGCGATACACTCGCTATATGATTGAATGACACAACCCTGAATACATTTCTTCTTATTCTCGTCATCAAAAAGTACGTTATCTATTTTTGACACAGATAAATTTTACAAAAAAATTACTGTTAAGAATCATGTAGCTCATGGTGTGTTGGTTTAAATTTTAATCGCCCCATTCTTACTCAATTAACTTTCTGCAAAGTTTTAGAAATGAATTGCCAGAGGTAAAGTCCAAAAAAAAGAAAAGGCCATTAGTCTCTATTCGGCCTTGACAACCCATTTTAAAAAAGTACAAGATTTACTTGTTGAATGAAATTAAACCATAGAAAATGTTTACCTTTTACACTTGTGTCCCTAAATTAAATTTTAATCGTGAAATTGTATTGTGTTGGATTTAATGTCAAATCTTAATCTGCAGTCATCCGTTTTAGAAATAGGAATCTTTCCCTTTTATCATGCTTAATGAATTACAGAAGCATCGTTTAACACTTCGAGTGAAACTTGTCGGACATTGGAAAAGATAAAAATGTCAACTCAATCTTAAAAAAAAAAAACATTGATACCTTTTTCGAGGAAAGTTATAAATGTTATCATACATGTAGTGCGATTAAAACTGTCTAATGAATGATAAGACATGATTGTGTCCCTTGGACATTTTAAACAGCAACACATTAAAATGAAATAGATCATTTAATGTTTACAGTAAAATGTAATTTTCAAACTAATATTTATCATAAGTAAAGGTAATAACCTAACATTTCTGTAAGTTTTGAGAATGTTCGGCAAGTTTAAAGTCTTGTATGATTTTTTTTAAGATTGAGTTGACATTTTTATCTATTCCAACGTCCGACAAGTTTCACTCGAATTGTTAGACGATGCTTCTTTAATTTTTTAATAATTAAATGATTCTTTAATAACATAATATGTCCAGCCTATATGATAACAGACAGATCCATGTGCAATATAGAGAATATCACAAGGGTGTTTTCATATCGTATCTCATAACAACCCGAGACGCCCATATCATCCCCGAGAGCTTTAGCTCGAGGGCATGATTTTGTTCGAGGGTTTTTATTTTTTGTGTTGTGTTTGATTACTACTGTACCCTAAGACCACAATACGAGGAAGGTTTAGCGTCATTTAACATCGTTTAATTGTCCATTTCCGAACTTTACATTTATATTGTTTAAACAACGATTGCGTTATCCCAAGCAGAAATTATGAGCACATGATGTCATCACCCCCTTTCATCCTTAAACAATTTTGAATGTCATGATGATTGTTGATATTCAGTAGTTTTTGTGTTTCCGTGTTGTATATGTTGTCTGTGTTTTTTCCTTTCCTTAATTGTGTTTACTGTTATTGTCTCCACCCTTTCGGACTTTGTCATTAGAATGCCCGGTTTTTACCTTTGGTTCTAAGTTTTGATTGGATCTTATCATTATTGGAAAAATGAACCCCCGTTCAGATTGTGTATTTGAGCAATTCACATTTGCTTGATTTGTATATATTAAGTTATGTTATCTATTTTTTCATGAATAAATCTTTTAAATCGAATACCAAGAGAAAGAAGAGGTAAAGGTCAGTTTATATCATTATTTTGCTTCTGCTAGAAGACCTTGGTCCCATGGTCATAGGATTTGGGTCAGGCAACACCAGGCATTTTATAACACAAATATCAAAACGCGTATCATAACGGGTGTTGCTAAAAGGCGGAACGGAAAACGGAACGGAAAAAACGGAACGGAAAAACGGAATTAAAATTTTGTTAAAATATTGATTTATTTAGTTTTTCCTCGCAATTTTGGTATTTGTTCATGCCGATAATGATTTTCACTCCATTTCACATTTTCTGTTTGACGTGTTGATATGATTTTTTTTTACTTCAAATATTAATTAACTTTTTTAAAGCATATACTTGTATTAACCATGTAAAGGATAGGGTGAAACATCTTTCGTGGCTATCAAAACTACCTAACACAAGTGATTTTCCTTTTCGTTTTTCGTTTTTTTTGTTTTTCAAAATTGAAATGAATACAGTTAACATATATGGATACATACATATAAAAACCATTTTCCTTTTCGTTATTCATTTTTCCTTTTCGTTTTTCAGTTTCCTTTTCGATTTTGAATAGGAAAATGGCCCATTTTCGTTATTCATTTTCCTTTTCAATTTTTTTTTCAAATTTTTTTTTTTCGAAAGTGTTTTTTTTATTTTGAAAAGGGAAAATGACCCATTTTCCTTTTCGTTTTTCATTTTCCTTTTCGATTTTTTTTCCTTTTCGTTATACATTTTCCTTTTCGATTTTGAATAGGAAAATGGCCCATTTTCCTTTTCGTTATTCATTTTCCTTTTCAAAATTTTTTTTTCAAATTTTTTTTTTCGAAATTTTTTTATATTTATTTTGAATAGGAAAATGACCCATTTTCCCTTTCGTTATTCATTTTCTTTTTCGTTATTCATTTTCCTTTTCAATTTTTTTTTTTTTCGAAATTTTTTAAATTTATTTTGAATAGGAAAATGACTCATTTTCCTTTTCGTTATTCATTTTCTTTTTCGTTTTTCATTTTCCTTTTCGATTTTGAATAGGAAAATGGCCCATTTTCCTTTTCGTTATTCATTTTCCTTTTCAAATTTTTTTTTCAAGTTTTTTTTTCGAAATTTTTTTTATATTTATTTTGAGGGACTATCACTGTCAAGAGCTTTAATTTTATTTTTCAACAAAAATAAAGCAGTAAGAAATGAAAGTGGTGAGAATTCTTAAATTATATCTAAATAATGGAATAGAATGTTTTATTTTCTGTATATTAAAAGAAACTAACGCAGTACGTGGTTTTGAATAGCTAATTATATCTTGATTGCGCATGCCCAAGCCAATGGCTGCCTTGTTTTTGAACGTTGACCAAAATATGTGGAAAAGGTGGAATATGACCATGTAAACGCAGCATTCGTAATGGACTTTATATCAGTGGCTTTCTTAGAATAAGGACGCACCAATATATATTGGAATTCTCTGCTAATTATATCAAACACGTGCATTATGACCTGTCCGGTGTTCAGGACCATGCGACCCAAATTTTGAACTTTAGTTAATACAGGTAGGGCCTAGTGTAAACAAACAATTGATGGTTCACGAATCTCTCGATATTCTCAATGAGTCTTGGCCTACCAAATACTCCAAGTATATCACGCATCCGTAGGGAAAGTAAACCCTCGCCCCCTGAACGATTTGATATAAAAAAACAGAACATTATGTTGTCACCAACCCAAACAGACTCCTCGGAATCGCCTACAGTCCCTGCTACAACCTTTGCACTGCAGCAGTCTGACGTTGAAAATATTATTGTACAGCTCAAAGCTGTCATACATGAAGAGATTGCTAGTACTATAAGATCATGTTTAAAACAAGAGATAGAAGCATGTATACATGAAGCGACTCGTCCACTTTTTGAAGAAATCGACACTTTAAAAACTGAAAACTCTAAACTAAGGGCTGACGTAGATGCCCTTGAGCAGTATAGTCGACGTGAATTGATAAGAGTAAGCGGGATTCCCGAAACAAAAGGCGAAAATACAACAGAGATCGTGAAGGAAATAGTAAAGTCTATTGATACAGATTTTGAGGATAGTGATATTGTACGGTCGCATAGAGTGGGGAATCCGAATGTCAAACACCAAGGCCCACCAATGCCAAGACAAATCATTGTTCGTCTCCGAGACAGGGAAACCAAACGTCGTATCCTGAAATCTAGTAAGGATCTTAAGGATTCTGAGAACTTTAGCCGGGTTGCGATCAACGAAGACCTGACGAAAACCCGAAACACTCTCGCCTACAGGGCCCGCCAATTAAAGAAGAAAAGATTCATATCGCAAACATGGACGTCAGATGGCAAGATCTTCCTTAAAGACAGACACGACCGTGTGAATAGTGTAACTACTGACTATGCATTGAAGAAGTACATCATGGACAACTTTCCCATGGCTGTTAATATTGCTTATCCCCCCCAGAAGCAAGCTACACTTCATGAATCAGTCTCCAATCCATAAATATTATAACTTTATTCTTTTGTACATTGTATGCTGAATAAACATTCGTACTTGTAACAAATGCATTGATTACTATGTATATTATTTTACATGTTTTATTTTCATTTACAAGCGTTATGGTTATATTTAAATGACCCCATGTAAATACTATAGTATTTGTGCTTACTCAAGCCTTTCAAACCAATTCGGCAAGTCACGTGATACAAATATATAGTAAACTTTAATAGTTATCTTTCTTTTGGCACAAAGTGAAACTAGAATATTTTTTTTTTTTCTTGTTCCTCAACTCGTATTTAAATTTAAATTTTGAATATTTGTTTCACTGATTAAAGTCCATTACCCTTTCACATGATCTTTTTATGCCATGTTTACTCCTTTTTATTCATACTTTTTGTAAATATATATACAAATTACAAATCTTGGGATGAAGTGTACTTATATGTTAATGCTTTGCTGCTGGGTTATGTACAAGTAAGAATTGTGCTTTCAATTACTTTATGTACAATTTACGGCCACTCTCACCTTTCTTATGACCAAACAGGTGTTACATAATGGGTATTGGAATAGAACAATATAGAATGAGAGTTGGCCTTTTTACTTTTGCACTGAAATATAAAAGAGCATTTTCATTGTTTGAGGTGTTTTGTTTTTGTATTTTTGTAAATGCTAGGAACAAGCAGGAAGCCTTTTCCTTGATTATTTTATTATGTTTTATTGTTGATCTAAATGTGGTAAATGCCGGGTGCAACGAATGTTATATGTCTCCTCAAGCACCTGTTGGTACTGTGACAGACTTAGTCATTATTACATGTATATTATTTGTTATTATTGAAATGCTGTTAATTATAAGTGGAATACATCCAAACCCAGGGCCAATTGTTCACGAAGATGATAATAGTAGTGAAAATTCATTTTCTTCGTCCGAGTATTCACATATTTATGAAATGCTTTCAAGTTCAGTATCGTTTTTACATCTTAATGTTCAAAGTTTACTTCCAAAATTAGATCTTTTGTCGGTAGAGTATAACGATTTTGATATATTATCCTTTACTGAATCATGGTTAAACGACTCGAATGATGAAGATTCTGTAGAACTTCTCAACTTCCAAACCCCGTTTCGTAAAGACAGGGTAAACAAAAAGGGGGGAGGTGTCATTGTCTATGTTAAGAATACCATTCATGCATTTAGACGCATTGATTTAGAGATACCTGAAGTAGAGGTTATATGGATTCAAGTTAAAATTGGTAGTAAATCAGTTTTGTATGGAACTTTTTATGTTCCTCCACAAAGTGGTATTGAAACTTGGAATAAAGTTGAGAGTTCTATTGAGTCGGCTGTCAATGATGTTAATTGTGACCATGTTATTATCACTGGAGATTTTAATGATAACCAACAGTGTAATAATTCTAAGATGAAACGTATTTGTACAACTTATAGCTTAGATCAAATGATAGAAGACCCAACCAATTTTACTGAGCACTCGTCGACCATTATAGATCTGATTATCACTAGTAGTGTGGATTTTGTCCCATATGCTGGTGTTATGCCCCCTTTATTAGACCAAATACGATACCATTGTCCAGTATTTGGAATAATAAACGTTCCGAAACCGACGTGTAAAAGCTTTAAACGTAAGGTTTGGCTTTACGACCGTGGAAACTATGACGCGTATACACGTATTCTCTCCGAAACCGACTGGGACGAGATGTTTGTCAGTAACAATGTAAACGTGATCGTTGAAAACATCTCTGAGCGCATCTTACATGCAGCTAATATATCAATTCCTAACCGTACCGTTACGATTCGTAAGACCGATCCGAAGTGGCTAACAAGTAATGTCAAAAAAGTTATTCGTCAGAAGCGGCGTGTGCATGCTAGGGCTAAGCGATTTAATAGAGAAGCAGACTGGGCCAAATTTCGTTCAGTTCGCAACAAACTGACCTCGATTATTCGTAAATCTCGTGATGATTATCAGACGAACCTGATAAATGAACTCAGCACCAGCAAACCGACTGAAAAGAACTGGTGGAAGATCTGTAATCAGATCTCCGGAATTAAAAAATCTACAACCAGCGGAATTCCGCCCTTATTGCGAAATGATAATTTAATTTATGATGATACTGAGAAAGCGAACGAGTTTAACAATTTCTTTGCTTCTCAAACCGTTCTCGATGATTCAAATGCCTTTCTTCCCGACCCTGTCCAGTGCGATCAACCATTAGAAAACGTAGTTATTTCTGATTCGGATGTCAATGACGTGCTTATTAACCTTAATGTAAGTAAAGCGAGTGGACCGGACCTTATAAACCCGCGATTATTGAAGGCCGGCGCGTCCGTTCTGAAATCCCCTCTGTGTAGATTATTTAACTTGTCACTAGACAACGGAATTTTTCCCGTTGAATGGAAAAGAGCTAATGTCACGCCTGTTTTTAAAGCCGGAAATGACAAGGAGGTGAAAAACTATCGTCCCATATCATTATTGAGTATAATCTCCAAATGTATGGAGAGATGCGTGTATAAGTACGTGCATAATTATTTATTAGACAAAAAGATTATCACCTCCAATCAATCTGGCTTTACGCGTGGTGATTCCGCAGTAAACCAACTTATTGAAATTTCGAATACGTTTGGTAAAGCTCTGGACAGTGGAAAGGAAGTCAGAGTCGTATTCTGTGATATAAGTAAGGCCTTTGACCGTGTTTGGCACAGGGGTCTTATTTTTAAATTACAGAAGTACGGTATCTCTGGGAAACTGCTAGATTGGTTTGTTAGCTACTTAAGTCAAAGGAAACAACGCGTATGTTTAAATGGAACGTTTTCCAACTGGTCATCTATAAACGCTGGAGTTCCACAGGGTTCTATACTCGGTCCGCTGTTATTTATTATATTTATAAATGACATTGTAGTTGATATCGGCGCATGCATCAAATTATTCGCTGACGATACTAGTCTCTACGTTACGGTTGATAGTCCAGATACAGCACAAGGCATCTTAAACGAAGACCTAGAAAAAGTCAACCGATGGGCATCAGAGTGGTTAGTAAAATTTAATCCGCAGAAAACTGAATCTATGCTCATCTCACGGAAAGCGACTAAGGTTGTACATCCTCCGCTGAAGATGAACAATCACACCATAGAGGAAGTCACGAGTCACAAACACCTTGGTATATGGTTTTCGGACAACGGGACGTGGCATAATCATGTTGAATACATAGTGAAAAAGGCTTTTAAACGGGTTAATATTCTTCGTCGTCTTCGTCTTATTTTAGACAGATTCTCACTAGAGAAAATGTATTTTTCGTTTATAAGACCAATTTTGGAATACGGCGACGTCGTTTGGGATAATAACATTGAATACCTATCTGATAAAATTGAGAATGTTCAGATCGAAGCCATGAGAGTTATAACGGGCGGAACGAAGCTTACTTCGATTAGAAACCTATACGCGGAAATGGGATGGGAGAGACTAGTAGACCGTCGAAAAAAACATCGAGTTTTAATGATGCATAAAATCGTACATGAGAAAACCCCGTCATACCTCAGAAATATTCTGCCGGAAACCCTTTCTAATCGTCACCGGCATTTTACGCGCCAAAACCAAAACTTGACGGAAATCAGAACAAGGACAAACTTGTATTCTGGATATTTCCTACCCTCAACCATTAAGTTATGGAACAAAATTCCTCTTGATGTTCGCCAAAATCCATCTATAGATATCTTGAAAAATCACCTAAAAGGTGATATCAAGAAATGTCCACCTTATTATTATGTCGGTAGTAGAATGGGTCAAGTACTCCACACCAGGTTACGTATGGAGAGCAGCTCTCTTAATGCCCATCTATTTTTACGAAACATAGTCGACACTCCTAACTGTACCTGTGGCCAAATGGAGACTACTTCCCACTATCTATTATATTGTCATAAATATTCTGTCATTCGTGATTCTTTGTTTTCACTAAATCTTCAAATTCCACTTACTACTGATATTCTGCTGTATGGGTCAGATGCTCTAACTTTAGATCAGAACACTCAGCTATTTTTAAAAGTGCAAAAGTTTTTACTAGACAGCAAAAGATTTTTATATTAATGCTCTTTCAATTACACTTCACTTCAATCCCACTTATGTACGTTTTTTTTTTCTTCTTTTTACATAATTTCTTATTACACATTGTTAACCACCATTCAACATATTTTGAATCCCATACATTATAAGGCGTGCTAGATGTTTATTGTCTATTTACTTTGTAGGTGTTTAAGGAGACGGACCTTGTATAAGCTTAAGCTTGTTTCCGAATCCTTGCCAGTTATTATGTTTGTATATGTAATGTTCGTATGTTTATTTGAATAAATATGTTTAAACTAATTATATCTTAATTAGGTACTTTGATTTTATAAACATCAAAAATCAAATGATTGAATTACTGAAAACACAATTTTTAGCATTTAAAATTAAGAATTTGCGAAGTAAACCTAAAAATTATAATATTTTTATTAAATTTTATTCCGTTTTTCCGTTTCCGTTTTTCCGTTCCGCCTTTTGGCAACACACCCTATAATAACAAGTTATTTGGATGTGCTGTATATCTATATTTCAAGACGGAACCTCTCATCAGCAGCATTTGAATCAAAGATTAAGAAGGTATAAAAAATGAAAGTATTGTTTGAAAATACATAAATAAAGCGGGTGTTGGTACTCCAACTGATGAGAGGTTGCTCCTTGAAATTTCGATGTACAGCGTTACCGCATTAATTATATTTTGAGAAAATAAAACAACAGCTAATCATGAGTATGTTTTTTCTTGATTTATTTTCTATACAGAGATTTATCTGGAAATGCGATTATCAATCTTCATGAAAATACTTTTGTCCAATATACAGAACTTCAACATTTGTAAGTATTGTGATTAAACGTTTGAGCAAATACACAATGAAATTAAGATTTCTAAAAAAAAAAAAACAATAGAACAAAAATCACAAGTTATGATTCGCGATTATTTAAGCGGAGAGCGCCTCTAATGAGTCCCGAATAGACGAAACGCGCGTCAAGCGTAACAAAATCAATTGTCTGGAACTTTGTTGTCATTTTAATTTCTAACACCCATGACGGTTAGCGCTGCTGATGGGGTTTTTATTCTCCAAGGTTAGCCCATTCTAGCACAAACACTTTTATGTTGGAAATCACATCAAAGCTATAAATTATCCGTCAAAATTTCAAAATTTTCTAAACCCTAAAGCTCTTTCTACCGCTGACATAGGTTGATATAAGTAAAGGTGTACTAAAGGGTTGACATAGGTTGATATAAGTAAAGGTGTACTAAAGGGGTAATCAACATCATAAAATCGAAAAGACAAAGACAAAATCGGTAGACAAAAATCATCTAACGAAACAAACCATACAACAACAAAAAGCACATACACATATAATAACAAAACTACATTCAGCAACGTGAACTCAAATCAAAACGAGAGTGAACTCAGGTGCCCCGGAACAGTAAGCAATTCCTATTTGCTAAAGCACAACCGTCACGTTGCCAAATATCGTTTTAGTGTTTTCGAATCCGGGAAGGATGACATTACCAAACTCTATGTCAAACCAACATCTGTGCTTATCAGAGAGATAGAAATCCTGTATTTGTATACAAGCATATGATGTCTTCCGTAAAATTTCTTTAGTGATTACAACAACATGGGAACAATGTACTCCTGTGTTAACAATTTGCTTGTCAGCCGTGTAGCTCTATCAAGGAAGTCGTTATAATCCACACATGCTCTGGAATAACGAATCAATTATGATACGTAAACTCTATATGCTGGATCGGACGGAATGTTGCTACACAGAAAGGGGAAGTTGACTATTGGAAAGTTGAAGTCATAACGTTTGTCATAGAACAAAGTACAAAGTTTTCCTAGTGTGTCAAGTTCGAGAAATAGATCCAAATATGAAACGGATCTCCTAGAATCTGTAGTGTAGTTCCTTCGGATATATGAGATGTAAATAGTCACCAAATCGAGGATTTTTTAGTGAAAGGACATCATCAATATAACGAAATGTGAGATTGAAAGATAAAGCAAGTCTGTAGTCCTTTTTGTCTAGAAGTAATTGTAAAAAGTAGGCTTCATATGAGTGAAGAAACAAATCGGCAAGCAATGATGCACAATTTGTGCCCATTGGGATTCTAATTGTCTGCTGAAGAACACGTCCACCAAACTGTACAAATATGTCGATCAGAAAGTTGAGTATTATTATTTTTTGATCTTCTTTAAAAATGTTTCTATTACTAGACTCTTGGATGACAAAATAAGTCTTCTTATAACCGACTACTTAATACTTGTACCTGCGGTTGCCGTTCTTTTTTATAAAGCTACGTGTAATCAACTGTGCCAAACGAGATTTTGATTGTGAATCTGAAATTGAAGTTTTAAAAGTAGAGACATCAGAAGTTTTAAGGCTATTACAAGATGAAAATGACTTCGAATGGAGAATTTCTATCAGTTCTCTAGATTTTTTGAGAATCCATGTTTGATTAACGCCATCATGATCTTAGTTATAGTTCGTTTCCCCAATTCAGTATTTTTGGTTTTATTGTTCCTGACTGCTATTGCTATTCATAATCATATACTGTTTGGCTATTCGATATGTTTGGTAGAGCGCCACTGGTGAGTCTTGAAAAGATGAAACGCACGTCAGGCGTAGCAAAATTAATTGTCTTGAACTTTTTAATTCATTTTTATTACATTAGTTTGTTTTTGTTGACAAATAAACTGAGATGATCACCTATCTCTTTTGTGTCTTCCAAACGTATTTTGTTAAACCGGACTATAAGACCATAAAGAAAGATGGTTTTCTCGTCAAAGTTCCATTTAACTTGCTATTTACTTTGAAATGTCTGTCCCAAGTCACATTGCCATTGTGATCTTCAATTTCCTGGTATTTGATTTCCTTTTTTTTATTGATGATCGCAGAAAGAAAGAAGCAAAGAGGCAACAATGATTCGAGTGTCAAAGTCCGAACGGGCAACGAAAAAACCAGTGAACACGAACAAGAACAGCACGAAGAAACACATAACATATAATTAACCTAATGGAAATCAACAACGCGAACTCAAGTCTTAAAAAGAGTGAACTCAGTTGTCCTGGAAGAGTAAGCGGTTCCTGCCTTCCATAAAAGTTTGGTTTATCATAATACCTGCTAAAACCCATCTTTTCATTTGAAATGCCTGAACCAATTCAGAGCCATGATCGATAATTTTTCCAGTGTGCCTTCGTGTTTTGTCGTTTCTCTCTCAATATTTTTGGTAGAGCGCCTCTTAAATATACGAAACGCGTGTCAGGCGTATCAAAATTTATTGTCTGGAACATTTTTTTTCATTTGTATTTCGAACACACGTGAAGGTTGGCACTGCTGGTGGAGTTTTAATTCCCTGAGGTTAGCCCCCTTCGGCACCAACACTTTTGTGTTGGAGAACACATCAAAGCTTTAAATTATCGGTTTAAATTTCAAAATTGTTTACACCCTAAAGTTATTTCTACCCCAGACATAGGTTGACCCTCTTAGTAGAAATGTGGTTCTCCAGTTTCGTATTTTTGGTTTTACTGTTCTATGCTCTTCATAATCATATAGTGTTTGCCATTTTCAATATTTTTGGTAGAGCGCCTCTGATGAGTCTTGAATAGTCGAAACGCGCGTCAGGCGAAGCAAAATTTATTGTCTGGTATTTTGTTGTCATTTGTGTTATTAACTAAATCATTTGATGATTGAAGGAAATAATCTTTTTTTATCGCAGCATATGTTAACATAAACAAGAATTAATCAGTGTTCTGACAAAAAAACGTTTTTGAAAAGAGGATTTATTGCACAAAGCAGGAAATGCCTATCGTAGTATCAGAGTTTACCCTCGTTATGATTTTATTTCACTAGATACATACAGAACAACATGATTGAGATTCTCCATGAAGATATATTTGCGGTTAATTTTGGGCTCATGTACCTGTAAGTATTGTAATTGATATGCTACAACAGGTCCCGGTGTTGATTTTGTAGACAATTATCTTTCGAATGCTTGCATTATGGAGCAGATATTAAGAGGTCTAGTAGACGTGTAAAACATATATATTTTCAACCCTATATTTTAACACAATATTGTAATTTTTTTTGCCATAATTCTGTACAGAAGACGAATATTTTTTTCATTGCAAATAATCTGAATTCATGAAAATAATCGACTGCATAAATTTAGGTTCTTTTAGATAATACAATTATTGTATGTTAATTCATCGAATAAGATCTCATCAGCATCATTTAGTCATTCTCATGATACAAAATACCAAGGCAGTATATACATTCGTAAATTTAGTCATGCTGTATATGGCTTCATACTTAAGTTTGATTTTCTCCCTAAAACAGTAAGGTTTTTAAATACAAAATACATGTAATTGTAGCAAAACTATAGGTCATGGAGGTGTAAAAACAAAAAACAAAGACGGATAATATCATTACGAATAAATAAATGTCACTCTCAAATTTTGATGAGCAAAGAAAATGATCGTATGATACCTCTGTGCATATTTCAAGGCGTAACCTCTCATCATCGGTTTACATCTAAACATTCGAAGGTCTCAAACAAAAAATATTTAAGCAAATAACTTAATTTTAAAATGTCCGCACCGGGAATCATAATCAAGCACAGAGGATATCGATCTTGTGCAATAAAAGGAAAGAAACCTGGGGAAAATTTTCAATAAAATTGTCAATAACAATTATAATAAATAAAATATGTTGGTAAATTCGTGTCAGACAAGTCTTAAGCGGGGACTTCTGGTTAAAATAGTAGTGGTTATCGATTCAATTATTAGAAAACGTAATACCAAAAAAGTATAAACATTGGAAAGAAGCAAAGAGGATAAAAAAGCAACGACTAATTATAAACTGGTAAACGCGTACCAGAACAACACGAATAAACACATAACAGGAAATCAACCAAACGGAAATCAACAACGTGAATTCAAGTCGTAACAAGAGTGAACTCAGGTGCATGAAAGAGTAAGCGGTTCCTGCCTGCCATAGCACACCCGTCGTGCTGTCAATTTAAATTCAGTGTGTAAAATCCGGTAAAGGAAAACAAAACAAAACTCTACGACAAAACACTCATTTGAAAAATAAAAGTCCCATATTTGTCTACGGGTAAACGGTGTCTACTGTAAAATGTCTTGAGTGAAGACAGCAACCATGGAGCAACAATACCCTCTGTTAGAAATTTCTGCGTAAAACGTGACGCTCTGCCAAGGAAATCGATGTAAATCCCACAAACTCTGGAGTAACGAATCGACTGTGATACGAAAACTCCATAAGCCATAAATTCGATAATTCTGTATATGCATATTTCAAGGAGTTATTTTTCATCATCAGCATTATATTTTAAAAGAATCATACGAGTATAAATAAGTTTTCAAACCAAACAAGAAGTTACAGTACATAGAATCCAGAATATGATTTGCTGAAAGCAATACATACAATCTTCATGTATTTTATCATTAGATTGGCGTCTTTTAAGTTTTTTTTATATTCAAACTAAACATGTTAATAAATATATTTTGAAGTGATTTACATGGAAACCAGATACAGAGTCTACCAGAAACCATATTTGCTAATAATTTAAATCTTTGGTGGCTGTAAGTTTAATTGGATGTAAACTTATTATTATAATAAGCTCAATAAATGTTAATTACTTAAAGCAATAAAGATGGACAAATTAAAATTGGAAAGCACAGAACAAGAATATAACTTAAATCTAGAAAAAAAAATACTATTTTTTATACATTTTAGCCCGCCACAGAATCAATAAATATATGTTGGTTTATTGATGAGTCTTGAATAGACGAAACGCGCGTCAGGCGTAGCAAAATTATTTGTCTGGAACTCTGTTGTAATTTTTGTTTTGACATATGAATCAAAGCTCTACAATTGTCTGTAAAAAATTTCAGTTTTTAACATCGTATTATTCTTAATTACCCAGGAAATGTTGATTTCTTTTATATTCTTTCTTTTTTGGTTATCGTCTTTTCTATTAGTCTGAAGTTTGGCGTTTTAACTTGTTTTAAGCACATCTGATGAGTCCTAATTTGACTGAACGCCCACTGGATGTATTATAGGCTATTTACAGGACTTTTTTGTATCAAAACTGTGATTCCTATCTATCAATTAACTTAAGCAGGTTAAAACTTAGAAGTTCACAAATAAAATAGAATTGTCAACAAAAGAATGAAATAATTTGGAATAAGATGTTTGATTTTTAAAACTCACCAAAAAAAATAGTGGACGCGACCAACGACGATTTTCAAAACAGCTCAATAGCGATTTGCAGATGTAGTTTACAGATATACCTTACCGAACGAAACATTTAAATGAAAATGTATATGTTACAGGGCATCTTGGAATCCAGGGAGATTCCGAATCGTCCTAAGGCATTTTAGAATTCTACATCGTCATAGGGGAAAATGGAAATCCAACTTACACCGGATTTTTGCCAGTGCGATTTGGAATTCCACTTTCCCCTATGGGAATACGGGATCGTCCTTTACCTTTTTCACTGAATTTAAATAATTGATTTCAATTATGATATAATGTGAATGAAATTAATCAGACATATATATATAGAATAAAAAATAAATGATACACAGAATAAATAAAAAGAATAAACACACAAATCACAGTGTAATTAATAAATACATAAATAAGTTTTAGAAGAATGTTGTGACTGTTTTCGAAAGACGAGATACTAAAATCTACTACACAGAGGATGATTTAATAAGTATTAGGAGGTCCCTGGTTTAAACTCAACTAATCCAGAAAACTTTGCCAATAATATCTTCTATACAAGCATGTATAAAAACAAACAAAATGTGACGCCAAAACCGATTAAATTATTAAATGCATTCTAACTGCAGCCCAAAATGCACAACACAACATTGCTCTTGATGAGAAGAGGGACTCAAATGTTCAGCTAAATGTCGAACCAGCAACAAAAAATGCACCAACAAGTATACAAACACATTTGCTAATAAACATCTTTTGACAAACTTACATGAATATAATACAATATTTTTTTTGTATTTTAAATCCTAATGTATATTCTCTATTTTGTCAATAAATGTCTCTTTAATTTAGTTTTTTTTTTCAATATTAATACTAAGGTCATATTCCCCTAAGATCGCCCTAAGAGTTGGTGCGATTCCAAATAACAAGTTTTTATGACGATTCGGAATCGCCCTAGGACGATTCAGGATATCTCGAGTTCTCCTAGGTGAAAACGGAATTTCAAATTGCACAGGACAAAATCCAGCGTAAGTTGTAATTCCAATTCCCCCTTGGACAATGTGGAATTCCAAGATGTCCTGGGAGGATTCGAAATCGTCCCTGGATTACAATCTGCCCTGTTACATATTTGTGGATTGCAGTAAGCCGGCTGTTCAAATGAACACTTATATTTGCACTTTTATATTTGTTGATGTGTTAGAGTCTGTTGTTATTTCTCAATGCAAAACTAAAATGTGTATATAATATTTTTTTCAAGTTACCTGAATGACAACCAAATACAGAGTCTGCCTGAGAAAATCTTTGAAAAGAATGTGCAACTTATGTGGGTGTGAGTACTTTCTCGTTGATCTCAAACAATTAAGAGGAGACAAAGTATGTAAGAATCAGAAGTACCAATGGGGTATCCGAAAGTCAAATGTCCGAAAGGGCAGAGACAAAACCAGTAAACACCATCAAGAACGGGACAACAACAGACACAATCATTTTCTCCATTTTTGATTGGATGATAAGGAATTTACATACAACAAGTTATTCTTAGTTCCTCCTGTTTTACCTTGTCGGCAAATTTCTTTTATGTTCACTTTGCTGGTCACCTATCGATCTATGGTTTTAATTGGCTTGGGTTATAAAAGTGTCACTCAATGTCTTCATCTAATTAGTAACAAAAGACCTAATTAAACATGGAATTTTTGAAAATTGCCGAAAGGAAAGGTGGACGGCTCTGGAAAAAAGGTGGTCGGCACACCCGGCTTAAATGGCGAATGGAGAACACTGCAATGTAAAACATGGAAACACAAAATACTGAATATCAATCAACAACGCGAACTCCAGTTGAAACAAAAGTGAACTCATGTGCTCCTGAATGGAAAGGAATGTAAGTATGGAAAGGATTACTATA
This sequence comes from Arcuatula senhousia, assembly GCA_963971305.1. Taxonomy (NCBI): domain Eukaryota; kingdom Metazoa; phylum Mollusca; class Bivalvia; order Mytilida; family Mytilidae; genus Arcuatula; species Arcuatula senhousia. The sequence continues at coordinate 44,999,478 of OZ020315.1, forward strand.
ACCGAGTGAAATTGATTTATATCTGATAAAAATTTAAACAATATAAAAATATGAACATTATGAACAACGATACACTATTATACAAAGAAGCAGAGGTACCAATGGGGTATCCGAACGTCAAAGGTCCGAAAGGGCAGAGACAAAACCAGTAAACACCAACAAGAACGGGACAAAAACAGACATGTAAAACATGGAAACACAAAATAACTGAATATCAATCAACAACATTTGTTATCAAACAGTAATAAAAAATAAGTTAATTTAATCTTGGTGTCTGATCTCATGTCATAAGCTTGATAAGCTGTGACTTGTTAATGCTGAATTCCAGATTAGAACAGTAAATAAATCAATTTAAATTCAAGATCAATCAGTTGCTTAAAACATAGGGTTAGGAAAATGTTTTGAAATAAATTTTTAGATGATTGTTGAAAGCTTCAACACCTGTGTTATTTTTCAATGGATGAAATTTGTATTCAGTTGGGGCTCTTATTGGGAATCCAAATTGTTTTAATTTATTTAATTTGTTATGATGTGATTTTTTATTGCGAAAACATCAAAAATGATTTTTTTTAAATAAATAATTAATAAGAAATAACAAAAAAAATTTTCGTCTATGAGGACGTAACATTTAAATATATGGCGAACATTTATTAACTTTCGATATAACATTTAAATGTGGCACACACTATTGTGTTTTTTTCCTTAACAATCAAGTTTCAAAAATATACAAAGAAAAGAAAAACGACACCCTTGCATACAATCTTCCATCTACTTATTTTCTAGTGGTGTCTTTTATTTACCCCCCCCCCCCAAAAAAAAAAATGTTGAAAAATATAAATGATTTTTTTTATAGTGAGTTACAAGGAAACCAAATACAGAGTCTGCCAGAGAAAATCTTTGCCTATAATAGGCCACTTTACCTCTTGTAAGTTTTTTTTCAATACCGTTAAACAACAGAGACAAGCCTATTTAAGAATTCAATGGCAAAAAAAATTTTTAGAAAAAAACCAATATAATCATGTCTTTCAAGAAGAGGTATTTAATTGACATTGACATTGAAACTACCATATGCATTTTGAGAAAAAAATACGTTGTAATCAATAGAGGGTGACTAGATCCGTTTTGAACAAATTTGAGTTGACATATGCATTATAGCAATAAAATGGTCTGTGTAAATGTCATTAAACCGAAATGATCGTCCTAACCCAGAAATGGTTAATCTTAGTAATATATTCAAAATATTTGCTTGTTATCTATCGGTGTTCTGCTTTTATATTTTATTTGCCTGAAGCATCTTTGATGTGTCCGAATTGATGAAATGCACATCAGCTGTAGCACAATTTATTCCACTGAAATGTGAAGTACCCGTGATTTCTTTTTATAAAAAAGTAAAAAAACCTAAGCACTACGCAAATTGAATAGAAACTAACCAACAAAAAGTATGAAAATAGTCGACTTTTAAGGCTCCACCAAGACAAAATATTAGTAGATTTAGTTAGTTAGTTAGTTATTGCTTTACTCCCAAGCAGCGCGATTTCGGCTATATCCGGGAGATGAACATGAAAGTGGTGACACAATGAACATGAAACGACGATGAAGTGGAGGAAATGGGGACACAAGGCCAAGTTTTGACTGCCACTGGGAAAAGGAGTGATGGGTAGGGATGGGAAATTTTGCCTCCTGCATGGGGATCCTACGGGTCCTACTCTTACCGAGACCTGCAGCAGGGTTATTTAACGTGCGAGGAACGTGACATTTTTCCCAACACGGTGCACCACTATGGTTCGCGGTCAGGTTTTCCGCATTATCGCCTGACGACCCCGCATCTCTCGATGTCAGGGCTGCCCCATTCAACCACCTGGGGCACACATCCCAGTCGCTTTGTGGGCAAAGCGGCCTGACCCCGATGTCAGGTTTCTGAGTGCTCTTTAGTGGACTTTTACCGACAAGTTTAGCGCTGCTGCGGGCCTATTCGCCTCCCGGGCCCCGCACGTGAAAAATATTAGTAGATTTACCAAGGCTTTACAAACAGCTTTATAACAACAAGTGCACATAAAATATATTACAATCCAGTGAATGGACAATAAAGATACATAGTTTCGTTCCATTAGGTTGCTAACCAATAAGTTCATCGTGTCTAATACAGAAAAGTAGAACAAAAACGGAACTCCATTACAAGCGTACCTTTGTGAATCAATCTAAGAGATAAAAATCCCTTTTTATTCCATGAGCGCAAGGATGTCTTCTGTACAATTCCTTCAGACAAGTCAACATTAGAGGAACAATATAAACCAGTCTTAGCAATTTGCGAGTCTAACATGACGATCTTCAAAGATCATCAATGTCTGTCTTACAAGCTCTAAAAATCGAATCATTTGTGATACGTACACTTCAAAAGGTGTAGCGGACGAGATTTTAATAGGTGACGATTGGAAAGTTGAAGTAATCACGTTTATCTTATATTTTTGTGTAAAATTTTCTTTTGGTGCCTTTTGCGATATATAGATCAAAATAATAAGAAGACTTTCTAACATCCTTTTTCTCAAGTTTCTTGGGGATATATGAGGAAAGAAAGTTTTGTAAAAAGACATCATGAATACAACAGAAGGTGTAATTAAAAGATTTATTTTGTTTAAACATTATTGCAAAATGTATGTATCTTGTGAATAAAGAAACTAATCAGCAGGTACAGGAGCACAATGAGTGCCCATTGAAATACCAATATTTTTCTGCACTTTGTGATGAAAGCACGTACACCGAACTGTACAAATATGTTATCTATACGGAAGGTGAGCGTTTTAGTTATCTGGTCCTCTATGATTTGATCTTTGATGTTTACCTGTGTTTTCCATTCTAATTGAAAAAGCTACGTTTAAACAGCACTGATGGGAGTAGTTTGAGTTTTGAATGTAAAATATTTGTTAATAGTGTGGAAACATGATCACAATTGATGTTTACCTGTGTTTTCCATTCTAATTGAAAATAGCCAAGTTTAATATGCCATGGTAGAAGTGGTTTGAATTTTGCATGTAAAATAAATGTTAATAGTGTTATAAAAATGAACAAATTCGTGTTAAGAATCCCCATCAGTTCTTTAAGTTGTTTGGAATCCATATTTTGGTTGAAACGATTTCTAGAAAAAACCTAAAATCGAAATATTTGTGTCTTGATGCTAAGTTATAAAAAAATGATTTTTTTTCATTTTTCTAATGTGTATTTTTATATGAATATAACTTAAGATATATATATATTTCTTTTTCAAGAAAGTTGCATACAAACCAGATACAGAGTCTGCCAGAGAACATATTTGCCAATAATTTGCTTCTTTCTAGAATGTAAGATTCTTTATATCTAAAATAGGATTTGTTCTCCGAGGTCCGCCCGACATCAACAAATTCGTGATGGCAAATGAATCGAGACTTTTGAATTGTCTATGAGAATGTCTTATGTAGACGAAATGTCCGTCAGTCGTATCAATTTTTCAAATTGCCTAAAACTTTTAACTACAATTGCTATGAATTAACGTATCTTCAATTTTCTAAATTATGAGAAAGTATATCAATCAAGTACTATGGGAGTTGAAAAAAAATACAAAAGAATAAAAATACGAATAAAATCATTGCGAGTTTAAATCTTATGAATAGAGAAAAAATAAGGATTGACACCACAGATAAACAACAACTACAGGCCAACATCAGTAATGCAATGCCTAAGAATAACGGATTCTTTACTTAGGCGTTAATATTCTTTATTTTATCTGATGTATAAAATCCTTTAAGGTATTCTCACTTATCATGTTTCCGAATTTCATTAGGATCATGAAACTCTTCTAGAACTTTCCTTTAAATACTTAAGATTTCTTTAAAGCTTGAAATGTTTCAATACATAAAATGAATTGATCAATTTCTTAATAAGATTTTAAGCCAACTTTCATTGAATAGAATAATAAACTTTCATCAGACAGTCCTTATAATTTCTTCAATGATACATTTTGATGATAAAGTTGTTGTAGAAGAGAAAATGATTATAGGCATATTCCAGAGATATTCTTTCACTGTTAACCTGTGGATTTAAGGAACAGAAGTACAAATAAAGCCTCCGAATGTGTACGGTTTGACAAGCCTTTCTTTCCATAGTTCCGATATAGGAGTGTGATTCATTTTCCCGATATTTGGTGTATTTTACTAAATAGAATGCTAAAAATTAAGCCATTCAATCTGTATCTTTCATATGTGCCATCTTAAATGTTCACTTTTTTCTTGTAAAGACAAAAAATAAATAGAATGCTTTCCACACTAAATGAAGTATTAAGAAAAGTCCTTATTTTAAATTCAATATCTAAGGTGAAACAATAGCAACCACCACCGATATGTCACGATCATTGAACGCACTCAAGTGAAGCGTTGATATGCATTTTTGTTAATCTGATCAGTCGAGTCGTTCATAAATATTCAAAATGTACATTGTAGGGAGCTGTTTTCAGAAAATTTGAAAAAAAACTCGTTTTATCTGATGTGAATTAACGTATTTTCAATTTTCTAAATTATGATAAAGTATATCAATCAAGTACTTTGGGAGTTAAAAAAATACAAAAGAGTAAAAACACGAATAAAATCATCGTTATAAATCATCATTATATTTAACGTTTTTTTAAAAAACAAAATACCTATATTTTAATTTCCTTTGCAAGAGAGTTACATGGAAACCAGATTCAGTTTTTGGCAGGGAAAATGTTTGTAAACAACTTTGAACTTATGTTAATGTAAGTAAACTGGATTACCTGAAACAATAACATTTTAAAGCTTAGTAAAAAAAAAGCTGAAATTAAAGTAAACGATGATTATTTAGATATCTATATTTTTAGTCGGGTCGTTTCTACGCATAGTTTTCTTTATTTATTCTAAAACTGAATCATAATAACTTGAGGTATCTCTCCTTCTTTAGGCAAGCTTTGCTTCAGTATTATCACATTTGTGGTAAATAATTTATCAACTTGTATTTAAGATATCAAAACTTTGAAAATCCGAAATTTATTCCTTACTCGGGCAAAATTTGATTTTAGTCCTCAGTTGAAGATACGCGCTTCAGGAGTAACTAAATTTATTGTCTTGATTTTACTAGTCTAGTCTTTTTGATTTCTATCTGGTGATTTTCTTTTAGTATATTTTCGTATTTTGTTGAAGAAATAATACAACGCTGTCCGTGGTTATTTAGGTATTTTCACATTCCTGGATATCATTTTCATTAATATTCATACGTTGGCGTAGTCTTTTCGTCCTGGTCTTTAAACATTATTACGATACCAACTATTTGAATGTATTTGAGTTTTCTGTTCTGTACTAATCTTTTTGTTTTATATTTTTAGTACAATGTCCCTCAATTGTCTCTGTCTAAACGAGAGCGTGCTAAATTTTGCTCTTCTATATTATGATGAATATTTCGGAAATAAATTATTTTGCATTGACGTCATCGAGGACATACTTGTTGATTATCAACCGGAAACATATCTGGATTGTACCGGTGAGTACAAATATCGTAACCCATCTATTTATTAACTACACAATCTGTGAGATTTCGGAAACTTTTTTGTAGGTTTTAATTGTTTACGTGTTACTTTTTATAACTGCTCAAATTATTCTTAATTATTATCATAAATTATTTCATCCAAGACTATTTAATACATTACCAAAACGGGTATAAACACGGTTATTTTGATTATGCTGTATATCGATATAACAAGGAGTAACCACTCATCAGCAGCATTTGTATCAAAACATTAGAAGGTCAAAAGCCAAAAATATTGAATGAAAAGTTCTCAAAGCCAAGGTTCGAACAGGGAAGTCAAATCCAGCATCGAGAACATCGATGATATGCAGTACAAGAAAAGAAACCTGGTGTTTAAAACAAATTAGAATTTAACACTCGGGAATTTCAATCACAAAAAAATATAAGAAATTTATTGGTAAATTCGTGTAAGACAAGTCTGACGACCAGATTAATCCGCAAAACATTTTCATTTTTTCTTCAAAATCAGAATGCAATCCATGAAGAGTACTTGTCACACTTAATAATTTCCACTTTAAAGCAATACAAAAAAATACATTTCAAGCACGTTTCTAGTTATCTAGTTATTACATTTTATGTTAAATCTATTTAAACAGATTCATCACTAATACCGCTTTACAATAGCAATATAGATCGTCAACTTTGTCCTTGTGAAGAAAATAAAGCAAATGAGCCTTTAGAAGATACAACAGGTACTTACACACCAACTTTTACTACTATGAATATAGGTTTGTCCTTCTGATATATCCTTTTTTATACACTAAACAGCTGGTTGAGTCGGAACAAAATTCGGTAACAGGTTTCAATAAGTTGGAAAGTATATAGTTTATTGTCCGGTTTATATAACATTTGATTTTAACGGAAATATATGTTTATTGCTGCTTCTTTTCTCCTTTTAGCCGCCAATTTATTTTTATACACCTCCAAAAATTCTGTCTAGAACTTGTAAAAAGCAAGCATATTCAATGAGCAAAAATCATACAATGTTCTAAAAATGAAGTACCAAGGTTCTTGTCAGGAAAGATGTTTTTGTTGTAATGATACATATTTATATTTCAAGCATACTCACAGAAAAAACGTTGCATGACTATTGAAATACAAATGACAACAAAGTTCCAGACAATAAATTTTGCTACGCCTGGTGCGCGTTTCGTCTATTCAGGATTCATCAGAGGCGCCCTACCAAAACAAAAATATTGAAAAAGCCAAACACTATATGATTATGAAGAGCATAGAACAGTAAAACCAAAAATACCAAATTGGGGAACCAAATTAATACTAAGATGATCAACCTATGTCTTGGGTAGGAAGAACCTTAAGGTTTAGACAATTTTGAAATTTAAACGGATAATTTAAAGCTTTGATGTATTCTCAAACACAAAAGTGTTGATGCCGGAGCGGGCTAACCTCGGGAATTAAAACTCCACCAGTAGTGGTAACCTTCACGTGTGTTCGAAATACAAATGACAACAAAGTTCCAGACAATAAATTTTGCTACGCCTGACGCATTTTAATTTCAATTTCTATAACACCTTAAATCTTAAAAAATTAAAACAACCATCTGGACATTATCATTCAATATCAAGTTGACGATTAAGGTTTTTTTTTTATTTTTATTAATTTGTTTTCAGATAGTCAGGAATTTACATGCCCCTAGCAATGCCAGCTGACAATGGTTTTAGGGGGTTTAGAATAACATGCATAGTTACTACTATATGATTCTTGATAATATATTGTAATATGCTATAAACATACATAATACACAAAAAGGAAAACACCTCTTATAGCATATTTTTCTCAATAAAAAAGTAATTTTGTATCCATCCACTCTTTTCTCATTGTTTTATGTTTACTTGCTCTTATTAAATAAAAAAATATAAATATGCGTTAATTTTATACTTATTTTAAGACCATCAAGGTTGTTGTAAAGATTCAATCGGGAAATATATCAATTTCAGTTTTTCAGATTAAAAAATCACTGTTTAACTCCAAAAAGGTAACAATCGAAGTATCCGGTCAGAATTTAGATTTTCAAAGTATTTATTAGTGTTATGTTTTAATTTATTAACTGTTTAAGAGTTTCTTTTTCCTCATTTTGTATGCTTTAGGCAAATAGACAAAGCAACCACTGGTCACACTGGGAGGCTGTTTTCCTTTGTGGATTTTAAAAAGAATACATTGTGTCAAATTCATTTATTTCACATTTCTCATTATCTCTTATTTCAGTGGATCAAACAGAGAACTTGTCGACAGGAACACAAACAAGTCCACCCGTTCAGTCACCAGAAGGCGTAACGAAAGAAACACCAAATAGCCTGTTTGTAAAACCAACAGAACAGGTGTCACAAGCCACACATTTTGTTGCATTCAGCACTTCCTTGGGTGTTATAGCAGGGGTATTGACGGTCACTGTAATTACTGTCAGTGCTTTGAGAGGAAAACTCATGCTGCCAAATACACAAATGGTATAAGTGCTTAAATTCATTTTTTTTTGTTTTAACTGTCGGTGCTTTGAGAAGAAAATTCATGCTGCCAAATACACAAACAGTATAAGTGCTTAAATTCGTTTTTTTGTTGTTGTAACTGTCAGTGCTTTGAGAAGAAAATTCATGCTGCAAAATACACAAACGGTATAAGTGCTTAAATTCATCTTTTTGGTTCTTCTGTTCTATGCTTTTCATATTGTACAATGTTTTGCATTTTGAATCGTCTGGACAGATCGCTCTGATGAGTCTTGAATAGACAGCAGGAGTAGCACAAGTTTATGTGTGGAACAAACAAAATTTATAACTGAACAAGCAAACAGTCAGGAAAACGACCTTAATTTTTAATGCAAATTAATTTTCGTTTAAAAAGTGATTTTCGTACATATTCAGAAAAAAAAAACAAATACCAAAACAGTTTTAATTTTTAAATTGTTCATTATATTCAAATTGCTAAGATTTCAAAAGCCTTAGCATTTCAAGTAAAATTTATACGAGTTTTCTTTTATGACAAATACAAAATGCGTTATGAGATTGACCTGCGAAATAAATTCAGTTCGTTCAGAGCTTATCGATCATATTTGACACATCAATAACCATCTAAGCCAACATGACTCACTAGAAAGTTGTATATTTTTAGAAACCGGAAATGAACAACAAAGAAACTGAAAATCAGTTAAAGGTCTGGATGGAAAGCTGTGAATTAGACTTTACAGCAGTGAACCAAGCCTATGAAAGAGAAATGCTTGCTATGAAACATTCAAACATGCCACCAATTTCCCATTTGAGAACTTTTTCAACACGTGTTTGATGAGTCATTAAAAATTTCAGCCATTAAAGCAACAGATGGACAAACTGCTGGAAGTCCCAACTGTTAATTAGACAAAATTGCAAACTGGATAGTTCTTCACAAGATCAAAATACTTAACAATTGCTAAACTGACTGAACTTTGTGTCCATTAATTAAAGAAATTTAGTATATATTTAACATATTTTCTTTGCAATTAGCCGAGGTAAAGTTATGGAAAGTGTCAAGAAAATATATCATAATACACTCGACACAATTGAATCTGTCTTGTCCCCTTTTACAGTATCTAATGTAAATGTAAACGTGAATTAGAAACGAAATTTTGTCGGATCACATGATATTTGGCTTTACTAGTGCATTGATAATGCGTATGTGTTGGGGTTTAACGCTCCTTTTTAACGCATATTGGCTTCCGGAGCACCTGATTTCACTCTTGATTCGACTGGAGTTCTTGTTGTTGGTTGTTATTCAGTTATTTTGTGTTTCCTTGTTTTACATTTCGTCTGTTTTTGTCCCGTTCTTGTTGGTGTTTACTGGTTTTGTCTCTGCCCCTTCGGACTTTTGACATTCGGATACCCCATGTGTACATCTGTTTCTTCCATATAGGGTGGTCAGTTTTAATGATGGAGGAAACCGGATAACCGGGTGGCAACCACTATCCTTGGGCAGGTAACTTAGAAACTAAATCACAAACTATTGGGAAAGTCCTTTATTTGTAAATTACAAACGGAATCGCAACCTTAGAGGTGATGGGCTAGTGAATATAAGTGTGGTATTCAAACCAGTGCCCTTAAACACACTGACATCCAGGCCCCTATGCGTCTTTTATGTAAGATAGAATATTTCTATGATTATTGAAAAAGTTATAAAGTTGATGTCTTAAACATGTAACCATATTGAAAGTCATCATAATGTTAAAATTATTTCTTTCAATCAATAGACATTTGAAACTTACGCGTAGACAATATTTTATTAAAAGACAGGTTAAGCACCATTTGACTGTACTAGTTCAAGCGGATATCAACAAAGCAGTCAATTTTGGTATGTTAATGCATTTCAAATAGTTATGTCTCGTCTCATTGTTTTAATTAGTGTTTGACTGGTCTGCTGTACTGAGATGATAACCTCAATATCCTTATTGTGTCTCACAACTATGTTGTGTTCTATGGTCATTACCGGATCCTAAGATCGCAATGGAAGAGGGAGGTTTGGCGCCATAAAACCTGGTTTAACCCACCATTTTGTTTGAAATGCCTGTACCAAGTCAGGACCATTGCGATCCACCAATTCTCCGGTATGACTGATTCGTTTTTGTCATTTTCTCTGGACTATGGGATTGATCATTCAAGTTTGGTAGTTTTGTTATTACCTTTATTTACATCATTTACATCATTTAATTTAGATAGAAAGAACGGACCCCAAAATATCGAAGGATACAAAATGTGAATCTTAAATGATTGAAATCTAGATACCGATTCCTAGTCGGTTTGTCTATATTCAACGTACTTAATAGACATTGCATCAACATTCTTTATTTTTCCGCATTTATGCAAACGTGACAAATTCCTTCGTATTTACGGTTTCTTTTGGAAGTTGCTGTTGAGTTTGGTGATGCATTTCAATTTCTCGGTTGCTGCTTGAAGTTGAATTTTTATTCCATCATCAATATTTGTTGCTTTATTAGGGCAGTCTTTTTCATTTGCCCCCGAAATCTTTCTTGAGGTTTCCGTTTCTGATAATGATATAAGCTTTGTAATTAAGTACAAAGACGCATTTGAAGGGAACAACCCTCTGCTGGAAAGATATTACCATCTAAATCTTTAAACTCCTCAATGGGTTTTAAGAAAATATAAGTCCTTTGCTCTTTGTAGAATATCTGGTACAGTTACACCTACTGGCATTGTAACCCCACGTAAACCTCCACCATCTGTGTAATACACTTGTTTATAACAGCGCTTTGAATGGAACTTTCAGTTGTTAAAATATACCACTGGCAACCTAACTTTTATCTCTTTTGTTTCATTTTTTTTTATTTTTTTGTTTCCAGATGGTTCCTGAAATATCAAATAAATGTCAAATGTACAAAGTAAAAATCGGATGAAGGTAATCATCGAGTTTGAGTTCAAGTTCGAGTCAGAGTTCGAGTTCAAGTTAAAGTTCGAATTAGAGTTTGAGTTAAAGTTCGAGTTAGAGTTCGAGTTAGAGTTCGAGTTTGAGTTGAAATTTGAGCTAACTCAAAACAGTGATTTTATGACAATAATCGAGTTACTACTCGAGTTTGAGTTACAGATTGAGTTAGAGGTTGAGTTGGATATTTACTTTAACGCAATAGCATGAATGTTGTCAAACATAACACTTGTTTGGTGTTTGGTTTTGTCTCTGCCCTTTCGGACTTTTATCATTCGGATACCCCATTGTTGCCTCTGCTTCTTTTAAACTATTTTATGTTGTCGCCTTGCAATATACTCATTCAAAAATATATTTGTAGATATGATTAAAAACCAATAAATGTACATATTTAAAATGTCACAAAGACTATGAACAAAAAGCAAATATGTACCAAGGTGGCAATCTCCCGCCAATTTACAAGCGGGGTATAATAAAAACTTAGTATACATATTCTCCGGTACTGGACCAACACGGCGGAATCCCCGTCATTTGTCTTTGAATATCTGAAAATATAATGCATCCATTCGTAAGAGAGGGCTTTTTTGCAATCACCTTGTCTGTCCGTCCGTTCGTCCGTTCGTCCGTCCGTCCGTCCGTCCGTGAGTTGGTCCGTGCCCCCCTCTTTTCGGGACAGTCGCGAATCTACTCTCTGTTTTTTAGCGAACTTAGAAATTTTAAGGGTCAAAATAAGACAATTTGTCGTAACATATTTCACGGTATCTTGTGAAGAGATTGATTTCTAATTTGGTACACAGCTTTATTATGATGAGTTGTAAAGTGCCACCCCTTTCCAGGTCAGTCAGATATCGCTTCGAAGAAGAGGGGGTTTCCTGTTTTACCCTTGTCCACCCGTTCGATCTTTCGTTTGTCTTTCCGTAATTTTCTTAGCAACTGTATGACGTAAATGTCTGTTTTATTTATAACTTTATCTTTAGTATACCTCCTGTTATACTTAACCGAATACTTTTTAACGCATTATTTTGGGAGCGGGCGTATCACTTGTGAGCTATAGCTCACAGATTTACTTGTTTTCTATCAAGTTTCTTGAATGAAGACAACAACAATTGAAGAGTAAGGGAACGACCATTAGATTTTAAGGGGGGCTATGGATATTTTCTTCCTTTCTGCTTTTCATTTTTAAAAATCGAAACCTGGAATTTTTGTTTCGCGCACATTTTTAATTATTATTTTTAAACTTAATAATCTTATTCTTTTTCAGGCAGAATCACCCACCTGTCCTTTTTTAATTCAAAGCACCGTCCAGCCTTTTAATTTCCTGATTTTTGGCATCATGCCTTTTATTTCGAATTCATCATAGCCCCCCCCCCCCCCGACCCCGCCCCCCCAAAAAAAAATCAAATGGTTGCTCCCTAACACTGCTATAATCGAATTTTTACGTCAGAAGCATATTTATAGATGTCCGAATTTGTTTAAGAAGAAAAATAAACATCCGATGTAAATACATTTCCGTTGTAGTTGGGTTTTTATCTGTAGCTGCATTATTAATATGAATCAGTACCTTACTAAGTTAGTTTCTCAAAGTAGATTGCTGGTTACATGCAACAGAGTATCAAATAAAAATGATAAAGAAAGTTCGCAAAAAAATAAATATACAACTCGTTTTGTAACACGAACTCTACCTCGATCTAACTCAAACTCTCGTAACTCGATTATTGCAATGAAAATCACTGCTTCGAGCTAGCTGAACAATTTAACTCGAACTCGAATAATAGCTCAAACTCTAACTCGAACTAAAATCGAACTCGAGTCGTAACTCGAACTTTTACTCGAACTCTAACTCTGACTCGAAGTCGAACTCGAACTAGATGATTACCTACACCCCTAAAAATCTGTATTTGTGTTAATGCAGTGTATCCTGTGAAAATGTCCTATCTATAAAGGGTAATATGGAGAAAACAACATTTGTATAACATTGAAAGAGAATGAAAGTTTTGGTTTAAATCTCAAACTTAACTACAACGAATGAATAAATATCTCAACTCTTTAGAAAGCAAACCCCACTTCCATTTCATTTTTTCATAGAAAATATCATCCCTTTTTAGCTCACCTGACCCGAAGGGTCATGTGAGCTATTGTCATCACTTGGCGTCCGTCGTCCGTCCGTCGTCCGTCCGTCGTCCGTCGTCCGTAAACTTTTTAAAACGTTAACTCCTCTGACACCATAAGTCGAATTGCAACCAAACTTGGTATGGTTGTTTATTAGCATTCGGTGCTTAGAACTGATGTGGGGATTTTTGATTCGTCGTAAAACATGGCCGCCATGGCTAAAAATAGAACATAGGGGTAAAATGCAGTTTTTTGCAAATAACTCAAAAACGGCTACAGATTTCAAAATTCTGGCAAGGTTAAAGTGATCAGCACCTCAAGATCTACCTACCCTGAAATTTTGAAGAAAATCCAACAACCCATGTAGGAGTTATTGCCCTTTTTGTGGATTTTTTGCAAATTTTGCACCTGTTTAGCTCAATATCTTGAAAACTATACTAGATATTTGAGAAATTTAAATTGCATATTGTTAAGCACATCAAGATCTACAAAATATGTACGGGGACAACGTTGTAGGACCTTTCCTTTTAGGAGTTATTGCCCTTAGAACGTCATAATTTAGCATTTTAACAGCATTTCCTCATTACATTGAAAACATTAACTCCTCTGACACTTTAAGTTCAAATGGAACCAAACTTGGTATAGTTGTTTATTAGCATTAGGTGTATAGAACTGATGTGAGGATTTTTGTTTGGTCGTAAAACATGGCCGCTTTGGCTAAAAATAGAACATAGGGGTAAATGGCAGTTTTTTGCAAATAACTCTAAAACGGTGACAGATTTCAAAATTTTGATTGGGAACAAAAGTGATCAGCACCTCAAGATCTACCAGCTCTGAAATTTTGAAGAAAATCCAACAACCCATGTAGGAGTTATTGCCCTTTTTGTGGATTTTTTGCAAATTTTGCACCTGTTTAGCTCAATATCTTGAAAACTATACAAGATATTTGAGAAATTTAAATTGCATATTGTTAAGCGCATCAAGATCTACAAATCTGTAACAGGGTCAACGTTGTAGGACCTTTCCTTTGAGGAGTTATTGCCCTTGGAACGTCAAAATTGAGCATTTTAACTGCATTTCCTATATTGAAAATGTTAACTCCTCTGACACTTTAAGTCCAAATGGAACCAAACTTGGTATTATTGTTTATTATCATTAGGTGTATGGAACTGTTGTGGGGATTTTTGATTGGTTGTAAAACATGGCCGCTGTGGCTAAAAATAGAACATTAGGTTAAACTGCATTTTTAGCTCACCTGGCCAAAGGCCATGTGAGCTATTGCCATCACTTGGCGTCCGTCGTCGTCATCGTCCGTCGTCGTCGTTAACTTTTCTTCAAACTTCTTCTCCTCTGAAACGGCTGCACAGATTCAAACCAAATTTGGTCTGGTGGTACTTTAGGGTATCCCCCACAGAACTGATGTGGGGATTTTTGATTCGTCGAAAAACATGGCCGCCGTTGCTAAAAATAGACCAGGGGGGTCAGACTACTGTTTTTGGCTTGTAAATCAAAAAGTATAAGAGATAGATGAAATCTGATGCCACCCTACTGCTTCAGCATCAAAAGCTCTACAAAAGTCTCCATTGAGTCGAAGTTGTCAGATGACCCCTTATGGGAGTTATGGCCCCTTAAAGGTGAAAAATAGCATTTTTTCATGTTTTTGGCCTATGGAATGAAAAATATTGCAGATAGAGAGAAGCTGTTGCTTGCTTAAATGTTCAGCCCATTTAGCTCTACAAAAGTCTCCATAAGGTCAAAGTTGTCAGATGACCCCTTATAGGGGTTATGGCCCCTTAAAGGCAAAAAGAAGAGTTTTTGGCCTATAGAATGAAAACTATTGCAGATAGAGAAAAGCTGTTGCTTGCTTAAATGTTCAGCTCGTTTAGCTCTACAAAAGCCTCCATAAGGTCAAAGTTGTCAGATGACCCCTTATAGGGGTTATGGCCCCTTAAAGGCGAAAAATAGTGTTTTTGGCTTATAGAATGAAAACTATTACGAATAGAGAAAAGCTGTTGCTTGCTTAAATGTTCAGCTCATTTAGCTCTACAAAAATCTCCATAGGGTCAAAGTTGTCAGATGACCCCTTATAGGGGTTATGGCCCCTTAAAGGCAAAAAATAGTGTTTTTGGCCTATGGAATGAAAACTATTGCAGATATAGAAAAGCTGTTGCTTGCTTAAATGTTCAGCTCATTTAGCTCTACACAAGGCTCCATTTGGTCAAAGTTGTCAGATGACTCCCTATAGGGGTTACAGCCCCTTAAAGGCAAAAAATAGTGCTTTTGGCCTATGGAATGAAAACTATTGCAGATAGAGAAAAGTTGTTGCTTGCTTAAATGCTCAGCTCATTTAGCTCTACAAAAGTTTCCATAGGGTCAAAGTTGCCAGATGACCCCTTATAGTGGTTACGGCCCCTTAAAGGCAAAAAATAGTGTTTTTGGCCTAAAGAAAGAAAACTTTTGCAGATAGAGAAAAGATGTTGCTTGCTTAGATGTTCAGCTTAATTAGCTCTACAAAAGTCTTGTTAGGGTGGAAGTTGTCAGATGACCCCTTTAAGGGGTTATGGCCCTTTAAAGGTGAAAAATAGTGTTTTTTGCTTTCGAATGAAAACTATTGCAGATAGAGTAAAGCTTTTTATTGCTTAAACATTCAGCTCATCTAGCTATACAAAAGTCTTCAAAGGGTTGACATTGAGACCAGGTGAGCGATTCAGGCTCCTGGGAGCCTCTTGTTGGAGCACCAAATGCACCTTCAAGGAAAACATTATTAACGATTTTAAAGTTATCCTTAATACATGTACAACATATAATGTCACAAAGTAAACCGACGTATTCCGCATTTTTCTACCATTGACAATTCCTTTTTTGGTGCAAAAAGTAAAATCGAAAGACATTTCGCGAACTTTCGATGGTGCCTTAGATAAAAAGAAAATACTAGTAATTGAAATTACAAAATAAGCTCAATAAAAAACTTCGACGAGCGCAGCATGTTACGACCGCAACATGTCGAACGCTGTACATTTTAGGACCAATATTGATAGTCGATTGCTTTGGACTTTCAACACACATATCACAAGGAAACATAAGTTGTTTTTTTTAAATCGGATACTAAATAAAAAAGTTACAGTTTTGGCCCCCTTTTGCCCCCAATTTTATAACAGAAAAAGCAAAACAAAAATTGGGGTGGCAATACTATATTCAAAAAGACTCCAAATCTAGTAAACGAGAGTTTTGCAAGTTGAGACGACTTGCAGAACTGGAATGGATTTAAAAATTACAAACAGCTTATTCTCTGAGTCTGAACGATAACATTATGGGACAGGGGAACATATCTAGAACATCAAATATCAATGTCATGAATTTAATAAGTCCTCGTAAACGGAACAAACGGTCGCATGGTATACGAATAAATCGTAATGTTAGAAAACATCATCGTTCTAATTTAAGCATCACTGATCTTGTTAAAATATTTAAGAATAACGGACGACATAATCTTTTTTGTAAATTATGCTCTATACCCGTTTCTAAGTTAAATAAAATTAGATTGGATTGTAACACCATATCTCATGCCAGTCCCCTATATGAAGGAGCAATCATTATTAGCGCTTTTTGTTACTTTAAACTTTTCCCCCAAATTGATAGTCCTGTAGACCACATTCGACATTTTATTAGATTAACGTACATCAACAGAGGACTAGACTTCATAAACATTTCTAGTATTTTTATGGATCCTACTATTAAAGAGTTAATACCACCATATTTTACAAATACTGAACCTCCAATCATATCTTATAAATATAAAAAAACCAACACGTAACATTATTTTTAACTATACGTCCATCACTACAGATGAAGACCTAGACTCGAATATTCCTGTATCATGCGACTGTGCTACTTCGGACTTTAGATATGTTCCTTGTGGCCATATTGTTACTGGCGACCTTAACATTGTCGATGACCCAGAGGTTATTAAATTCTTGAAAAAGGGACCAAAATTCATACCTCCTTCGAAAATTAATTGGAATTCTTGTTTTGATTGTGTAAATACTGCCCTTCAATCGTACTGTAAGACCTGGATTAGACGAGAAGTAGCAGATTCCAAATCTTTAGACAACTTTAAGAATAAATTCATATCCATTGTAAAATTACGAATAAGCCATTTTCAAAACACCTTTGTAGAAGATCGACCCCATACTTATATAAACAGAATTAAATCAAAACTACAATTATTAGGTTCACGATATGTTTTTGTTCCTGCGGATAAAGCGGCTAACAATGTTGTTGTGGTATGTCGTAAATATTATCTGGATGTTTTAATGCATGAAATTAAAGGCTCATGTACTTTCGTTCCCGTGCAAGCTAAAGAAACCAGTGTTATTGACGATCATGTCATAGCAACCACAGCACTTCGAGCAGCCCCTACATACAATAAATTACCTACTATGTACTGGCTACCTAAATTACACAAAAACCCATATAAATCCCGTTTTATCTCTGCATCAAGTAAATGTTCTTTAACAAATATTTCTAAAGTCTTGTCTCTTGCTTTAACTACAATGAAAGAATTTATCATCCGATACTGTGATAAAATTTTCGAAAATAGTGGAATAAATCATTTTTGGAGTGTTAAAAATTCTCTTGATGTTTTAGACAAACTTCGGGCATTTGAAAATACTTTTCAATCCGTAGACAGCTATGACTTTTCCACTTTATATACTAATCTACCTCACAATCTTATCAAAAAGAAATTTGAATATTTAATTAAATGGTGCTTTGACAAATCTAAAAGTGACTACATCTGTTCTAAAGTGTCACAAGTATTTAGTAAATCGTTTTTTAGTAACGAAACCCACAAAGGTTATGTTAATTGGACCGACATAGAAGTTATTACTGCATTAAACTTTCTTTTAGATAATATTAACATCCGGTTCGGTAAACAAATATATCGCCAAGTCATTGGTATTCCAATTGGAACCAATTGTGCTCCACTCATAGCTGATCTTTTTTTATATTGTTACGAATCACAGTTTATGGCCAAGCTACAAAAAGACCCAAACAAAAACCACCTTATCGAAACTTAGATGACATACTTGCTCTAAACAACCCCACATTCTCAAATTTAATAAATGATATATATCCTAAAGAATTAACCCTAAATAAAGCAAACTCGACAGATAGTAGATGTCCATTTCTAGATTTGGACTTAAGCATTATAAATGGTAGATTACACACTAAAGGATATGATTAACGGGATGACTTTTCATTCCCAATAGTTAATTTTCCGTTTCTTGAAGGAGACGTACCATTAGCTCCAGCTTACGGGGAATACATTTCACAATTAGTCAGGTATGCTCGCATTTCCAGTGATGTGTCTGATTTTAATGATAAAAACCGTTTTATTACAGAAAAATTGCTAAAACAAGGTTACCGTTACCACAAATTAGTCAAATCTTTTACAAAATTTGGACATAAATATGGACATCTCATCGAAAAATTTGATTGTACACGTAGATTTCTGATTGTTAAAGGAATATCTCATCCTGATTTTTATAGCAATGTAGTTTATAAAGCACAAAAATTCAAAAACAACCTTATGGAAATTAAAAACTGGCTTAAAAACCTTTTGAAAAAAGTTCACTTTGGTTTAGTCTTCAGCTGACGCTGTTGACTTCGATGTGGTTTAAGTATGTTTTAGCGTTGTTTGTTTTCTAATGATTATGATTTTATATTGAAATCGATTTTGTCTTGGATTTTTTAACTTACAACTTTTGATTCCCCCATTGGTATTTCTTTGCGTGATGTAAAATATTGGAACATAGAAAACAACCAAAAAAATGTTGAAAGAAAAGAACTCAAACCTAAAAGGTCAAAAAACGAATTCATTACCACCGAGAATACATTATTTCCAAAAACATGTCTTTCGCAACAATTAGCTATGTGGTTAAAAAGTGGCATTTGAATGTAAAAAAAAGACGAAAAGGACCAAGACAAAATCAGTCAAAGAGAACGAGAACAGCAAAAAGAGGCAGACAACACTAACACATTAAAAACTTAATCAAATACTATCTAGATATCGATACGTTACCGAATAGCGGGAATAATTCGCGAGGTTATAATCTTCGTTTTATTTGTGAGGTCAGATTTAGAGATCGCTGAATTTCAGTTCAGATATGTCATAAACATTTCCCGTTGGCTGCATTCTCAATACTCGAAAAAAAAAATAAGAACTCTTTAAATGAAACATCCACTTTTGTATTAAATCAATAAATTTGCAATTCACTAAAAGTACCCGCTGTATGATATATCATATAACATTAACAAATTCTAGTTGGACACAAATAAAGCCAATTTCAACGACAATTTTCAAAACTGTTTTGAATTGCTGCGCAGAAGTTTTTTTTTTTTTAAATGCATTAAAATTCTAAAGTCTTATTCAGGTAAACTTAAAAGAAGACTGATATATATTAATATCCTTTTTGTCAGCTAAGTTTCATAAAATTCTAGAATGCAATGCCAAGGTGCCCGAGCTCTGTTTGCAGATAACAAAATAACAAATGAAGTGAATGTCATTTATTCATTAAGGACAAAATTTAGTTACATAACATTACATAACAATCATAATTGAACTTTGAATAAACGACAACAAAATGCAAAGGTGGGATGAAAGCAGCCACCATATATGAAAATAAGAACACCAATACATGCTTATTTATACAAAAGCATTACATTTGTAATACACAAAAAGCAAAAAAAAAAAATAATGGTAGGAAGAGAAAAAAAAAATAAATAAAATAAAAAAAAATAATAAAATAAATAATAATAATTAATAATAATAAAAAAAAAAAAAATGTATACATTTGTAATTAAAGGGATGGAAGTGGGTGGGTATTTAAACTTTTCCAGAAAACAAAATAAAATTTCAAACTTTCAGGCTTGAAAGCGGCCGTGCATATGTTCGTGTAGATAACCTTGATAGCTAACAAATAGGTCAAATGTTGTATAATACAAGGGAGCGAGAGACAGTGGAAATTTACTTGACCCTAAGGTGAACCTTATCTACAGAAAATAGAAGAATCAAATTTCTGTAAATTAAAACAGTTGTTTATCACTTTCAGACAAAAATTCTTTTATCTATCATAAATCTATTTTGTGTCCTCCATTTTCAACGATGTATACGAAAATGACGATATACGCTAAGGTGTATATATTTTAAATAAGATTCTAAAAGGGGTCACCAAATAACCTCTAGAAAAATTGTAATCATTTTTTAAAACAATAAAACAAAAAAATATGTAATGTAGAAAACCAGAAAGATTGAAAAATACAAATTTAAGAATGTCGTCTTTTTGGACCATTTGGACAATCTATTTAATGCGATATATCAATTATTATATTCCAAATCCACCACATAACAAAGCGTGTAGCCTTGCAGTTTATAGAATCATAAAGTCAGGTAATCCGTCATTTTGAATTTTGTTCGTGATTTATCAATAATTTACGACAGCCCACATCTCTACAGGGAAATTGAATATGATAAGATTTAGAATTTTGCATAGATTTTCCTGGGGCCAGCTGTTAAATAAGTGTTTCAGGTGTTATACCATGTGTTTTATTTGTGTCCCTTTTGCTGTAAGCTCTTTAATTGCTACAAGTCTGAAATACATGTATGCCCATGATTGTACTGAACTGTGCTAGCTATTACTCAACATTCTGAAAATACTTGACCACATTCTTAGTCAGACTATAAGTACTCAACATGTCGATGTGTTATCAGGCTTAAATTTTTGGACCAAGGTTATAAGAAAATACGTCTCATCCGGTCTCTTAAAAAGTTTTCCTTCCGATATCAGCCACTGGTAGCAAAATCCAAAATTATGTCAGATGAAATTATTCGTGATTATTTCAATTACTTTGTGACAGTTTGTTGTACTGAGACGATCACCTCTTTATTTCTATTGTGTCTCACAACTATGTTCTGTTTTGTGTTACTAGATCCTTAGATCGCAATGGAAGGATGTTTGGCACCATAAAACCTGGTTCAACCCCCCATTTCTTTTGAAATGCATGTACTTAGTCAGGACCATTGTTATCTTCAATTTCTCTGGTATTTCTTTGCCTTGTTTTGTCTTTTTTTCTTGGATATATGAGATTGATTATTCCAGTTCGGTAGTTTTGTTGTCATCTTTATTTAAGATAATGTTAACTTCTTTTAAAGTTTTTTTTTTATTAATAGAGTTTTTTGTTGTTGTTTTTTTTTTGTTATGCACATGGTCAATATCGTTAGTGCTGTGATTGGCCTCCAATTTTGAACAGTTTCGGTTTGAAAATCTTCATTCAAAACGTTTTGGTTTCAACCGTTTTGTATCATAACTCAAATTCTGCTGATAAGAGGTAACTCCTTGCAATATGCATAAATAGAATTAACAAATTAACAGTTTTATTGGTACCCGCTTCTAAATTGGTTCTTTGAGTTTTCGTAGCACAAGGCCAATAACCACCGCAAGCTGTTCAGAGGTACTCAAGAGTGGTCGTAGACCTGGTCGTCAGACTTGTCTGACACGAATGTAACTGATGTATTTTTCGTTCTGAAATTTTCTGATTATCTAACATTTTTTTTCAAACACATGTATCTGTCCTTATACATAGTCTGTCCTTGAGTTGGTTTTCCCTTTCCCAACTTAGTGATTATGAGTATATTATTTTGGATATATATATATATCTTTATTTCCTCTTGTACAGAGATTCATAAATACAAATTATATACATTTCATCAAATTTACAGCAACAACAACAAAAAAAGTTCAATGCAATAAAAATGAGATATTAATGCATATGATATACAACTAATGGTAAAAAAAATTATAATGATGTACTTATATATATGTTATTAATATTTTAAACAACCTGATTAAATTTAAGACTTAAAAGGATTGATAATTACTTAAATTAGAGGGTGAAAATGATAGATTAATAATTTAAGATAAGAAAAAATAATGAAAAAAAAATCAGATAAAAATAAAATAGAAAGTGGGTATAGCAAAAACAAATAATAAAAGAGAATTGGAAAGAATTAAGCAATATATCATAATCATTTGCGTTACCAAAAAAAAACAAACAAAAAACAAAATAAACATCATTGAACATTACGTGATCAGTTTGTAATATGTATGAGTATACTTAATTTAATGTAGAGGAAAAGAAAAAAAAAGCGACAACATCAATGCAAATTCCTACATTTTAGCATTTACCAAGTTTATATTAAACAAATCATGCATTCCAGGGATGAAAAAGTTTACACATATTGTATACATGTTTCACACAGTACTTAGAAAATGTTATACTCTCATCATCACTATCAAGTTCATATGTAGTACAGCATGCTAGCAGTGTGGCAGTAAATTCTCTGGACGAAAGATTGTTCATGTGAACGCTAAATGATATGGGGTTAAGATTGATGATATCGGACCACAATATGTCTCTTAATTCACTTATGAAATCACAGTCAGTTAATACATGCTCGAATATATTGTTGAAGAACTTTCCGCATCTATCGCATAGCAGAGTCTCATCGTCTGTTCGTATGATGGCACAAATGTCAACGACATATTTCGCAGCTGTTCTAAGTTCAGGGAACAACTTAGCTACGGTCCATGCTTTATGTACTCTAATAGATGGATGAATAAGTATGAAAAAGTTAAAATCACTGTCTGTAGAAATTCGCTCATACCACAATTGTTGTTCCGTTTTATGAATGTTCATTGAGACAGTCTTATTCCAAACAGGTTTTGAGGGGAAAGTACCATCATCACAGAATGTTTCTACGTAGTTTATGAGATTATACTTGTTTGCCAGTCTACATATATCTGGGATTAGGCCGAATTGGTTGGAAGCGCATTGATATCTAAATTCATACAGTCTTGAGAGTAAAATTTGCTTAGGTAAGAGTGAATTGTTTAATCTGCACAATCGTCCGAAGAACAACAGTTTTTGCTTGTCGATGTATGCTTCAATGGAAAGCCATCCCAAGAGACTAGTGCACTTATCAGTTCTTGTCCTTCTCGGTAGTCCTTGCAGTACTTTGCACACAAATCGATGTGATCTTTCAAGCATTAATAGTTCAGTTCTGTTAATGTCATTCCATAATTCACATCCAAACAAGGCTCTAGTATAACTTAATTGGATTATAATTTTTGAGCATGTTACCGGATTCAGCAGAGCAGGATGGATACCGGAACTCATTATAGATATTGTCACAGACCTAAGAGTGTTACATGCCTTCACAGTTTGTTCAATTGAATTCAAGTTGCTGTTCAATAAAATGCCAACGTGTTTTGTCGAAGTTACTTGTGGTATATCAGTGTCATATAATTGGGGAATGGTATTTTCACCGTTTCTGATTCCAAAAAGAAGCATGTTACTCTTTGTTGGAGAAAATTTGAAGCCCCAGGTTCGACTGTAGTTCTCACATTTATCTATTAAAGTCTGCATTCCATGCTGTGTGGAAGACAATAGGGCAATGTCATCAGCCTGAACTGAACTGCTTACTTGTTTATCAAGTATCATGGCTCCACATTTCGTTTTGTCCAAATCTAAAAATAAATTTTGATAACAGTAGTTGAAACTTTAATACTTTTTTATAATTTATTTCTATATAAAACTGCAAAGCAATGGGTTCAAGAAAAGATGATCGTCCGAAGTTTTCTGACATTAAAGTGCCCTATTTGTATCTTTTTTTTTCAAAGAAGAAACGATTGTACATAAACATTGGATTGATATTTAAGGTGGGACGATATCAAATGACATATATCCAGATTTGAACGAAAATTGGTAGACATATTGTTCTAAGTGAAATACATCCATATATGAAATAAAAAAATGGGGGTCACGGACCTCGTTTTTTGAATAAATGCACTTGAAAACTGCAATTTTGGCGGGAAATTAAGACATATAGGAAAAACACAGCTTCAACACCATTTATTTTTACTTTTTGTACACAAAAATGGTCTTACGATATCCAAATTATGACCAAAACCTAACATCATATTATTTGGAAAATTTGCGATGGATTGATGTTAAATAAAGGATATGTCACGGACTTCGTTTTAAAGATACGGTTTCGTAAACATTGCCTATACATGAAAAATGCAATAGAATCTAACTAAAATTGACGTTGAGTCTCACGACGTTCAGACGAATTTTTCACTGTACAGGTAAATTTTATCGGTAACGTCGTTTTTAACGTAACATCCCACTTTAAACATCTTTTTCTACAAGTAAAGGGCATTAAAAAGCCCGAAAATCATTTAAACATTTATTTAAGTCTTTCATATTCGAAATAAAGTGCACTCTTTACTTTAAAGTGAGACGTTCTTTTGAGAAGCAGAGGAAACTGTTATTATTTTTTTTAAACGCAGACGAATATAATACATATAGCAAAGACTTGGCTCATGCCATTATTTCTATAACACACCGTATTATCCGATACATCGAAACCCAACAGATACGATCAAAACCCATCTATTCTCACTTAAATAATAAAAGAAAATGACACATGTACATCCATTGTATAATCCAGTGTTTGTTGATATACCATTTACTTTTGTTATTTTAATGAAAATAGATGGGGTTTGACCGTATCAGTTGGGTTTTGATGTATAGGTGTGTCCTTTAGAAAGTCTATACTAAACAATAAGAATTTATTTTTCTTAATAGGAACACTCTAACGATTTGCAATCACAGGACCTGCGGTATTGCTGAAAACCAAACTCAGTTCATTTGATTATTTTTTTTTTATTTTGAGCAAACAACACACGTGATAAGCGCACCTGACTCGTATGGAGGGCATCGAAGGGGTTTCATGAGGCATGTACTGGATAAAACAGTTTCCCATCATGGCCATCTGCGCCTCCTTCTAGGGCGGTGGCATGCCTGTCAACACATAAGTAATCACTAGCAGAGGCAAAGTCATAATGATTGGCTGAAAGTAGGCCAAAGTATTGTAACTTCCAACCGGGGTGACATGAGGTTTTACCTGGTACCATCGTGACCGCAGTAGCATCGTTGACCATACAAACTGCACAAGGCACATCCTTATTGTATAGGTTGTTTCCAAACGCATTATCCTCGTGTTCAGTTCCATAAATGTATGCAGCATGAGCGGTATTTGATGACTTTAATCCATTAATAAATTGTGGATCGTGAGGAAGACATACCCCTCCAGCTGCAGAACCTTTATGATTATAAAATCCACCAGCGGCAAATCCTATATAAAATGAGACAACAACAATATGTACATTGAGAAGTTTTGTAAAACATTATCTTGAATATGTGATCTATTGGTTGGGCAAAACCATGATAAAATTGTTACGATTTTATAGGAAAGCCACATAATTATCCGTTTTTCTTAATGTTGAAATGATTACATTTGAACTTAATCAGAATAGATATATTTATGTTTCTGACTTAATGCATGTAATGTATTACTTTTCTAATTATCATTTTTTATTATTTACCTGTATAAACTACGTCCGTTGCGTTAGTTGGACAATCGTTTCGTCCCCAGCGGGTGTAGATTGCGCCTAAAATATACATGATATAAGCCAAATGTCGAAATTAGCAAGTTGTCAGATTACACAGTTACACGAATCCGACAATAACGAGTGTAATTATGCTGGCAATTTAACTCGTAAGACAATATCGATCGTACATGTGATTGAAAAAAAAACTCGTACAAGATTGGTAACAGTGTTGACAACTGCCAATGTCACACCATAAGAGTGCTGTGTAATGGGAATTGGGATTTTCAATTTTTTTCCATATTGAAGGTTTTAATCTTTGAATATTTCCTGTTCAGCAATAATTGGAAAATTAATAGGATAAAAGTAACCTTGTAATACCTGAAGTGTTGGACCATCTTGAGTTTCCCGTAGAAATATTCAAAATATGTGAACAACCTCTTTAAAAGATATAAAAAAAAATATAGGTTTGTAACAAAATTTTAGGATTCGTATGGTGTTTTGACAGATTTGCTATTAATAAATTTAAGGTCTTACCTATGTTTGGTAAAGTCCCCAAGGTTTGCTCTTGTACAGACACTCGTCCTTGTATTGAATTGATTGTTGACTGTAGCTGGCTTACAATTTGATCTTGTGCAGTTGTTCGTCCTTGTAAAGAGTTAATAGTTTTTGTCTGTGAGTCAATAGTCTGTGTCTGCGAGTTAATTGTGGACTGTAATTGAGTCACCGTTTGCTTTAGATTATTGACATCTAGAAGTAGTTGGTGCACATCAATATCATTCAGCAAGAGGCGTTCACTGCGGTCTCCATTCACTGTATAAACTGGATTCAACAGAGCACAAAGGAAATAAAAACTAAGCAAAAAGGTATTCATGTTGAACACTTTGACACGGAGATAAGAGATGTCATGGAATGGAATGAGACAATCGTACATTGAAGAATATTTGTGATAAGCAGTTAACATGATAAGTTTAAACGAAACCCACGTTTTCGTACTTTGTTTTACAGTTCGGTCACTCATGACATGCATGGCATGTTTGACATATTTTGATTAATAAATACAGATTTATCATGAATTAAGGACTGGTATCAGTTGCTTAATTTTCGAAACATTCTTTGTACATAAAGTGAAGGTTAGAAAAAATACAATTAAGTGATGAATCCCCGTAGGATGTTGGGGGAAATGGAAGTAGTCCACTGATATAAACATTGTGATGAGTTGTACACGCATGTCCATGATTGCGTTACCGTCCATCCGACTTTTCAAAAAGATTCATCACATTCACCTCATTGTATCTTGAACTAGATAGGTTCCTTTTACTTTTCATCTTATCGTTACAATCGTAAGGTAGCACGATTCCAAAACAAATCGGTGTTAGACGTAGCAAAATTTATTGTCAGGAAATTTCCAAAGTCTAAATTGTCAGAAAATTGCCGGATGTAATTGACAGAATCTGTGTTTCTGTATTTTAATTCTGTATTCTCGCGCTGTTTCTGTAAAATAATTAAAGAAAAAGCGGGACTTATATGTCTTTCTGATCAACGCCATGTCGATCGGTGACGCCGCTCAATTTAGACCTTTCTATATATATGTTGTGTACAAGTTGCAGTTTTGTACATGTTGCAACATGTACAAATTAAATGTACATGTTGCAACATTTATGATGCAATCGGTTTTCTGAACGCACTGACGATCTCAATGCAATTCATCTGACATCAGTTTGAATTTGTCTACCAATGGAAAAAAACTTTTTTTTAAAATAAAGGCCGTATGAGTAATATTTTGAACTGCAAAAATATGGTCTACATCGGTTAAATTGTATTCGTCATATTACAAGCACTCATAATATTGGTGTACAAGTAGTTATATTAAATTATCAAAAATTACTGGAACTCTCCTCGCGATGAGTGGATAAAAGATAATAAACCTGACGTTTTACCTGACTATATTGTATAAGCGTTTCTGTTCCTGTTTTTTGTATTTTTACACGAACAATATGAAACTTAAATAGTGTCCTATGAAAACGTTTACGAAATGTCAAATTCATAAAAAAAAATATTTATTCAAATAATATTCTGTTTCTAAATATTTTTCCCGTCCGCTGTTATTTCATTTATATTGTTAAAAATATAAAAGGAACTTACAAAAATACTGAACTTGGAGGATCAGTCTCAAATGTCAATTGAAAAGGCAAAACAAGAAGGTGTTGCTAAAAGGCGGATATGCCGATAATGTTTTTTTTTAATTATTCAACACATTTTCTTCTTGATTTTTAGATTTAAAAATATTCAATTTAAATGTTTTAAATTACCTATTTAAAACTACGTTACGATTTAGTTACAATTACTATACAAAAGATAAATTATTTGGGGTCAAATAATACAAGTAATACAATCAAAATAAAACTTGCTGCTGCATGTTTCATTTTTTTTTAAGTTATTTAAAACTTCAGCGTTTGCTGTTTTCAAATTGCCGCTGATACATTTAGGGTTTTTTTTGCATTCATCTATGTCATATAACATTATTTTCTATCGTTATTGCAATAATGTTTTAAGTACAAACATGCATTTAAGGGGGGGCCTGTTGCATATCGGTTAAATTTAATGTCTTCGTCAGGGGACCATTTTCAGACTCCCGAATTGTACCATTTGCAAGGATGGTCTCAAACAACAATGATATTCTCTCAGAAAGGACGAACAAATTTTGTCCCGTGTATAGGGAGTTCAGTTCTCTATGGAAATTAAACACTTCTTTTCAGATTTTCAGATTTCAATAAGAGAAGGCTCAACGGGGGCAGCTACATAGGTTCTACTTACACACTACGAACTGGAGAGAAGCATAGAGGTATAAAAGACATTCGAATGTCGGAATTCCAACGATGCAAGACAAAGATTGTTTTATAATACATTGTACCAGTAGCGACTACAGATAGATAAGATAAGATATTTTATTTTCCTAATCATAGGGCTCATTACAAGCATGTAATCACTACAGCTTTACAAAGACAATCGATTGATACAAAAAGAAACAGACAACATAAAAAACTGCAATCAGCAATGCGAACTTGGGTCGACGAGAGTGGGTGCAGGTGCTCCAATAGGATAAAAGCAGTTTCTGTTTGTTGCAACTAACAGATAACCTTCACAACAACTAATTTGCAGCACACCAAATCTGTTAAAGAGCGAACACAAAAGTTCTATGAAAACGGTGTGTTCACGTTTTTCCAACATTTGATTATTAACTATAACAACATTCAATTAAGGGTGGGAAACCATAAAAACCAACATTTCTCATCATCCGATGAATAGAAATCTTGTATTTTTCTATGTTCATATGGAAGACTCAATCGGTATTTTTTATCAAAAATTGCACCTTCTTTCTTTTTGGATTCATAAATCTTCTCAATAACAATTATTTGAAAAACTTAATTTAGAAATATTTTCACAATTAACTTTTAAAAACATTCTAATATTTTTTAAAGAATTGTTGGGGGGTTGTAATAGAAATAAAACCACTCTACATCATAACTAACATTGTCCAATTAAGGTGACCTTTAATCTGGTTTTTACCGCCAGTTGATTTTCTACAATTCAAAAAAGTAATCAAAAAAGTTTTAGGGACATACGTGACTGGAAATGAAGCACTAAAGTTTTAAGATGCAACCATTGAATTATTTTCTCCCTTCACCATTACATTTATAATTGATATTCTTAAATACATGTAACTATCTACAGCACATTCTTTGGATTGCTATATTCCGTGCTTTGTGTTTTTATGTTTTCCGTTTCTTCCTGCTGTTCTCGTTCGTGTTTTTTTTTATTTTGACTTAGCCCTTTCGGACTTTTGACATTTAAATACCCCATTGGTACCTCTTAGCTTCTTGCACTTAACCCTTCGGAGCATATGCCAGCAGCTTTACAAAAAAAGGTAAAGCAGTGACAAAAGCAAAACGGACAGATTTTTTAATTCTACAAAATATTTTAATAATCAAGAATTTCTATTGCCAATTTATGCATAAACAATGCAATTAACATTAAAATTAAACAGATTCATTTATAAACGTGAAGAATATACGAGATAAGTTGTGGAAAACCATCATTGGCATTGAAAACAAGAGGCTCCAGGGAGCCCAAGAATCGATCACCTGTCTTTAAGCTCTAAGGGTCTCTTCTATTAGCTTTTACCCGTACAATTGGTCATCTGACAACTTCAATCCATTGGTATCTTTTGTAAAGCTCAATGAGCTTAACATTTTGGCAAACAACAGCTTTTTCTTCTTCTTCTTCTTCTTCTTCTTCTTCTTCTTTTTGTTTTGGAAGGCGGCTTACTACAAGAGTAATTGCGCCATTTTACTTATTGCATTTTATGTCTGCAAATTAACGACTAAATTATATAAATTAACTCATGGTGAGTAGGAGTGTGTGAAAAAAAAAATTAGAAAAATAAAGAAACAAAAAAGAAAAGTAAATAGTAATAATAATAATAATTAAAAAAAACAAAAAAAAACAAAAACATTATGATAAATACCCCCCCCCCCCAAAAAAAAAAATATAAGAGTGTGACAAGAGTCCTAATGCCTATATTTGTAAATGATAAATGTTTAGAGATTTTATTGGGTAATGGAAAAATTAGATCTAGGAAAATACCAAGTATCAATTAAGGGTCAAATATCACGGGGTCAGATCGGAAAGTAAAGAGGCTGTTGTATTATGCTTTTTTTCGCGTATCAAAGTTGTATTATGGTAAATTATAAGCGTAAAAACTGCTTCTTTAACTAAAAGGTCAGGAATTAGAACGTAATTTTAATAATAATCTAGAAGTTGAGACCTGTTATTGCTAATATCTAAAAATCAAAGACTTTAAGGTAAGTTCTGAGATGCCTATTCGAAGAAAAAATCTTTCCGGAAAGTGGACAATTTTCCCAAATAAGCCTGGAACTGATGAGTAATGAGTGATTTGTGTCAAAGTACCAGTACCCCTATTTTCAAACAGCAAATTCTAGCCCAAGTTTGGCCAATAATGCTTCTTCTTGCATATAAGCAGCGCTTATAGGCGTTATTAAGAAAAACACACATCATGTATCGCATCGGGAAAGTAAGGTAGTTCAAATTAGATTGTTTAACGACATTTTCTATTATAAGCCAACTTTGCATAAGTTATGTTTTGCTAAGACTATTTTGAGTATATTATGCTTCATTATTGTAATATACAAACAGAATATTACGATTTCCCCTTTTTGTCCCCCGCCGCAACGCGGAGCGGGGACTTGGAAATGCCGGTGTCCGTCCGTCCGTGCGTCCGTCCGTGTGTCCGTCCGTGCGTCCGTCCGTGCGTCCGTCACACTTTTTTTCGTAACACTTTTCTCAGTAACTACTAATCCTAGGGTTCTGAAATTTTGTATGCAGACTCCTATAGGGGTCCCCTAAGGTGTAAGTGATTTTCAGGTCAGTTTGACATCTACTTCCTGTTTAACGACTTAGTCATTTTTTCTCCCATAGGCTCAATGGTAAATTTTTCGTAACACTTTTCTCAGTAACTACTAATCCTAGGGTTCTGAAATTTTGTATGGAGACTCCTATAGGGGTCCCCTAAGGTGTAAGTGATTTTCAGGTCAGTCTGACATCTACTTCCTGTTTAACGACTTAGTCATTTTTTCTCCCATAGGCTCAATGGTAAATTTTTCGTAACACTTTTCTCAGTAACTACTAATCCTAGGGTTCTGAAATTTTGTATGCAGACTCCTATAGGGGTCCCCTAAGGTGTAAGTGATTTTCAGGTCAGTCTGACATCTATTTCCTGTTTAACAACTTAGTCATTTCTTCTCCCATAGGCTCAATGGTAAATTTGTCGTAACACTTTTCTCAGTAACTACTAATCCTAGGGTTCTGAAATTTTGTATGGAGACTCCTATAGGGGTCCCCTAAGGTGTAAGTGATTTTCAGGTCAGTCTGACATCTACTTCCTGTTTAACGACTTAGTCATTTTTTCTCCCATAGGCTCAATGGAAATTTTTCATAACACTTTTCTTAGAAACTACCGGTACTAATCATAGGATTCTGAAACTCCTATAGTGGTAATACAAATGACAACAAAGTTCCAGACAATAAATTTTGCTACGCCTGACGCGCGTTTCGTCTATACAAGACTCATCAGAGGCGCTCTACCAAAAATATTGAAAATGCCAAACACTGTATAAATATGAAGAGCATAGAACAGTATAACCAAAAATACCAAACTTGGGAACCAAATTATTACTAAGATAATCAACCTATGTCTGGTTTAGGAAGAACCTTAGGGTTTAGACAATTTTGAAATTTAGACGGATAATTTAAAGCTTTGATGTATTCTCCAACTCAAAAAGTGTTGGTGCCGGAGCGGGCTAACCTCGGGGAATTTACACTCCACCAGCAGTGCTAACCTTCACGTGTGTTCGAAATACAAATGACAACAAAGTTCCAGACAATAAATTTTGCTACGCCTGACGCGCGTTTCGTCTATACAAGACTCATCAGAGGCGCTCTACCAAAAATATTGAAAATGCCAAACACTGTATAAAATAATATGAAGAGCATAGAACAGTATAACCAAAAATACCAAACTTGGGAACCAAATTATTACTAAGATAATCAACCTATGTCTGGTTTAGGAAGAACCTTAGGGTTTAGACAATTTTGAAATTTAGACGGATAATTTAAAGCTTTGATGTATTCTCCAACTCAAAAAGTGTTGGTGCCGGAGCGGGCTAACCTCGGGGAATTTACACTCCACCAGCAGTGCTAACCTTCACGTGTGTTCGAAATACAAATGACAACAAAGTTCCAGACAATAAATTTTGCTACGCCTGACGCGCGTTTCGTCTATACAAGACTCATCAGAGGCGCTCTACCAAAAATATTGAAAATGCCAAACACTGTATAAATATGAAGAGCATAGAACAGTATAACCAAAAATACCAAACTTGGGAACCAAATTATTACTAAGATAATCAACCTATGTCTGGTTTAGGAAGAACCTTAGGGTTTAGACAATTTTGAAATTTAGACGGATAATTTAAAGCTTTGATGTATTCTCCAACTCAAAAAGTGTTGGTGCCGGAGCGGGCTAACCTCGGGGAATTTACACTCCACCAGCAGTGCTAACCTTCACGTGTGTTCGAAATACAAATGACAACAAAGTTCCAGACAATAAATTTTGCTACGCCTGACGCGCGTTTCGTCTATACAAGACTCATCAGAGGCGCTCTACCAAAAATATTGAAAATGCCAAACACTGTATAAATATGAAGAGCATAGAACAGTATAACCAAAAATACCAAACTTGGGAACCAAATTATTACTAAGATAATCAACCTATGTCTGGTTTAGGAAGAACCTTAGGGTTTAGACAATTTTGAAATTTAGACGGATAATTTAAAGCTTTGATGTATTCTCCAACTCAAAAAGTGTTGGTGCCGGAGCGGGCTAACCTCGGGGAATTTACACTCCACCAGCAGTGCTAACCTTCACGTGTGTTCGAAATACAAATGACAACAAAGTTCCAGACAATAAATTTTGCTACGCCTGACGCGCGTTTCGTCTATACAAGACTCATCAGAGGCGCTCTACCAAAAATATTGAAAATGCCAAACACTGTATAAATATGAAGAGCATAGAACAGTATAACCAAAAATACCAAACTTGGGAACCAAATTATTACTAAGATAATCAACCTATGTCTGGTTTAGGAAGAACCTTAGGGTTTAGACAATTTTGAAATTTAGACGGATAATTTAAAGCTTTGATGTATTCTCCAACTCAAAAAGTGTTGGTGCCGGAGCGGGCTAACCTCGGGGAATTTACACTCCACCAGCAGTGCTAACCTTCACGTGTGTTCGAAATACAAATGACAACAAAGTTCCAGACAATAAATTTTGCTACGCCTGACGCGCGTTTCGTCTATACAAGACTCATCAGAGGCGCTCTACCAAAAATATTGAAAATGCCAAACACTGTATAAATATGAAGAGCATAGAACAGTATAACCAAAAATACCAAACTTGGGAACCAAATTATTACTAAGATAATCAACCTATGTCTGGTTTAGGAAGAATCCTTAGGGTTTAGACAATTTTGAAATTTAGACGGATAATTTAAAGCTTTGATGTATTCTCCAACTCAAAAAGTGTTGGTGCCGGAGCGGGCTAACCTCGGGGAATTTACACTCCACCAGCAGTGCTAACCTTCACGTGTGTTCGAAATACAAATGACAACAAAGTTCCAGACAATAAATTTTGCTACGCCTGACGCGCGTTTCGTCTATACAAGACTCATCAGAGGCGCTCTACCAAAAATATTGAAAATGCCAAACACTGTATAAATATGAAGAGCATAGAACAGTATAACCAAAAATACCAAACTTGGGAACCAAATTATTACTAAGATAATCAACCTATGTCTGGTTTAGGAAGAACCTTAGGGTTTAGACAATTTTGAAATTTAGACGGATAATTTAAAGCTTTGATGTATTCTCCAACTCAAAAAGTGTTGGTGCCGGAGCGGGCTAACCTCGGGGAATTTACACTCCACCAGCAGTGCTAACCTTCACGTGTGTTCGAAATACAAATGACAACAAAGTTCCAGACAATAAATTTTGCTACGCCTGACGCGCGTTTCGTCTATACAAGACTCATCAGAGGCGCTCTACCAAAAATATTGAAAATGCCAAACACTGTATAAATATGAAGAGCATAGAACAGTATAACCAAAAATACCAAACTTGGGAACCAAATTATTACTAAGATAATCAACCTATGTCTGGTTTAGGAAGAACCTTAGGGTTTAGACAATTTTGAAATTTAGACGGATAATTTAAAGCTTTGATGTATTCTCCAACTCAAAAAGTGTTGGTGCCGGAGCGGGCTAACCTCGGGGAATTTACACTCCACCAGCAGTGCTAACCTTCACGTGTGTTCGAAATACAAATGACAACAAAGTTCCAGACAATAAATTTTGCTACGCCTGACGCGCGTTTCGTCTATACAAGACTCATCAGAGGCGCTCTACCAAAAATATTGAAAATGCCAAACACTGTATAAATATGAAGAGCATAGAACAGTATAACCAAAAATACCAAACTTGGGAACCAAATTATTACTAAGATAATCAACCTATGTCTGGTTTAGGAAGAACCTTAGGGTTTAGACAATTTTGAAATTTAGACGGATAATTTAAAGCTTTGATGTATTCTCCAACTCAAAAAGTGTTGGTGCCGGAGCGGGCTAACCTCGGGGAATTTACACTCCACCAGCAGTGCTAACCTTCACGTGTGTTCGAAATACAAATGACAACAAAGTTCCAGACAATAAATTTTGCTACGCCTGACGCGCGTTTCGTCTATACAAGACTCATCAGAGGCGCTCTACCAAGCGATAAGTGATTTTCAGATTTGTTCCTTCTTATTGAAGTTGCCATTTTTCTCCCATTTGGTCAATGTTGTAATGCTGAGAGGGGACATAGAAATGCCAGTGTCCGTCCGTCAGTCAGTCGTTGGGAATTGTTTGACAGAATACCACCTAATATTGGAAACAGACATCTTATGTCGGAATAAGTTTTATTTTGTAAGTATAACTTTTAGAATAATTCTCATTCTGCATATATATCATACACACACATATATATATATTTAAGAAATAATTTACGGGAGAGTAAGTATATGGGGATTATACATGCATGTAACTAGATGGCACTATTCAAGTCATGTGTAATATAGCTCAGAAATATAAATGGTGAAAAATATTATGACTGTCACAGAAATAATATGAAAAATTTGGGAAAATATTGATTCTCTCATATTTTGAATTACACATGGCTTGAACAAGAATTTCATATTGATTTTATTGATGAATAATGCTAATTTCTTGAACAAATACTCCTTTTGAGTTATTACTCTATATTATATATATTTAGGAATGCCTGTCATAAATATTTTGTTTA
Organism: Arcuatula senhousia; assembly: GCA_963971305.1. Taxonomy (NCBI): domain Eukaryota; kingdom Metazoa; phylum Mollusca; class Bivalvia; order Mytilida; family Mytilidae; genus Arcuatula; species Arcuatula senhousia. Next base: position 45,035,054 of record OZ020315.1, read on the forward strand.
TTTGGGTAAAACAGTAATTTTTGCGTAGCACATTGTATCATTCTCGTAGCGTATTATGGATTATGTGCAAAGCAAAAATTACTGTTATACCCAAATAAACAAAATATTTATTACAGTGATTTCTTATAAATTAATTTAAAAAAAAACATAATGCTTATGCTGCGTTCACACATACGTCGGAACAAATTAACACAAACTATTTTGTGCGCATTGATTTATCAAGACGTAAATCGGTTTGTGATGTCATTTTTTCTGTTATTGGAAAATAAAATTAATTCTTTTGACCGATCAGATTGCTACATTTTCCCCAAATTAATTTATATATATATATAACTGATTGAACTTGACAAATTAGATATCTTCATGAAAATTAATCAAATATGAAATTCTTGGCATGGTCCGCTCCCCCACAGTAGTGCCGGACTTTCTGCATTCAACATAATAAAAATACTGTAAACATGTGAATAAATGTATTAAAAATATAATATTTAAATGTAAACCTGCATACCAGGGTTGATGTTTCCTGTGATTATTCATGTTTGATAAAAATTTGGCTGACTTTCAATGTTTACAGTATATATCATAGCCTTGGTGTTGTGTGCCTCTTAATGCTTGCTTACATTTATGATAATAATCTGCAATATTACTCACAATGTATTTTAACATGTCTTTAACACAGGGTTTGAATGCAGAATGACCAAAGGGCCATGCATTTGGCACCAGAGTGCTGGTATGGCTGCAGTAGCTGGCTTCCTCTTTGTTTTATTTGATCAAATATTTCTTGCTTCTATAATTTACAATTTTATGAAAAATCATCACTTATCGTCAAAAAAGACAATCCAGTTCAAAATCCAAATAAAAAACAATAACAACATGCAAGAATACCACCTGACAGTTCCTGACTTGGGACTGATGTATGTAAAACCAGTTTGTGGAGTCCCCCATAATTTGTAAAGTGGTATTACCAAAATTTATAATACATATAATTACGAATACAACAAAATTCATTGTGACTAAACATAACAGTGATGTGCAAAACAAAAAGGTAGAGAACTCCATAAATTCTAAATAAGATCAGGCTGGCCAAATTGTCATTGGTTGGTGGGAATGAAAATCTATAAATTTATTAAATTTTGATAAATTTTTATATCCTTCCCCCGGGCCCCTTCTCAAACAGTTTTAGGATGTTATATCAAACTATTAAAAATGCCAAAGTTTTAAGACATTTATGTACTAATAAATTTTACCCAACAGGTAACAGCATAATATATACCAAGTAAAACTCCAATAACAAGAAGAGAGAATACAGATATGGCATCCCCTAGTCCAGCAAGTAAAACTCCAATAACAAGAAGAGAGAATACAGATATGGCATCCCCTAGTCCAGCAAAGAAGCGCCGTGAAGAAACATTAGCAGACTTAGTACATTCTGATGGTGAACAACTAGATATGCATATGACTTCTTGCTTGTATCATCTCGGAAAAAAAGATGTTAATCAAGCTACATCTCTTCTTGAAAAGATAAGAAGATTGATGAAATGTAATCATGCTAAATATGGAATTCATTTGAAAGAGATCAAACTTGAGATTTCTGCACTAAAGCAAAAGGTGGATGGATTGGAGAAGCGTGAAAAGTACCAGTCAAAACAAATAGCTACCCTTCAGGGAAAAATTGACAAATACCAAAGTTTCTTATCTTTTGATGAAGAATTCGATCAGGATGACTCTCAGAGCTCATCACTCGTGGGACACCAAGATTCACAGGATACTACACCCCAAGGACCTCAGGAATCACAGAGTTCCTCACAGACTTCTGACACTCTAACCCACTCCACACCTGACCAATAGTTTTTATGCTATGACATTTATAACGTTCATGATTTTGTCATTATCATATTATCATTTTTATTTATATAAGTAGTAGTCAGGAATAATACTGCCTTTGCATTTCTTATGTGTTTGTCGTTATGATTATAAGCATTTTTTCTTGTGAGATAGGCATGAAACTTGCTAAGAAACTGTAACATGTATATGTTTAACTGATACAATATTATAGTAGTATGTTTGTAATTTGAATATTTTAAAAAATAAAGTTTTTTTTTTTTTAGAATGCCTAAAGATAAAGATACAGAAACACAAACCAATAGAATAGAATTATAAAGCACAGGGCCAGGTTAGTAAACTTCTTTCACAAATGGGAAAGAGTACACAGAGGTTATAGAATTTTAAAATGTCATACATCTAGTTACAAAAAGGCAAAAGTGGGGAGTGAAACAAAGAGAATAATGTGCACCCCAATATAGGAGCAAAACTTGCCGTGTTGACAGGATAGTCATCTGCTATGCTTCCATCATCCAGCATGCGACTCCAACCTCAAGACCAGTATTCAATGTCCTCACCAATTATATGACAAATCTGGTTTGATCCTTTTGCCACACCCATCTTATTACTCATAAAGCCATGTTGTGCATTAAACCCCATTAACACTTAAGCAGGAGTGAACTCAGGCGTTCTGAAATTTTCTCTAAGAAGTCTTCCTATAGATAGTTTTTAAAAGTACATCTATATGAAAGAAAATTAATAGGAGAAAAGAAAGGAAATGGGGATTATGTCAGAGAGACAAAATTAATGCCTGTTCTCAAATATTCTTAGAAAATTATGACACTATACAAGATAATTGTAATTAGATGAATGTTTTTTACAGTATTATTAATAATCTACTGTTGTTTTAGGTATGATAACAGAACAGTAAAGATGCCAAGGAAAAAATCTGCTGAACAAAAGAAAAAGGAAAGACGCAAGAAGGAAAAGGAAAAAGCTCAAGCTTCAAAAGTTCGTGAAAGTGACACTGAAACCAATCAAGCTACAAAACTGTGTGAAAGTGACACTGAAACCAATCAAGCTACAAGAGTTTGTGAAAGTAACTCTGAAATTGCTCAAGCTACAAAACTTCGTGAAAGTAACACTGAAATTGCTCAAGCTACAAAACTTCCTGAAAGTGACACTGAAATTGCTCAAGCTACAAAATTGGGGAAAAAATCTGCTGAACAAAACAAAAAAGAAAGATGCAGGAAGGAAAAGGAAAAAGCTCAAGCTGCAAAAGTTCGTGAAAGTGTCAATGAAACTGATCAAGCTGCAAAACTTCGTGAAAAGGACCCTGGAACTGCTCAAGCTAGAAAAGTTTGTGAAAGTGACATCGAAAAGCAAATACATAGGAAACGCTACTTTGAAAGTATAGCAGATGATTCTGAAGGAGAAAGTGAACTGACACAAAAAACTTGTAAAAAACATCAAGTAAAAAAGAAAGAAACTGAAAGTGATGTCAAAAACCAAAATAGAAAACGTAGGAAATATACTAATTCATCAACAAATTATTCACATATAAGTTCTATATATGAAAGCAAATTGGAACAAAACAGGACACAAACTACTAGCGCAAAAAATGAAGTAATAAACAAGAGAAATCTGTCAATAAATGCTTCGCATGTAAAAGCTGCTTCTAAAACTAAACAAAAAAAACTTGATCAAGTAAGTTTTGAAGCACAAATACTGAGCAAAAATAAAGTGAAAGAAGAAAGCGAAAGCCATGCTAATAAACAAAATACAGACTGTCAAAAACACATAACGAAAAGGAGTCTGTCTGTGGATTATTCATGTAGAAAAAAATCTATCTCAAAATGCATCAAAGCAAGTTGATAACAAAAATGCAGTGACACAAACAACTAATGAAAATCAAATAAGGAAAGAAAAGGAAAGCAATCTTGGAAAGCAAAGTACAACATTTAGGAAAACTACACCTGAAACGAATAAGTCATTGAAAAGGTATTTTGAAGATCAAACTGAAAAGCAAAATAAACGTAGAAAAGTCATGCAAGGAATTAAAGGAAAAATGAAAGAGTTTGTTCCAACTCCAAAAAATAGGCAAACCGCTAATAAATTACGACAGCAAAAATCCAGAGCATTAAGAACTCCTGATAAGGAAAGTGATGACAAAAATAAAGATAAATTAAGAAAACAATCAGAAAGAGCATCAAGAACATTGGACCAAATTGCAAAAGATAAGAAAACAAATAAGACAAGAATGAATAAATCTCGTGAAGCAAGAACCCTGGATCAGATAGCTTTAGAAAAAACAATAGACAAAGACAGAAAAACTGATTCACGGGAGTCAAGAACCCTGGATCAGATTACTTTAGATAAAACAAAAGACAAGGACAGAAAAACTCATTCACGAGAGTCAAGAACACCAGTTCAAATTGTTAAAGATAAGAAAACAAATAAGACAAGAATGAATAAATCTCGTGAAGCAAGAACCCTGGATCAGATTACTTTAGATAAAACAAAAGACAAAGACAGAAAAACTGATTCACGGGAGTCAAGAACCCTGGATCAGATTACTTTAGATAAAACAAAAGACAAAGACAGAAAAACTCATTCACGGGAGTCAAGAACACCAGTTCAAATTGTTAAAGATAAGAAAACAAATAAGGCAAGAATGAATAAATCTCGTGAAGCAAGAACCCTGGATCAGATTGCTTTAGGTAAAACAATAGACAAAGACAGAAAAGCTGATTCACGGGAGTCAAGAACCCTGAATCAGATTACTTTAGATAAAACAAGAGACAAAGACAGAAAAACTCATTCACGGGAGTCAAGAACACCAGTTCAAATTGTTAAAGATAAGAATACAAATAAGGCAAGAATGAATAAATCTCGTGAAGCAAGAACCCTGGATCAGATAGCTTTAGAAAAAACAATAGACAAAGACAGAAAAACTGATTCACGGGAGTCAAGAACCCTGGATCAGATTACTTTAGATAAAACAAAAGACAAAGACAGAAAAACTGATTCACGGGAGTCAAGAACTGATGAAACATTAAACAATGATCGATTAATTGATAGAACAAGAAAGCGAAAGTCTAGAAATGTACCAGAAAATGATATTGATAAAGCTATCGAAAACTTTCGAAAGGCAATTCAACAAGGGCCAAACTTTGTATGCAGCTGTTGCTGTCGTCAACTCTACAGAAGAAGTGTTATTAGACTTGATTCAGAAAAGTATTCAAAGATGACAGAATCAGACTTAGACCTGTACCTCACTAAAGAAGATTGGATCTGTAATACCTGCCATAATAAGCTGATAAAAGGTAAAATACCATGCCAGGCTCAAGCAAACGATTTACAATTGACACCAATCCCAGAGGTTTTACAGAGACTCTATCCATTGGAGATGCAATTGATCGCTAAAGTTATTCCGTTCATGAAAATTGTTGCAATGCCAAGAGGTGCTCAGCATGGCATAAAAGGGCAGGTCGTATTAGTACCAGCAAACCTAGACAAAGTTGAAACTGCTTTGCCACGGCCAACATCACAGAGCCAGATTATTTCTCTTGCGTTAAAACGAAGACTATCTGATAAACACCATGTTCATAAGCAGTATATAAGACCAAAATTTGTATCTGATGGTCTGCGCTATCTGAAAGACAACCATTCTAGTTACTCTAACGTTTCGGTCAATTCAACTTGGGATGAGACGAGTCAATTAGAGGACGAGCAATTTTGGGATGCAGCAACAGGCAATACCATCAGTCCTGATACTAATGACAATCATACTGATGACGTAAATGAGAATGATGTTGATGGAACAATTATTGATAGCGATGATGAAATGGAAGCCAACAATCCTGCCAAATTTAATGAGGAGCTTCAGAACAAAAGAAGTGTTAATACAGACACATGTATTTATCCAGTTGATGGCCCAGATGTTCACACCAATCAGATTTTAAATATAGCTCCAGGTGAAGATCAAATTCCTATCACAACAAAAGAACCAGAATGGGAACAAATGTCCTTCCCGAAATTGTTTCCAGATGGAAAATTTACATACACTTTGCAGAAACCTAGAAAAATCAAATTAACACCTAAAAAGTACATCAATAGTAGGCTGCTATCAAAAGATGGGAGATTTGCTGAATGTCCTGAATACACTTTTATGGCGTTAGACTGGTTGGAAAGAGAGGCCATAAAGCAGAGTATATCAATTACTACACGAAAATGCTTCCAAGAAGATATTACATGTGGCCAATTTAAAGACCCACAGAGAATTTCCAAACTTTTAACAGAGAATCAAATTTTTGCCACCTTTAAAAACATTCGTTGCACACCTCAATACTTCAAACAAATGCACTTGGACATGATGGCAAAGTTAAGACAATATGGTCCTTATACCTTTTTTATATCAGGATCAGCTGCAGAGTTCCATTGGCCTGAGGTCATAACTATAATAGGCAGACAGTATGGAGAGAAGTTCACTGAAGAAGACATAAACAAAATGACGTGGCAACAAAAAAGAATGTGGCTGCAGCGTAATCCTGTGACAGCAGCTAGGCATATTGATTATATCTTCGAACAGTTATGGGATAAGGTGATCTTAAGTGGAGCACATCCGGTAGGGCAGATCTTGAATTATGATTCCAGGAAGGAGATGCAAGGCAGAGGAACGGCTCACTTTCACGCTGCAGTACATGTCAAAGGCGCTCCAAGACTTGATGTAGACTCTGATGAAATGTTTATTGAATTTGCAGACCAGTATGTCAAATGTGTCATTCCTGATGAGGATGCCGACCCACAGTTGTACCAGCTAGTCATCACACGACAGATTCATCACCACACCAGAACATGTACCAAAAAAGTCACCATATTCTGTCGGTTTCATTACCCAAGGCCACCTAGTCCTCAAACAGGTAATAATTACAAGTCTTATTGCTTTTTTCCCTTCATATTTTTGACGCCACATTTTCTGAAAACTGTATTTCCTTTTCCTATTATATATGTATGGATTTCCCCCCACATGATATATTGATTTTATCAATGCTCTTTATAGCAGAAGAGTATAACAAAGACAGTTCAACAATTCCATTATAAAAAAAAACAACTAAAAGCCAACAGAGTCTGCAATTATCTTTGTCAAACATCCTTCACCACATTTATGAATGCTTTTATTATTTTACATAATTCAAACAGTCTCCCACCATACTTTTGTAACCGATAGTCTATTTTTATTTTTCAGTTCTTGCACGAGTGCCAATTGCTGAGGATGGACCGTCACTGAAACGTGCAGCTACACAGGTGATAGGCAAGATGTTTGATGCTGTACAGTCATGTGCCAATGGAGACAAGATGCCATCTTATCAGGAGCTTCTAGACAAAGCAGGAATTTCTGATGAACTGTACCAAAGATCATTACAAACTGCAATACACCGCACCCACCTGGTTATGAAGAGATCTCCTGAAGACTTGTTCGTCAACAACTACAATCCTGTATTGCTAAAATGTCTAAGGTACAAAATGAATCAAGTTTTGGAAATAAATATGGAATTGCATATACAATGCATTTAATATTTTCTCATCTTCTTGCCATTTTAAAATTGCAAGTCATCAAAGATCAAGGTTAACTAATTTTGTCACATATTACACAGGTTTCTACTCTTGCAGTCTCGTTAGATTCCATTCACAAAACACAATAAAAAAAATAAGAAAGGGAAATGGGGTGTGTGGTCAAAGATATAACAAACAAAAGCTGCCATAAGAAAGTTTAAAAAAGTGAGTCACAACTTTATCGGGTATGTTAATTTTCCAATTGTGCTGTATCACTCAAATGTCAATGAAAAACTTGTTTTGATATTATTTTTTCTTCATTTTGGATTTTATCTTTTTACAGGTCTAATATGGATATCCAACTCATAACTTCCATCTGGGCCTGCATAGCCTACATAACGTCATATATCTGTAAACCAGAGAAGACTATGTCCGAACTAATGCAAAAGGCCAGCAAGGAAGCCAATGACAAAGGTGTCACCGATAAGCTATACCATATTGCCAACCAGCTGAGGAAGGGCAGAGAGGTTTCACATCATGAGGCTATTATGAGATGTTTATCAATGCCGTTCCGTAGGTCAAATGTCCCAGTTAAATTTATAGCCACTGATTTTAAAGAAAACAGAACCAGAATTATTAAACAAAGATCTGTTCTTGACACAATGGACGATGAGGACTCGGACATTTATATGACAACCATTCATGATAGATATGCTGCACGGCCAAACTCTCTAGAACAAATGTCGTTTGCTGACTTTGTGGCTAATTACAGATTGACATCATCATCTTCTACAGATCAAAACACAGACGATGATCAAAATGAAGTAGATGAAGAAGTCACTGATACTGTGATCACACTAAGAGATGGCCTTGGTCGAATGAGTAAAAGAAAGGTGCCACAGGTGATACGCTATCACTATGTCTCACAAGAAAAGGACGAGGAGGCATACTTCCATAGATTACTGTTACTTTACCAACCATGGAGAACAGAAGGCCAGTTAAAAACTCATACTTCTTACAAAGAGTCGTTCGAGGAAGTCAAAGAAGAGATAGTTCCAAAAATCAAACAGTTTGAATCATTTCATGACGATGTTGAATTAGTCCTGGAAAACTTTGATCCAGATGACATGGCTCCTGAAGCATGGGAAGACATGATGGCTAATGTAGAACAGGAGAAGGAAGGGGCAGTTGAAGAGGATCCAAACTATCAATACCTAAATCCTGATAATCTTTCAACTGATGTTCTCGAGGCAAATTCAAGGACTTCTTCCTCCAATAAATCTTTCTCACTGACAAAAACATCGACCTTACCTGATAATGACTTTTACAAGCTAGTTCAGTCTTTGAATGTCAAACAAAGGCTCCTGTTTGACTTTATCTATTGTTGGGCCACAGCTACTCGCCTGTCTGTGAATGTACCTGATCCATTCCACATCTTTTTAAGCGGAGGTGGTGGTGTCGGAAAATCCCACTTGATTAATGCCATCTATGAAGGTGTATCAAGAGCTTTACGAACTCCAACAAATAATCCTGATTTACCGACCGTCTTACTGACAGCTTCCACTGGCAAAGCCGCAGTAAACATCAATGGTACAACACTCCATTCTGCCTTCAGTCTTCCTACTAAGGAATCGAACAAATCCAACAATGTCGAATACAAAAAACTTGGAACCGAAACATTGAATAGACTGAGAAGTAATTATATGAATGTGAAGCTTATAATTGCTGATGAAATTTCAATGTTTGGAGCAAGAAGTTTACTACACCTTCATCTCACACTTCAACACATATTTGAAATTTATGATGAACCATTTGCGGGTATATCTATTTTGGCTGTAGGGGATCTCCTTCAATTAAATCCTGTAGGTGATTTGGCTGTATTCAAAAACATATCATCAGGTTATGGTGCTCTTGCTGGATCATTATGGGGACAACTTTTCCAACTGCATGAACTCACAGAAATTGTACGTCAGAAAAATGACCCAACATATGCGGATATACTATCCAGGATTAGAGTAGGTGTGAAATCAGACAATGACATGAGTTTATTAAATGAACTGCAAGACACAGATACATCCAAATTTCCAGAATCAACTGTTAAGATTTTTCTTACAAATCAACAAGTGGCCAACTTTAATGCGGAAAGGATGGAAGCATTACCTGAAAAGATAAAAATTAGATCAAAAGACACAAAAAGAGACACTACCACAAACATGGTACCTGTGACAATAATGGAGGAAAATATTTATAAAACAGGAGGATTACCATCAGAACTTACTTTAGCCAAAAACTGTAAAGCAATGATTACCAAGAACATTGATATAGCAGACCGTTTGGTGAATGGGGTAATAGGAACTGTCAATGAAATTTGTGTTAATGACAGGAATCCTACAGCTGGAGTTATCTATATGAAATTTGGAAATCCGGAGATAGGTAGACAAGCCATGAAAGCAACACCCCCACGACTGAAAGGGAGCGTTCCTATTAAGGCAGTAACAATGAACTTTTCACTTACAGACAAATCTGCTCACATTCAAGTAGAACGCACCATGTTCCCCATGGTTGCTGCCTTTGGTATAACAGCACACAAATCACAGGGAAGCACTTACGATCATGTTATTGGAGACCTAACCATACCACCGACAATGAAGTCTGTCATGCCAGGCCAACTATACACCATCCTCAGTAGAGCAACAAGCAGGAAGGGATTGAAATTGATAGACTTTTCACCTGACAAAATCAAAGTCAATGACAAAGCCCTACAAGAAATGGAAAGAATGAGAAATGAGGCTACATTTGATTGGGTTCATCCATTAGACCAACTTCCAGTAGAAAACACCTCACACATTGGCTTTTTAAATATACGTTCCTTGAATCTACATTTTAATGACATGAAAGCTAACACAGTCCTCCAAAATTTAACTTCTATTTGTCTCACTGAAACTCACACCAAGAGAACACTTGAGCTTCCAGGATATCACTCCTTTAACAAACCAACTCAACACGGCCTGGCTCAGTATCATAGAGAGGCATCAGATGAATATTGTGTTACTACTGAAGATGATCTCCAATTGATGGCAAGAATCATAGATGCATCTGATGAAACCCCTACCCTTGTAGCAGTAACATACAGAGCGCATGATATGACAAAGAAAAGATTCCTCCAATTAATCTTTGACTTCATACAGACTGTTCCAAAAACATATAGATTAGTGTTAGGTGGAGACTTCAATCTTGGAGCAGAAGACCAAAACCTACAGAAAATGTGTCAATTACACGGACTACATATTATGATAGATCAAGCAACCCAGTTTCATGGGAACAATCTGGACCAGATATTAACGACAGATGATGACGCGTCAAGTTGTGTGTTTCCCCTCCCTTACACAGACCATTTTTTAACCTGTATATCATTACAATAAGGTTTGTTAAGATAGTATATCCAGTAAGAAGAATCATGTTAATGAATGACAATCACAACAATATGCGTGTTCAATTAAATTGTGGTTTTTTTTCATTTTCATGGATAATAGTGTTGATAGTATGGTAAATTTCCAACTTCACTTTGCTTGTAGATATATGATTTAGTTTGATACATTTCCCCATATCCCTTCTTTATTATTGTTAGTAGACATGACAGTACTAGTATCTTTAATCACATATCACTGACTAATGATTAATCAGGGTACAATTTAAAGAAATTTAACAATTTCTATCTAATAACACATTTTTATTGGAGTTATGCCCCTTCAACAATATAACATTCAACGGGCGGGGGACCTGGAATCTGTTCTTGTAAATATTGTAATGATTTGGGGTTAAACTACTCGATAAATAGAAGAAACACAACTGCTTTAGTTCACAAATATATAACACCATTCCAAAATTATGCACCAGATCAAATTTTAAAAAAAAGTACACATCTAACTTCTGTCACCAAAATTGTGAAATTATTCATGAAAAGCTATAGAAACGTCAAATGGTATTGTATATAATAAAGGTACTAATCAAAATACCGAAGTTTGAGGTCCAAGAGAAAAGACAAAACAAGGAAGACATACCCCCCAAAAAGTTGACGATCTCCATGGTCCTGAATTGGTATAGACATATAGTTTAAACCAGGTATTACCGCTTCAAACCTCCATTTTAACGATATATGTACATAACCAGTATTGTAAGGGACGCGCAAAAGAATTGGCGGACATGGAAGACAACACATACATTTCACTGTAGTTATTTAGTGTAAACTTGTATAATTTATCTCTTCAATATTTATTGTTACAAGATTTATGAGCACTTCTTCTGGTGCCTTTGAAACGATGTCAGCTAGAAGGAACCCTTCCCACACACTTAGCAGATATATCTTGGCTTCCTGTGTCTTTTTAGTCCATTTGAGATATTGCCATCACTTTGCGTCCGTCGTCGTCGTCTGTCGGCGTATGTCGTCCGTTAACAATTTTATAAAAATCGTCTCCTCTGAAACTACTGATCAGAATTTAATGATCCTTAGGATGGCCTGCACCAAACGTGTTTCGATTTTTGATTCGTCAAAAAACATGGCTGCCGTTACTAAAAATAGACCAGGGTCAGACTTCTGTCTTTGATCTGTAAATCAAAAAGTATAAGAGATAGGTGAATCTGATGCCACCCTACTGCTGCAGCATCAAAAGTCCTACAAAAGTCTCCATTGGGTCGAAGTTCTCAGATGATCCCTTAAGGGTTACAGCCCCTTAAAGATGATAAATAGCGTATTTTCATGTCTTTGGTTTATAGAATGAAAACTATTGCAGATAGAGAAAAGCTGTTGCTTGCTTTAATGTTCAGCTCATTTAGCTCTACAAAAGCATTCATAGAGTTGAAGTTGTCAGATAACCCCTTATAGGGAATACAGCCCCTAAATTAACATGTTTTCATGTCTTTTGCCTATATAATGAAAACTATAGCAGATAAAGAAAAGTGGTTGCTTGCTTAAATGTTTAGTTCATTAAGCTATTAACAAAAGTCTCTATAACGTCAAAGTTGAAAAACCTCTACCGCATACATTGCAAATATGAGTTGGCTTTTCTGTGTGGCGTTTAACATGAAGATTTAGTGTCCCCTTTGACCGCAGTACCTTATGACATCTATCACATTTATGTCCGGGGTGTTTATGGGCATCAGCTTTATGCTTTGCTAACTGGTACTTTCTAGCAAAATATATACTACATGCCTGGCAAGAGTGTTGCAGCTCCTTTGGAAGCTGCTTTTGTGTTTGAAACCCCCACAAATCAATCCAGTAACATTTTAAAATTTGGTTTGCGCATTTATCTGTATCATATCACAATGAATTTCATGAATATTAATTGATAGGTGCGGATAAGAAGGGGGTTACCCTCCTTGTCATCTAATAATTTAAGTCTATATTTGCAAAGGGAAACCAAGAGTTAATCCAATCAAATTCTTATCAAATAGGAAGTGTAGTAGATCTATGCCACTAAGATTGTGTTAAAGTTTCATAAAGACGAGTAAGCTGGTAACCGGTTCCCTTCTGTTCAGATAAGGGTTTTCCTTCAGATACTAGCGGGACATGGACAGACATCCCACTACATTTCACGCAAGGGTATAACCATTCGCATTTAACTTTGCTGTAACGTAAAATAATTTTTTTGCTCAAAATGTATGCAGACCATTAGAAAACCAATACAAAATTATTATTCCTCGGCTCAATTTTGACGTTATTAAGACATTTATTCCATAGAAATTAAAAAAATGTCTTAATAACGTCAAAATTGAGCCGAGGAATAATAATTTTGTATTGGTTTTCTAATGGTCTGCATACATTTTGAGCTTTTTTGCATTACACATACGATGTCTAAAGCATAACATAACTTTATGTGGGTTAACAAAAGCAAAATACAACAATATTGGTCTTATCAATGAAGTTAAAGCTTTATTTACGTAAACATAATGTTTTACTTGAAATGTATCACTCAAGCAATACATGCCATAGAATATAGTATACATGCCTATTTAACTCTGAAAACAGACTTACTTGAATCATTTTGAACGATCTTAGTCGGTTGTTGAAAACTGTGACGCGTTTCAACAAATTACCAGTGACGGTACAATTTCAAATAAGTATAGGTATCATACCATAATATCTCTTTCTTACAATGGGCCAAATGATATTTGGATAAGTTTAAGCATTTGTGAGTTTATAACGGTTTAATAAAGTTGTCGTGTAAAAGATAGCATAATTCATGCGTATCATCAACTAAACTTAACCGGAAGTCGTAGAATTGAGCTTAATACAACAACCTCTTTACTTTCCGATCTGACCCCGTGAATATGTACGATAGAGAAAAGATGGGGTGAAAATTGGCTTCTGTGCTAAGACCAGTTTATTCATTCGACAACTATGTCTTAAAATTTTGATACGTTTCCCATTCGACCCTCGATTTACATCCCTTATTTTGAAATATTCCCACCAGTTTATTTGATTTTGTATCTTACTTGAAGACTAACATGATCATTCTTGTAGATTTGTTCGGAGAGTTTGGGTATATGGTAGGAATATATTTGTTTATAAATAATATGCATATATGTCATTAAGACTGTATATACAAAATTAAGAAAATATGTAGAAAATGATTTATTTTCTGGTATATTTATTGCTATATTCTGTATATTAAAGTGAGTTTTTAGTAGCTAAGTTATCTAGTGTAAAGAGTTTGATTTTGTTCATATAACAAGTATAGTTATCTAAGGAAGTATTTGTGTAGTATATACATGGAATATAATATGTTATTGTTTTGTTTGTTTGTTTGTTTGTTTGTTTGTTAGTTATTTTTCCCGAAAAGATGACTTGGTTCGGCAGACTGTTATCATATATTGTTAAGTAATATTAAAAACAATATATCATATTTTGTGTACAAGTCCTATACTTGAAGTACCGCCTCCCCCTCCAAATCAGAGTTAAAATTTTTATACTAGTATACTGATATTTGTGACCCTTCCATTGTAGGTGATATTGGAAAGGTCACCCCTACCTACACAAAAATAGAAAAAATAATAATAACAGCTTTTTCTCAAACTACAAAAGTTTTTATCTTACAGGGCAAAAACATGAAAAAACACTATTTTGGACCTATAAAGGACCATAACCCCTATGAGGGGTCATCTGACAACTTCGACTCAATAGAGACTTTGTTGAGCTTAATGATCTGAAGGTTTAAGCAAGCAACAGATTTTTCTGTATCTGCAATAGTTTTCATTTTATTGGACAAAACATGAACAACGCTATTTTTTATCTTTAAATGGACATAATCCCTATTTAATAGTCATCCAATAAAGACTATAGGAGACTTTTTGATGCTAAAGAAGGTAGATTGCACCAGAGTTTTTCTTTCTTTTATGACTTTCGATTAATAAGTCAAAACAGAAGTCTGACCCACTTGGTCTATTTTTAGCAATGGCGGCCATGTTTGAAAATTTATAAACGGACGACAGACGACGATGAACGCCAAGTAATGACAATAGCGCACCTGCTAAAAGATGACTTAGTTAGACTAGAAATGTCAATATTTAAAAAAAAATAACTCCAGATCGGTTTCCTTTTTTTCCGTTCTGTTTTCCGTTCCGCCTTTAAGTAACACCCAAACTCGAAAGACATGCCAGAGACATTGCAAGCTGCAATGATCCTGACTTGGTTCAGAAATTTAAAAAGGAATGAAGGGTTGAACAAGGATTTATGGCGCACCAAACCTCCCTGTTCTAATGCAACCTTAGGGTCCGGTAGTAACACAAAACACAACAGGTACCGTTGTGGGACATTGAGGGATACATGTATTGAGGTTATAATCTCAGTACAACTAAACAAAACAATCACTAACCAATTCGACCGACATTATTTTGATTTTTTTTCAACGAGTGGCCGATAACGGAGAATTTGTTTCGAGATATTAATAAATTGATATAAAAAATGATTGGCAGTCAGTGAAAAGAAATTTAAGTTGACAATGAATTGAGAAAAGTTGTAAAATGTTTTTTTTTCTCAGATAAATCAAGTATAAAACTCTTTATTTTAATACAAACATGATGGTATATAGATATCTATAAGAATAACAACGTAAGTGTAACAGATATATGATGAAGTAGTAATGGCACAGTAAAACATGATAACTATGATATTACAATTGTATGATTCAGTTCATTTTGCAATTCATATCATCATTATAACACACATAAAACATTCTTTCTTTCCAGTTTTCATTTCATCATGCATTCAAAGTGAGCTTCAGCTTTTCTATTCGTTCCTTCTTCTGATGCAGTAACCACAAGTTCTGTGTACCCAAAATGCATTTCGATTTTGATTTGTCTCTTCTTTCCTTTTTCTACATCCGGTATGGGAACTGTCAGTATACCTAATCTCTGTACACCTTTGTCAATTGTATACATAGGACTCTCTTCTGTCGATTCATAAACCTCGATCGTCGCCTCGGTATCTGTCGATCTAGAAGGATTACAAATGATTTCGTACGAAGTTTGTCCTACAATAAGTGGCTCACCTTTCCTCGCCATAACCTTAAAAACGTCGGTACATACTTCTCGTTGTTCCACGATTGATTTGAGCTTTTCTGGGTGTCGCCGATTAATGAAAGGCACGGTGACAGTAATGCCATATGTACGAGGGCAAATCCTCTCTTTTATAAGCTGTGGATTGTGGCCATACATAACAGCGCCTTTTACCACCGCTAATACAGCGTCTTGGGGACAAATCACTTGCATATTAGAAAACTCTCTCTTAACTCTTTCATGGAGGAAAGGAGAATCAGAAAATCCTCCTACCATTAAAATGGTCTCAATACGATTTCCTCTCTTTTCTGAATCATTTAGCAATCGTTTTACATGAGAAATGATATTATCGACAGGTGTTTTAAAGAATTGTTTCATAAGGCGTGGCTCGAGACGAAGCTTGTCGTCCCTGACGATAACGCTTGTCGCAAAATTTGTTCCTCTCAGACCATCTACAATCTCTTTACCGCGAGTTTTATTGTACGTTTCATACATTGCACGTGGATAAGAAATAGTTACCTTTGTTAAAGAATTTTCCTTTGTTCCTCTTTTCTTTGCTTCGAATTTTCTATTAATGTCTAATACGTCATCTGGTGATTTTTGTGAAAAGATATTCCAGACATCTTCTCCAAGAATTTCCTTAAGAAATTCAATATACTCCTGATCAACGCATATTCCACCCCATGGTCCACCCGTAGGTCTGTCTAGTTCTTTTAATGTTGACTGTTCCTGAACTTCATACGACGTTATGTCAATGGTACCACCTTGAATAAAAAAAACACAAATAAATAACATTCCTTCTTTATACGAGCCGTTTTATACTAAACTTCTATATATATCTAGATAAAGGTAATAACAAAACTACCGAACTTGAATGATCAATCTCATAGTCCAGAGAAAATGACAAAACGAATCAGTCATGCCGGAGAATTGGTGGATCGAAATGGTCCTGACTTGGTACAGGCATTTCAAACGAAATGGTGGGTTAAACCAGGTTTTATGGCGCCAAACCTCCCTCTTCCATTGCGATCTTAGGATCCGGTAACAACCATAGAAAACAACATAGTTGTGAGACATAATAGGGATATTGAGGTGATCATCTCAGTACAGCTGACCAGTCAAACACTAATTAAAACAATTAACTACCATATCTTTTAACTCAATTTTGAACTTTTCTACTATAGGCTAATAACGACGAAAGACTTTTTAGGGATCATATGAGACGGATTTTCTTATAGCCCTGCTCCAAAAGTCGGTCACGAAGAAATCGGTGTCTGATCAAAAAATCTGTGAAATGTGTGCAAGCTCTGGCATATCGAATAAGTTGAGAAATATAAACACCGTGTGCAGGGGAAGTGGGTATATTGCTCTGTAGATTAGGAAAATTAATAATTTGAAAATTAAAATCGTCTCGTTTATCGTAAATGTTTGTACTGAGATGACAACCTGGGTCAAATTCGAGGTGCAAATCCAAGAAAGACGTGAAGCAATTTGATTCGGTGGTCTCTCTAATCTCCAATTCTGGAGGATATATTGAAGGAATCCATCTACCAAACGAAGTGTTATTGACAGAAAGGACATCATCAATATATATCTGAATGTAAGATTAAATGACCTTGCCTCTTTCATCTTCTTGTTTTTTACGAATCCCTAAAGAAATTCAGTCTCGTAAGAGTATAAAAACAAATCGGCGAGTAGAGGAGCACAGTTTGTGCCCATTGGAATGCCGATTTGTTGTTGAAAAATCTCTCCTCCGTAGGTGACAAATATGTTGTCAATGAGGAAAAGAAGCATACTGCAAACTTGTTCCAGTGTGTAACAAATTTTATATTTGAAAGATGTTTTGGAAAAGAATGCAGAATTATAACCCAAAACAACAAAATTCCTAGAGTTTGAAAAGGCTTTTTCGAGAAGTTTTTTCAGGAGACATTTTAGTTTTTCGTGTGGCAAGGTAGTGTAAAAGTTGAGAAATCGAACTTTTTCAAAGAGTGAACCTCAGAAAATGATCTAGATTTAAAATGATCTAACAAATCTTTTGAATTCTTCAAAATCCACATATGGTTAATTCCACTACGATTATAAATAGTGTCGCAGTATGCTTGTTGACCTTCTTTGACAGCAGATAAGATTTTAGTTAAATGAACGGACAGCTCTGTAGTTGAACATGATGAAGATCCAGCTATATACCTTTCTTTGTACAGATTTTTGTGAAGTTTAGGTATCCAGTACAAATATGGTAACTCTTTATGTTCCTCTTTCATTGGAATATTGAAAGAGGACATAAAAGAGCTATGGTTGGCTATGATTTCATCTTTGCTAAATGTAGTCCGTTTGAATGTAGCACTAGCGGAAGTACTACCATCAATGCCTAGTTATTTTATTAGACAATTGTAATAATGTGCTTTACATACAAAAACTATATTACTGGAAGCCTTGTCTGCTGGCGTGACAACATACCTGTCATGTAGGGAAGAGAGACAATTGAGAGCTTCACGATCTCTAAATACAGAAGAAGGCCGGAGGTTCACACATTTGCGAAGTTTGTTTATTACCCAGTGTTTTCCATCATTCCGAAACTCAACTATTATGGTCGAGGCGTGAGCCGAGACCTAATGATATGGATAACCCTGTGTCATAATCTCTCTATCACTTTCCACACAAGACCTTAAAATAACCTACTCTTTTCTTTTACACACCAAATGAAAAGAGAAAACTTTATATAAACATATTCAATTTTCTATAATTAGTATTATTGTTTTATTGTCATTATAAAATTAATTATAATTATAATCTGAACATCATCTCATGTTTGTTAAAAGGGTGGAGCTAATGACGTCACACGAGCACACGAGGCCTGATATAGCCCAGGAAAAGCTATATCAAGCACTCTCGTGAGCACGTGCTGCATGATATGGCCATATCAGGACATTGGACAAATATGGCTTGGACACTTCCGGTCGTTACGTCCGGGCAAATATGTGCATATAAACGCTAAAGTTATGCGTGGTAAATATAATATGGAGTAGGCATTGCCTAAATGCGAGCATAGCTAAAAGGGACTACGTTTTGTTTATATAATGATGATCATAATCAATGCAATCAAATGGTGCATTTTACATCATTTTTGTTGGGTTTTCCTCTTTTATCTGCTAGTATTGTTCTGGTCTTTTTCGGAATGTCGACATTCAGGGCTATCGCTATCATTTAATTTAATTTCCAATATTTCCATTTGCTTATTTTGGGGCGAGATGGTATGGGGCGATTAAGCTTCGAGACACGTTAGTTTCGTACGTGCATATAACAAAGACGAAACGAGCAGCTTATGTGTATTTATTATTTTAAGAATATTATTTTCTTGTAAAAAGCGCAAGTTATTATTTTTTTAAAGCATTATTTCATTTCTTATAAATTATTTTAACATTCACTCCGGCCCTGTAAAAATAATAACCCTTTCCGGACCATAAAAAATCTAAATCAGCATTAGCAAATTTCTCGCGGAAACAAATACCGAAGAGCTCTCCGCTTGCGAGCTATGCTCGTTATTATGACACATATAACCATACAACAATTTTTCAGTTTATATGTAGAACAGTATTAGCAATAAAAATCAAAGCGCTTAAGCGTTAAAAGGCAAGCGAATAATATTGCTTTAAAAATTCATATATTAATCTAACCACACACAGATCAGCAACAAAAATTATTACCGTCAACTTTTCTACTGTTGAACACTACAATATGAGCATTACATTTTCAAAGTAAATGGCAAAATACATTTGGCGGAACATGGTTTGGTTGCCATTTTGAAGCCACTCAACCGTATAATATACTTTTTGGACTACAATTTATCTTTTTTTTTCTTACGGTAATTTTTCATACATCTGATAAATTTTCGCAAAAAAAAACACATTTTCCTCTTCCGTGAGAAATATTTTGGCTGCCATTTTGAAACCGCTAAACTGAAACATACACTTCTTGGACTCAAATCTGACTTCCAGGATTGTGAAAACCATCGACAACTTCAGCAGCAGTTATCAATCCAATGGATTCAAAATATTAAATTCAAAAGCAGTATATAAACGGTAATTTGATTATGATGCATTTTTATATTTCAAGGAGCGACGTTTCATCAGCAGCATTTGAATAAAAAAAAATAGAAGGTAAAAAACTAAAAGTATGGAAGTAAAGTACCCCTATCCAACACTTTCGAACGGGCCAGGGAAGCCAAATCTGCCATCGAAGATATCGACCATGTGCAATAAAATGAAAACAAGAGTTTTAAACAACTTTGAGTTTTTTACAAAAGGCAATTTAATTAATAAGAAAAAAGCTCTTCTCTGACAACTTTGACCCACTGGAGACTTTTGTAAATCTTAATTGGCTAAAGTTTTAATATAAGCAAGCAATATCTTTTGTTTATCTGCAATAGTTTTCATTCACGCTATTTTTACCTTTAATGGGTCATAGCCCCTATAAGGAGTCATTTGACATCTTCAACCCAAATGGAGACCTTAATAAAGCTCAATGAGCTGAAGATTTTAGCAAGCAACAGGTTTTTTTTTACCTGCAATTGTTGTCATTCTATAGGAAACAAGGATATGTCCACAAGACATAATGCCCCATCTCGCAACATTTATTTTTTTCCGCAATCAATAAAGCATTACTAGGTGCACCTACCATACCAATATGGTTGCTTTGGCATTATTTGTCACTAAGAAGAAATGGACTTTAACCATTCTTCTATGAGTGGTCATTCATGCGGAAAATATAGGTCACATCAAGCACCTGAAGCATACATTGTTAGCATCACTAGGTGCACCTACCATACCAATATAGTTAATGTGACACATATCATTAAGTGGGAATGGACTTTATTCATTATTCTGTAAGAGGTCATCCATGCGAAAAATATAGGTCACAGCAAGCTTCCAAAGCATGCATTATGCTAAGCATCACTTGGTGCACCTACCATACCAATATGGTTGATGTGGAACTTGTCAGTAAGTCGGTAAATCGGTAAACACGAACAAGAACAGCACGACGAAATACAAAACATAAATAAAGAAATGGAGCAGTCGCACACGACAGCTGATCCCCTCGCCCGGTACATTTAAAGGTAAGTCAAAGTGACCTAAATCTGGAACAGATGTCAATTACTATCCAAGATATACCCACTTTCCAAATACCATTCCTCTACTCATTGGAATTGCCAAGATATGCACCAACACTTTAACCCAAGCCATCCATGCAAAAAATGTAGGTCAAGGTGACCTAATTTTGGTACAGATGCCGGTTACCATTCACGATGTACCCACTGACCCAATACCATCTCTCTATCACTTGTAGTTGCTAAGATATGGACCTAAACTAAAACTCTAACCCGAGTCATTCATGCAGAAAATGTTGGTCAAGGTGACCTATAGCTAATTTTGGTACAGATGCTGGTTACCATCCACGTACCTGCCATATGAAAGGCCATATCCCGGTTATTTGATTACTTCTGCCTTATGACAACTTCAGCAAGTTGTAATGCTAGGTGAAATTGAGCTCTTGGTAATCAACAGTTTTTGTCGATCTTCAACAGTCTCAAGTTTTTGGTCTATCTTCAATATTTTATATTAACACGAGGTTCCCAGGAGCCTGAATCGCCCACCTGCCTTATGTGCCTGAAATTAGCAAAAACTATTTGACATTGAAAGGATCATAAGTTTAATAATGGGTCATCTGACAATGTGGTTTAATTTAATGCAGTAATGTGAAGAGTAAATATATAGAAATTGAAATTAAGCCTTTTATTATTTTCTTCATTTAACATTCTAAGGTTATTAACCCTAAAAGGAATGATTCTTCAACGTTGACCCCTATTAAATATTTTGTAGATCATCATGTGATTAACAAAATGCAATATAAAGGGACATCTGACAACTTGGACTCTATGGATACATTTTATGAGCTAAATGAGCTGAACATTTAAGCAAGCAACCGCTTTTCTCTATCTGTTATACTTATCATTCTATAGGTCAAAAACACTATTGTTCGCCTTTAAGGGGCTGTAACCCTTATAAGGGGTTATGTGACAACTTCACCCCTATAAAGACTTTTTAGAACTAAATGAGCCGAACATTTAAGCGAGCAACAGCTTTTCTTTAATTATCTGCAATAGTTTTCATTCTATAAGCACAAAACATGAAAAAACGCTATTTTAAGGGGCTGTAACCCTTACAAAGGATCAATTGACAACTTCAATCCTAGAATGCTTAATGAGCTTAATGAACTGAACATTTAAGCAAGCAACAGCTTTTCTCTATCTGCAAAAGTTTTCATTCTATAGGATAAAAACATTATTTTTGGCCTAAAAAAGGCTATAACCCCTGGAAAGGGTCATCTGACAACTTTGACCCTATAGACACTTTTGTAGAGCTAAATGAGCTGAACATTTAAGCAAGCAACAGCTTTTCTTCATCTGCATTAGTTTTCATTCTATAATAAAAAGAAATATTACAAAACGCTATTTTTCGCCTTTAAGGGGCTGTAACCCCTGTAAGGGGTCATCTTACAACTTCAACCGAATGGAGACTTTTGTAGAACTTTTGATGCTGAAGTAGTAAGTTGGCATCAGATTTCAACTTTCTCTTATACTTGATTGACAAGCCAAAAACAGTAGTCTGACCCTCTGGTCTATTTTTAGTAACAGTGACCATGTTTTTTGACGGATCAAAAATCGAAAAGCTTTGATGAAAAAAAAAACCTAAGGATTATTCATACCAAGTTTCTTTAAATTCTGTTTAGTAGTTTTAGAGAAGAAGATTTTTGAAAAGTTGTTAACGGACGACAGACGACGACCAAGACGACACTCGTCACAGACGACAACGACGACGACGAACGCCAAGTGATGGCAATAGCTCACAGTCCATGTGAGCTTAAAAGGACACAAGCATGAAAGAGTGGCAATTTTTCATCTTTAAAGGGTCATTAACAACGTAAGGGGTCATCTGACAACTTCAATCTAATAAAGACTTCAATTGAACTTTTGACTGTGAAGTGCTTTGATCGTCAGATTTTTCCAACCTGCTATAGTTTAAAAGTTATTAATTAGCCCTTTAAAGCTAGCTTACCCTATTCTCTAGCTTATCAACAGCGATCATGTTTACTGGATCAGCTCACACAGCGATTGTTTCCTAGATATTATTAAGCATAACATAAACTTTTTAGTGCTTTCAGAGGAAAACTTTCTGTTATTGTTAGGTAGAAGGGACGACGACCGACACCAACCTCACGTGACCTTTGAAAAGGTTACCCAAAAATGAAAAAAAATCAAAAATAACACGAATATTACCTCCACAGTCGAGAACCATGAACTGTTGACCTGGGGTAAATGTTTCAAGACTGCAACCTTCGTAACCTTCTTCCCTCCGGACTATTGTCTCTTTGCAACAAATTGCAGCAGCCTCTGGTTCATATGCAAGGGTGAGTAGTTCGTCATTTATACCTGCCTATATTTTAAAGACAAGATTTCAACAAAATACAAAGCAAAATTAAATGTTTTCAGATTGACAGAGTTATTGGGCTGTAAAATTTTCAAAAAATACTAAATAGCTGCGCAACCTCCCAGATGATCAAAAAACGTCTGTCCTAAATTAAAATATTTGATTGGGTTGGGCCTAAAGAATTAGATTAACACCGCCACATTTTATACGTGCCTGTCCTAACTTTGCCAGGAATCTTTGACAAAGCTATTGTTTGTGCTTGTCTTTTTTGATGTTTTCTATTCATTATCTAAGAAGGTGATCTATCTTTGACTATTTCAGGACAGGATTTTAACTACATGCATTTTATTTACACCTTGGGCCGATTGCAGAACGACAAGCGGCGCCTACTGGCCTCGTTGAAGGCTGCTGATGGTTCTCCCATTGTAGTTTTCTAAATTTTCGCTTGTTATGTGAGCTGAGTCGCGTACATGTTTTCCACATCTCATTGTTTTCTATTTAGACTGTGTTTGACGGGAGTCTTGCTATCGTATACAAAAGGTCTTTACAAATGAGGCTAAACAAGAGTTGACATGTCTCGCCTGTCGGCACCATCATAGAGTCAAGGTCATGTGACAGGTGACAGAATTCCATTTAACCATCCAAAGACTCAATGGAATGTCTGACGTTTTCTAGATACTATTGTTATTTAGAAACAATGAAAAAAGACAGACATTAACAAAGTCATTCAACCATGAAAATTGGGTCAAGGTCACATTACATGGTGACATCAGTTGTGTATACCATAATCACAAGGGTCTGTATATCAAATATCAGATGCCAAGCTATCATACTTTTCACTAAATTTATTTTCCACAAAAGTATTAATAGTCCCAAAATTCTTATAAGTCCACAGTGTCACTGAACCATGCAAATTGTGCCAAGGTCACAGAGCATGGTGTCAGTTGCATAGACCATAACTTCAGGTGTCTGTATATCAAATATCAGATGCTTAGCTTTTAAACTTTTCACTTAATTCATTTTCACAAAAGGCTTACAAAGAAGTCTTTTGGCCCCAAAAATCAATTAAGTTCACAGAATCGCTGAACCATGAAAATGGGATCAGGATCAAATGGCATGATACAAGTTGCATAGACCATAACCTGAACTGTCTGTATACCAGATACCAGATGTCTAGCTATTATACTTTTCACTTAATTCATTTTCTACAAAAGTCTTACAAAGGTTTTTTTTTGGCATGAAAAAAACATCTAAGTTCACAGAGTCGATGAACCATAAAATTGGGGTCAGGGTCAAACGGCATGGGACCAGTTGCGTAGACCATGTTCCCAACTGTCTGAATATAAAATATGATCCCAACTTTCTGTATACCAAATATCAGATGGCTAGCTAATATACTTTTCTTTTGTAATTCATTTCCACCAATGTCTCACAAAAAAGTTTACGCCGCCGCCGCCGCCAGAAAGTAATACCTATGTCTCGCTTTCAGCGACTAGAGTCGCAGGCGCGACAAAAACTTAGATATGAAAAACCCAGTTCAAACTGCAATCGAGCTTGCTCGTGCGAAACATGTTTTGTAATAAAATTATTTGTTTTGTAAAATCTCCAATCTATCACTAAAGGTCGCGTCTATAAACACTTATGTGACCTCTAGTGGTAGATTGGTAAAATCTCGGTTCATTCATTATCTTTTTCGAGATGGTTAAGCATTTTAACATTTTAAAAATAAATCAGATTGTTTTTTCGGAACTAAGTAAATGGAAAACTTTGAAAAATGTTTACAAAACGCCTTCTGGACTAAACAAAAATACCTGATAAATGTATGGGATCAATGGGCCTCCTAAAGCCCCAGTCACACTGTCACGTTTCGCAACCCCGTTTTACTATGTTTCTAAAACGTAGTCAAACGGCTATAAACGTAACGAAACGTACCGACACGTAGTTGAAACCGGGTACATACGTAGAGATACCTGGATGCAAACGTGGGGTGCCCCGTTTGCATCGTTTGCACGACACAAACGTGGCGAAACGTGGCTAAAAAAATAAGCGTAGAAGATACGTAGTAGAACGTAGTATAGTGTCGTTTAAACGTGTTAAAACCTAGTGAAAGCGTAACGAAAACCTTGTAAAACGTAGCGGCATGCCAACCACCAGGTTTTACTACGTATTCCTATGTATTTTCTACGTTTCACGAGGTTTCATGAGGTTTTTGTACGTTATTTTACGTTTTATGATACGTTTCGCTAGGTTTTTGCACGTTTAATCACGTTTTAGTAGCGGTTAAGAAAGGCATTACCAATTGGCCTATCTCTTGCACTTGTCTTCATCGCAGCGGTTTATCAGTTTTTCTGTAACCAGTTACTTTTCAATTTTGGAATTAAATGACTAGGAAAAACTATATGGTGATTCTTTTCTCTTAGAAATAGGGAATGAGGAAAACTCTGAAATAGTACTTTGTGAAAGTTTTAAAGTTGTTTAATATAAATTATTTGTAACAAGTATTTTGTGAGCTAATGCTCACTTGTGATATTCCGCTTCAAAACTTTAGTATTCGGTTAACAGAAAGTAGATGACCTAGGATTATAGAATAGCAATACACCCTATTATACCATATGATAATATCAAACCTCTACGACATATAGTTAGACAACTGTGATAGGAATTTTAGCAACCATGTTCAAAATGTCTTAAACCAGTTTAGCGTGGAACCTAAAATTAGTAAGCACTATTTGGTACTACAGTATAGAGTATATCTTTTGTGTTTTAAAAGCAGTTAAAAACTGTGACAAAATTTTATTTCACACTAACAGACGAACGGACTGACAATGGTAATATAATATACCATTAGTGATCATAAGTCTTTGGAGCAAAGATGTAATAAATGTACTAAAATATGAATGAAATTACAATTTAATTTTCTCCTCAAATCAATCACTACCTCTTCCTTGTGAATATATATATTTTTTATTTTGAGAAATTACGCGGTATTGGCGGATAATTCATCACAGCGTAGTGGCACGTAGTAATACGTAGTACAAACCTAGCAAAACCGCATCAAAACGTACTAAAACGTACCTTATACCTTGTAAAACGTGACAAACCCTAGTAATACCCAGCAAAACGTATCACAAACGTAGCAAAACGTAGTAACCTTACGAAATGGCTGATGTTAAACCTGGCCATACCTAGTAGAACGTAATAAAACGTGAGGAAACCTTGTAAAACGTAGCATATACCTACGTCTCTAGTTAAACGTGGAGACCGAAAACTTTGACAATAGATTACATTAAAAGGTGACGTTTTAAAACGTAGTAAAACGGGGAAGCCAATTCGTGACAGTGTGAGGGATGTTTAAAAACAAATTCAATCAAAAGAATATTTAGCAATTTAATTTCATAAAAGGTACAAATGTATTATATATGATCATACAGCCTATACATGCTTGTTTGAAATACTTAATAGTCATCAAAATGTTTATATGAAGCATGAAAATAGGAATCGCCAATCTACTTAACTTGAAGGGTGACTTGGCCTTTGCAACACACACAAAAATATTTTGTAAGAAAAACAAGGGGTTGCACTTAGTTGTGCTTAGGAGACCCCCACTCTGACCATTCGCTGAAAAGGAAGTCGATGCCAAACTGACCTGGGAAAGGGTAGCATGGTACAACTCGTCATGCTGAAGCTGTACATATCAAGTTTGAAATCAATCCCTTTAGTAGAAGCCAAGAATTAGGTTACGAAAAATTGTCTATTTTGACCCTTAAAAAGTCTAAGTTGGCTCAGAAAACAGGAAGTAGATGCGCAATTGACCTGGAAGGTAGAGGCACGGTACAACTCGCCATGCTTAAGCTGTGTTCCAAAGGAGTAAAGCCACGAAGGCCCCAACATGGCCCACAAATTCAACTTTGATATATCTGCTTGTAGTTGTAGAAATCAATCCCTTCTGTAGAAGCTGAGAAATCTGTTACGAAAGTTTATAAATGACGGACAGAAGGAGTAACATACGGACGGACAGATGCACAAGCGATTGCAATATAGCCCCCTCTCTTACGAGTGGGGGTATAAAATATGTTCCGAAGAGAGAGTTCTGTTATTGAAAAAATCGTCACGACACACTTTAACAAACATTTTTTCTCTGATCGCTATCATGGATATGTAAAAAAATAACATTCTGACCAGAACAACAAGAAAATGTCAAACAGACACATTGCCCCGTCTCTATACTTATCTAACAGACAGGATATCTATCAATTACGATGCTCACCTTGTTACCCATTATTGTCACTTAGCTGGAATCGACTTGAAATTTTCAAATTTTTAAGTGCTCATTCATGCTCGGAAAAAAGGTTACAGCCAGCATCTGAACCATATGTCTTGCTAATCATCCCTAAATGCACATACCATACCACTTTGGTTTAAGTGGGACTTGCCTTTTTGCAGGAATAAACCTTAATCATTCTCCTTTAACTGGTCATCCATGTGGTAAATATAGGTCACAACTAGCATCATCTGATGCATGCATTGTGCTAAGCATCACAAGGTGCATATACCAGACCAATTTGGTTCATATGCCATGCACTTGTCAGTAAGCAGGAATGGACTTCCTCTGTAAAAAGTCATTTATCCGGAAAATGTAGGTCACAGCCAGCATCCGAAGCATGCATTGTGCTTAACATCATTAGGTGGACCTACCATACCAATATAGTTGATCTGTGCACATGTTAGTAAGCAGCAATGGACCTTAACTATTCTTATGTTAGAGGTCATCCATGCAGAAAATATAGGTCACATCCAGCATCCGAAGCATGCATTGTGCTTAGCATCACTAGGTACACCTACCATACCAATATGGTTAGTGTGGAACTTGTCAGTAAGCGGGAATGGACTTCAACCATTTTTCTGTAAATGGTCATCCATGCGGAAAATATAGGTCACACTCAGCATCCGAAGCATGCATTGTGCTTAGCATCAATAGGTGCATCTACCATACCAATAATATTGATATGGCACTTGTCAATAAGTGGGAATATGGAAATATGAGGATTTGGGACGGACGGACGGACGGACGAACGGACGTGAACACTATATGCCCCTCTACTTTCGTAGACATAAAATACCAATTTTATAAATTTGATAAAATTTTATAGAAGATTTCTTACTATAATTTATTTGTTGAAACTTGGCACAAACAAACATCAGTGTTGCCAAAAAAGTAACTAAATACAGGAAATTAAGCCATCATAAAGGATTTGTGACACAATTGATACACATGAATTTAGACAAACACAAACAGAATAAAAGACGCGTCTAAGCACTTAACACTTGGTCATAAGACATATCTCAAAAGAAGACATTTTATAATACACGACTAGCTGTAAGACGTGATTAAAATCTAAATGTCTCTCAAAAAGTGAGATATGTGTAGTGTCTTGAAAAGTGTCTTAAACCTAGACATATTTTACAGTGTCTGTCAACGAGGAATTCATCCGCCAGGAATATGTTTTGTGATGAGCTATAAATTTAAACTATTAATATATTCTTCAAATACTGAAAATTAATGTTTTAAATATTTTGAAAATGATTATCATCGACTTTCAATTATATTGTTGTTTTAAAATAAAATGGTTTAAAACATTAATACATCATTGCCGTTTACGTCTATGTGTTTTCGTTAAACTCAATGAAAGTGGCGCAACTGAATTCATAAAATATTGGCGTGTTGGCTAAAATATATCATTTGCGCAAAATGTTGTTCCGCAAAAGGACGCCACTTGGCGAAAACGGACCCCCCCTAAAAGGCCCCTTAATTCCCCTATTCAATAAAGTGTTTTTATCGAGTTTACAATCTATGGTATTTCCACAATAACAATTTCATATTAACCATATTTTGAAAAAATTCGTTACCCAGAAATGAATAAGAGTGTCTTTGCTTAATCTTTCTATTGAGTGTAGTCCCGTGCGGGGCCCAGGAGGTGAATAGGCCCGCAGCAGAGCCTAGCTTGTCGTAAGATGCGACTAAGGGTCTTGGGATTCTGACGTCGGGTCAGTATCAGCCCACAGAGCGACCAAGTGTGTACCCTAGGTGGCTGAATAGGGTAGCCCTCGTCCGCGGGGGTTATAAGGTCTATAATACGGAAACCATGACCGCTGACCATAGTGGGCAAACGTGTGTGGAGAGTGCCACGATTCATGCACGTAAAAGACAACCTTTGTGGACCGCCAAGTAGTGCACCACATAGGCTCATTTTTCTGCCTCTTTTTCCTGTTCTTCAAAATTTACCGTTCCTTTGTGTCCCACCCCATCCCCATATTTCATTTATCATCATCATTTCATGTTCATTTTATCATCCTTTTCATGTTCATCGCCATAGCGTTGCACGGGCGTAAAACACCAACTCACTCACTCACTCACTCTATTGAGTGTATATCAAACTCTCATCTATAGAAAGAAGATCACCATGGTTTATGGAGGAAATTTTTCCTTGGTATAAAATACGGAAGACCCGTAGTGCCATTAGTTCTTTCACATTTCTTACTTCTTAGTTCCAACTGGAAATGTCAGCTTGGAACTAGAAAAGGTCACTTGGAACTGAGAAATCTGTAGCTACAAATGTACAATTGAGAAATGTAAAAGAACTAATCGCACTACCGGTCTTTTGTAATGAAGGATTTACCTGTTGGAAAATTCAAAGAATTTTACTTAGGAAATATAGCCCAAATAAGGTATTCATACAAGAGAAATTGTGAAAATAATTGTCAAAGAATTGTTAAAAACATAAAATTCATAGAAAATATTTATTGAGTCGCAAAAATCATAGATTAAAGCAATATTTCTCAAAGCTAGGAGTTTTAGTCCTTTTTTCCTCCTGGTAAAAATCAGCTATATATACCTATAAGTATCTTTCATTTTCATTCCGAGTTTAATTTTCACAGAGATGACCTTCCGGTGTTGAAAAATTCATAAGAGGGGTTCAGCTTGAGTTAAAAGTAAAAAAAAAAACTAGTTATAATTTAATATGCTGATACAAAATTCAGATAAAGTCTTTAATTGAATGTTTGTTATATCAAAGGGGAGCTTATGCTTACCATTTGAGCTGCTTGTCTCATAAATTTCTTGGCATTATCTTTCCAAATTGCAGGAACTGTAAGAACCCAGTGTATATCTCCATCTTCAAACTTAATATGAGCGTTTTTTACGTTATTCAGGAAATGATCTTTAAGAAAACGGATGGATTCGGAGAAAACAAGGATGGCTTTCATTGGTTTTCCAGCATTGTCTTCTAATACCAGATCTGCTGAAATCTTGTCTTTTCTCTGAAAGTAGAAACATTTAAATGTGCGTTTACGTGTAACGGCAAAACGGCCAATCTTCATTTTTATCCGGTTGTAATATATGACCTTTTCACAACTCTTAAGAATTGAAAATTAGCAAGTTGAGTGATCTCAAAACACTTTACAAAAGCCTTATCTAAACAATGACAAGTCATGTACAATGCATCTTATACGAATACCCACGACGAGGTAAGTCAGATCTTTGTAATTTTGTAATAAGAGGTGTATATCGTCATTGCGAGTTGAAATTTCGTAAAAATCCATTGAGGGGTAAGGAGAGTTGCGCATAAAAGACTGATACCAACATATCGTCAATTGATTTAGCGATATTTTGGCTAAAATAATTACTATGCAAAACTCCAAAATCAATCTGATACAATTTTAGAATAAAATGTGCATACCAACATTATGTCACGAATAATAAAGAGAAGTTTCAGTAAAATCGCCATTTACAGTTTGGAGCTTCTTTAAGGAAAGCATAACCAACACAGGAGGACCCTTAATACTTAATACCCTATGTATGGTATCTTAAGGCCTTGTCTTAGCAAACGTGTTCCGACGTACGAGTGTAAGACCATATTTCTAACACGCTGGTGTGCGTTGAATTAGTTTTGCATAATACAAGTATCAATAAAACTATTCGCATCTTGTTGCATGATCGATTATTGAGTTTGTCTTTCGATCGTAATGACATTATTGAAGCAGCATTATTCCAGAATTTCACGAATAACGTCTAGCTTCCACTATGAGAGCACTTTCTATATAGAAGGTTATTGAACTTGCCGCTGGAATAGGTACCATTTTTCTTGTTGCAAATTTGTGATAAGGTCGGGAAACAACCATAAATGTATGATAAGGACAATAATATTTACTTGCTGATTATATGACAAGCCCGACCAGGAAATTCTTAATTTTTTCCAATACAAATGTATTCATACATATGTAAAAGTGTATGTTGTTTGACAAGCCATCTTTCAATAGCCAAAAATAAATAAATGATAAAGTACTCGGCATCAATTATGTGATATTTAATATCAACGGTGCTTTTTCAGTAACAGGTATCTAACTTTCCAAATTCAAAATATATGAAAAGATTGGGGTTTCAAAATCTGAGCGACACCTATCTATGAAGTATAGAATTCCCCCCAGCTTCTGATTATATCAGCCTCGGCAGATGGCTTCCAGAACATCAGTCGTATTAAAGTTGATAATATTAGGTGAAAACTTAATGGAAGAAAGCGGTGGAGCAAGCATGAGCGAGCGGGTCCCCTTCTTATCCAATCTTCAACTGGCTTATTTAGATTATAACCTTTTTTTTCATTGGTTCATAACTCGGGCAAGGTGCATTGTGACGTCATGACGCTGTGTGGTGCTTGAGGTCATTCATAATATATACTGAATAATACATGGCAAAATCTGTATCATATGCTGTATTTACCCGAGACACCTTTATTATAACGAGGGCAACAGCCCGAGGTATGATATAGGTCGAGGGTTAATACAGCATGTGATGCAGAATTTGCCATGTAATGTTAATTATATCATATAGAATAAAATATTGATATTTTGTAGGGGTGCGATATAGGGTAAGGGGTACGATATAGGGGGTGCGATATAGGATATGTGATAAAGGTTATGATGCATATTAATAAAAACTGTGATATATTGTGTGTAAGTTGTGAATAAGTTTGTCGTGCGTTGTAGGTATTTGGTTTGACTGACGTTTCGTGTTCGTTCATCATGTTTTTTTTTTAACTTTTTACAGCAAATGTCAACGTGGGGCTCCCGCAGGGTACCCCCCTCAGGTCGCAAGGTCGCTTTTATAAGGGACCATATGGCAAGCCAAACTGGACAAAAGTCAATATTTATTTATATTAATAATTCATTTATAAATATAAATAATTATTTATTAATATAAATAATTCATTTATTTATATTAATAATTCAATTATTAATATAAACAATTCGATTTATTTATATTAATAATTCAAAGTGGAATTATAAATATAAATAATTCATTTATTTATATCAATAATTCATTTATTTATATCAATAAATGCATTATTTATATTTATAATTCTTTTATTTATATCAATAATTCTTTTATTAATATAAATAATTCAAGTAGATTTATTTATATTAATAATTCATTTATTTATATAAGTAATTCATTTATTAATATTAATAATTCATTTATTGATATAAACAATTCATTTATTAATATAAATAAATGAATTATTGATATAAATAAATGAATTATTTATATTTATAATTCCACTTTGAATTATTAATATAAATAAATCGAATTGTTTATATTAATAATTGAATTATTAATATAAATAAATGAATTGTTTATATCAATAAATGAATTATTAATATTAATAAATCGAATTATTGATATTAATAAATGATTTATTGATATTAATAAATGAATTATAAATATACATAAATGAATTATTAATATACATAAATGAATTATTAATATACATAAATGAATTATTAATATAAGTAATTCGGCCATTTATTGATATAAGTAAATGAATTGTTTATATAAATAAATGAATTGCTTATATTAATAAATGAATTGCTTATATTTATAAATGAATTATTTATATTAATAAATGAATTATAAATATTAATAAATGAATTATTAATATAAATAAATATCGACTTTTGTCCACTTCGGCTTGCCATAGGACCAGAGGTCGCAAGGTCGCTTTTAAAAGGCATATTTTGGCGGAGGTCGCAGGTCGTTTTTAGGCATAGGTCGATTTTATGAAGTGTAGGTCGGAAGTCGCCCTTAAAAAGCCCTCAGGTCGCAGGTCGTTTTTAACCCTGCGGGAGCCACCAACGTGTGTCAACGTTTTTTTTTCAAGTTCATTCGAACGTCTACAGATGTAGGCTTTTAAATAGTGGCCATAAGCAGGATTGTATTGATATTAACAATAACCTCTACTTATTTCGAATTAGCTTAATATTAATCCAGAGTTACAGTTAATAGATTATGGGCGGATTCAGGATTTCGTCAGGGGGGTGTCACCAAATGACGGAAAGTCATCAAGTTCAAGATTAAGAAACAACATCATACTATTTACATCTCCCCTGCTAACAAACATGGTTAGTATTAAACAAAATAGAATTTTACCTTTGTAAAGATAGTAATATAGTTCTTTAGTTAGAGTAAAATTTGAGTTCAAGCAGTTGCAAGTGCAGCCTCCGAAGCGACCGCTTTCAGCCCAAACGTGAAAAATGTAAAACTGTGTGTTGGATTGTCATTATTCAAGAGCCGATCAAATGTCGTATATAGATCTCTCTATGGTGGCAGAATTATCATTTGTATATAATAGACTTGAGAAGCAGAGTGCGAAATTAATTCTTTCAAAACTCACAAGTAGTACGATACAGGCGGCTATATCAGTGAGATGGACATTGAAGGGGTGACACAATGAACATGAAATGGCGATGGAGAAAATAGGAACTTAAGGGCAATCAGGGAAGAAAGTTACGACTTCCACTGGAAAACTCAGGATTGATTGGTATAAACGTGCAAATCAGCTTCCTGCATGAAGATCTTACGGGTCCTACTATTAGAGTATCCTGCAGCAGGGTTCTTTAATGTGCGAGGAATGTTCCCCAACAATGTGCACCACTATGGATAGCCGTCAGGTTTTCCGTATTATATCCTGACGATTCGACGGTATTTAATATGACACATAGGGCTGTCTCATTCAACAACCTAGTCCACCCATCTCAGTCAGGTTTCTAAGCGCTTTTTAGTAGCTTTTACCAACAAGACTTAGCGCTGCTGTGGGCTAATTTGCCAGCCAAAACTGAACGGGTTTTTGACAACCAGAAAGTCTGTCCCTAGTGAGATTTCTAAAATGGTCATTAATAGATGGTTTCACGGAGCAAGTTTTTTAAACTCCAGGGATTCCGAAATATGTCCCTCCAGTTTCAAAATTCACACCTCGTTGAAGTAAAAAGAACTCAAAAGAAATAAGTATTAAGAAAAAAAAACAAATAAGAGCTATGTAGTAAGTCTAAATGTTCCTCCAGAGCTTCCGTACGAATGTCTTACAATAGTTACGTAAAAATAAATAATATTTATTTTATAAAAATTATGAATTTTCATATTTTGCCTGTTTCTTCAGTGCAGTGTAAATAGGCTACGCTATTAGATGAATTTAAATTTTGTTGTCTATGCCGTTGTTTAGTACCTTTATTCTTCGATTACTTTCTTGAGTTTCTTCATTTTGAAAAAGTTTCATTTTAAATCTAGAAAAATAAAAATAGTTATCCATGATTTCATCATTCTCAGCATACAACTGTTCGGCCTCGTAACCAAAAGCTATGAATTTCTGTTCGTTATCAAACAAGATGGCGGTGGGTGTTTTAGGTGTTGACAATCCATCTCCAGAGTTCCATATTTCGTTGCTGTAGATTTTTGCATGGTCCTTTTTATATTGGTCGCGATATGAATAGGCATAGCCAGAATAAGTAGTCCCAAAATCAATGGCAACAACTGCTAATGCGTCCTCTTTTTTCGGCATATCTGAAAAATACAAAAAATTAGTAAAAAGTTCATAGAAATAAATGAACACAACATAATTTAAAAATATCAGCGGCAATTTAGAAACCATCAATGAAAAACATTTTCATACAGAGTTTCTAAGTATTTTAAAATAAACTAAGTGTTAGTTGTTTATAGTCAAGACGACTCAGTCAATGATCAATCTGAAAAAAAGAGGCTTTAACAAAATGGTTACTAAATGTCGGTCAAATAAAGGGGTGTATTATATTTAGGCTAAAAATTCTGAAATTGGCTAATGGCACTCAACGTTTGGGCAAATTAGATTTTTACCTGAACAGGTAGTAGTACCTGATAACGACACTGAACCGTAAAAATATCACGGGGATATATCTGGAAAATTCAAAACCTCAAATAATGACCAACAGTGAATGCTTCATGACAGTCAAACTTAACCCATATTCAAGAGGAGGATATAAAAATCATCTTACTGTAAAGGCAGATTTTGTGTCTCTGTAAATTATTTATTTTTAATATACAGAATTATAATATTTATCCATATTTCAATTGTATTTACCTGAATATTGTCCAATAAAGCCCTAGCCCAAACGTAATATAAAAAGAATGTACAATAAAGAAAAAGGTTGTTGCATGATATGCGCTTTTAAACCAATAATGGGGATACCAAACATCTCTCTTAACACTTGCGAGATAAAAGTAATAATAAAACTATTGAATTCGGAGGATAAATATGGAACATCCGAGAGAAAAGACAAAACAAGGCAGACACACCGGAGAAATTGAGGAGCGCAATGTTCCTGACTTCAAAAGAAATGGTGGGTTAAACGAAGTCCACCTTCTGATGTGATCTTAGTTATGATTTATGAAAGGATATGGAGTAAATGAACATGAGACCACAACACGTATAAGAAGAGCAGGGGACCTAGAGTCAGAAAAAGTATGGTTGCTAAGGACTTTTATGACGGTTGCTATGGACTAGGGGTTACTTCCGGTTGAAAAAACTTAACCCTAAACTCAAAAAGTAGTTTTGGTTTAGAATATATATGGTTGCTATGGATTTTTCATTAATGTTACCTTGTTGCTAAGGAATGACCTTGACCTATGACCTTTGACCTTGGACTCAAATTGTAGCTCTTTATATACTGATCCATTTAAGTATACATGTTTACTATACTATCTGTTATGGTTTTCAAGTTATTGGCAAAAAACGTGTTTCGCGAAACTTGTTTTGGCCGCCATTTTGAAACCGTTAAACCGAATCATGTACTGTTTGGGTTCAAATTGTAGGTAATCTAATCGTCTTTCAAATGAACCCTATGTTTTATTCATCATCTTTTATGGTTTAAAAGTTATAAACAAAAAATCATTTTAACAATAAAAATCAAGGGCGATAACTCAAAAACGACAAGTTTTACGGTTTCGCACCTGAAACATTTTTTGTAGATTTCAACATGGCGAACATTTTTTTCATGTATTGTCCGCTTCAATTTTGTATGGTTAAAGTGTTATTCCATAAAAACTGTTTACGGTGTCAGCCATTTTAAAAATGGCTGCCCATAACCATTCGACTTTGGTCTTAAATTGAAGGACATACACTGACGGTCACAAAAAACCCATATGTTTACTATATTATCTCTGACGGTTTAAAAGTTATAAGCCAAAAACGGATAAGCTGAAACGCGTTAAAGGCCATAACTCGAAAACGGTTTGTTGTACAGTGTTCGACCCTTTATATCAAATAAAGGTCTTAATGAGACGAGTATTTTCCCCATTACATGTCTGCTTCAATTTTGTATGGTTTTTAAGCTATACTGCAAACAAGGTGTACCATGACCTCTGACCTTGAGATTTGATCTTTGACCTTGACATTTTTAGATGTAACATATGTCACCTAGGATGATTGGTGAAGGTCCCAAGTCTCTAGGACTAACCGTTTTGAAGGAAAAAAAAAATGACGAGTCGCGACACTTTTCGAGTCAAAAACGCGTAACCAGGAAGTTGATCGAAAAAAAAAATTTTGCGCGACGAATCATGACCATGAGTCTAGCAACATTTTCCCCGCTTCAGATTTTTGATAACGGTTACGGTTATTGAGTTAATCTGCAAACAAGGTTTTTGGGTTACGGGCAGATAACTCCGTTACTAAAAATAGATCGGTTTCGCAGGGTTACTCAAGTCATGCCCTTATAGTGTCGGTTAATGGTATGAAGTTTCGTAATGTTACGTTAAGTATTTCTTCTTTTTTGGGGGGGCGGAAAAAAAAATAATAATAATCATAAGAAATACAGTAAGGTCTTTCCTTCTGTGGAAGGGAAAGACCTTAATTAATTTGTATTAACTGTATTGCCATTTCAGAAAATTATTCCTCATCAGCAACACTAGAACCCCGGGCAAACAAAGGAAATCCAGAATTCAAAAGATGTTTGAAATACATAAAACAAAACGAAATCTAAATATATATAGCTAAGGGCAAAACTACGATGGAGGGAGTTAAACCTAAGGTTTTAGAACTTACATAAATTTAGATAGTGATTGAAACAAAGTGTACTCATGAGAAGTAATCTCATATACAAGACTAGTACACCGTTTCTTAAAAATAAAGAGCATATGCATCTTAAACACGGGGAATTGTTCTACTAACTCCACATGGCATAAAAGACAAACTCCTGTTATAAATAATTTAGTGTCCGACTGTAACAACAAAGCACACTGCGAGTGAAAGACACAAAAGGTATACATGTACTAGAATACAGGTGATAATCTTAGTATTATGATAACAAACAACCTATCACCATAACTACGAACCACCTCGTATGACATTCTAACAAAGTTAATGAACCATATTATGAATATAGTATATATAATTGAGTCAAATTTAGGGAATTTCCTGGCATGGTAGAGCATCACATCTGTCACAAAAACTGCTAACAAAGTCATATTGCTTCTCAGTTTTCGTCTTCTTTCCATCTCTCAACTGATATGATAGCAAATATTGGATTTGTCATAAGTTTTGTTTTGTCCTCCCTTTACCCGGCTTGACTGGCTGACATGACAGTAAGCAAAGCGACGGATTTGCTATAGCCAGCAGGAATTGCTTTTTCTTCCGGAGCACCTGAGTTCATTCTCGTTACTTCGGGAGTTCAAACGCGTTGTTGATTGCTATTCAGTTGTTTTTGTTTGTTTTATGTTGTCTGTTTTGTTATTGTTTGTTTGTTATACCCCCCACTTCAAAAGTGGGGGGTATATAGTGATAGGGGTGTCCGTCCGTCCTTCCGTCCGTCCTTCCGTCCGTCCTTCCGTTACACTTCAGGGTACCCATCTCTTATCCGCAACTCCTCCTAAACCCCTTGGTGGATTTTCATGAAACTTACGCACAATCTTTGTGACATAATGTAGATGTGCACCTACAATTTTAAAATTTGATCAGAATGATTTTTGGGGTTTCCTATAGCAAAACATGGACTTAGCCATTCGCCTACATGGGGGTACCCTTCTCTTATCCACAACTCCTCCTAAACCCCTTGATGGATTTTCATGAAACTTACACACAATTGTTGTGACATAATGTAGATGTGCACTTACTATTTTAAAATTTGATCAGAATGGTTTTTGGGGTTTCCCATATCAAAACATGGACTTAGCCATTCGACTACATGGGGGTACCCATCTCTTATCCGCAACTCCTCCTAAACCCCTTGATAGATTTTCATGAAACTTACACACAATCTTTGTGACATAATGTAGATGTGCACTTACTATTTTAAAATTTGATCAGAATGGTTTTTGGGGTTTCCCATATCAAAACATGGACTTAGCCATTGACTACATGGGGGTACCCATCTCTTATCCGCAACTCCTCATAAATCCCTTGATGGATTTTCATGAAACCTACACACAATCTTTGTGACATAATGTAGATGTGCATCTCCTATTCTAAATTTTATCTGATTAATTTTTTTGGGGGGTGGGGGGTATTTATTTGTGAGCTGCGGCTCACAGTTTTTCTAGTTTGGTTTGGTTTTTTTTTTTGGTTTTTTTTTGGTTTTTCTGGTTTTTTTAAGAGGGCTTGTTCTGTTATCGTTCGTGTTTCCTGGTTTTGACTGTCTTTGCTCTTTTTGACTTTTAACATTCGAATATCCATTTTTACCTCGATCAGGTTCTTATATCGAAAACATTTCTTTAAAATTATTTTGTACATCATTAAAATATATATATGTATGCAATGCATGTAAAATTAACAAATTTAAAACTGTCAGAGACCCTCAATACTTCAAATGGAAGGAAAATTAAACTAAAATATGGATAGCAGAGATTAAAACCATATTATGAACATGATGCCAAATTCAAAACTAAGAATTTTTATGCCCGAGTCTTAAGCTTTTATGACAAGCTGAATGATGCTACTCGAGTACTGAGATGCAGAGGGGCAACATTTATCTTTTTATTTCTCTTCATCAAAAACACTTGTGTAAGTTCAAAAATGGGTCATACCCTATTGGTATATTTAAATTGCTCTTATACACCCATGCCTCAATGAAATATACAACAAAGCAAATGAACTGTCATGAAATATGCAATGACCAATATTAAAATTAAATTAAGCGTCTCCGTTCTCATTAATATAGGGTTTGTTTTGTTTAACAAGTGCTTGACCACTTCCTTATTTTCTGCTGAACCACAAGTACATGAGTTTTCTATTTTAACTTTATGGAAGATAATATTGAAAAGTGCGCGACACAACCTACATAAATCAACGGCAGCCTAAAAAATAACAACAACTGCGGCTAGCAGCTGTTGTCGTTACTATTCGTTACATATATATAGATAGAACGTTGGGATCTTTTAACTTTTGGTTTTGTTTTTTGTTTTTCGTTTGACAGTACAATTTGTTTATTTATTTTTTATTTTATTTTATTTGTTGTTGTTGTTGTTGTTGTTGTTGTTGTGGTTGTTACAATTGACAATTTTGAGAATGAACAGAAAAGCGTTGCCTTGCCATTTATGTTCAAATGTGTACAAACCTTAGTCTCCAGCCGCTGATGACACAAGCGTCGCAAATATCAAGTATCATACATTACAAAATAATGTTTTTACATCATTTCTACACTAGAATGTTTCATAACAGCTAAGAAATCGTTGTTTTAAAATTCATTCACAATTTCTACTTTCTTTTTTAAAAACAACATATCCTATATCAGTTATTTACCCATTCTACCCAGTTAGTATCAAGTTTGTTGTAAAGTTTAAACCCGCCTTAATTCAATTTCGTTAGTTCGTTATTGCAGCACGAGTCGATTTCGGCTATATGTGGGAGATGAAAATGAAATAGGTGATACAATGAACATGAAACGATGATGAAGTGGAGGAAAGGGGGTAATAAGGCCAATCTTGTCAGTAAGCTGAAGCCTTCTACGTCTATAGAAAATTCGATAGTTCGTAAATGATAGATAAGCATTAATTAAAGTCGGCAAGTTGACAGTGTAAGACAACTTACCCGCTTGTCCTTCACTGCTTAAACTGAGAGGGACACTTGCCCGATGGACAAATGAAACGATGGACAAATGAAATTAAATACTATTGTTTCTATGAGCTTAAAACTAACATTGATGACACATATTTTATATTGAAGTGCAAGTTTAATCTCCATTTTGACCTGTCAAATGGGCAATTTTTTTTTACAAATATTATTGAGTTAAAGTAGCAAGTAAACATCAGCTCTAATGAGCTTTTGACCGACAATACAGACTTATGGCAACTGTATTTATATATATTTGTATATTTGTATATATACATATACATAGACTTGTTGAACGTTGAATGAAGATCTTTACATTTATATAACTGTATTTTACATAGAAACAGAGAAATACAACAGCAACAGAGAGAGAGGGAAAATTGACAAGTGGAAAGTTGAAGTCACTACGTTTGTCATAGCAGCATTTGAATCAAATGATTGGAAAGTCAAAAACCAAAGGTATTGTATGAAAAGTACTCACTCGGAGCCAAAAGGTTCGAATAAATCCAGCACCTTGAATATCGACCATGTGCAGTACAAGAAAAGAAACCTGGTGTTTTAAACAATTTTGAATTAAACAATTGAAAATTTCAATAACATAAAACTATTAGACATTTTATGGTAAATTCGTGTCAGACAAGTATGACTACCATGCTTGTGATTACCCTCGCGGACCACTGGCCTACCAGCAGCGGGTATCGACCTAGTGGTTTCAAAATAAAAATACCAAAACGGGTATAAAACGGTTATTTTGGTTATGCTGTATATCGATATTTCAGAGAGTAACATATCATAATTAGCAGCATTTGAAAAACTGAAGTGGCATATCGAGCCATTACGTATAAACAATCAATCGCTTTATTTGTTATTGGATAAAGCACGTGAATTTAAAATGCAATGTTATCCACAAGACATATATTTATGTAACTCATAATTATAAGTAAAAATGTAAATACATGAAATAAAACATTTTAAGTCTCAGTATTTTTAGTTATCAGGGATTAAATAAAACTTGTTTTGGACATCCCTGTTATGTTATAGAGTGTAATTATTTTATAAATGTAAGATATATAAATCAATTCCTCAAATAATGATATTTGAGTTAGTTGGTAGTACATGATATTGGATTGGCTGCGGTGGAATCAAAAGAACGAATTTCAAAAGCCTCCCTGAGGTAAGTACAGACTTCCCTGGCACTTTCTTCAGTCGAAGGAATCAGTAATTTTTCAATTTTCACTTCAGTGTTGTTAAAAATCTTATTTTTTTCTCTTAGAGATTTGTATCTAGGGCAGTTTAGGATGAAATGAACTTCATCCTCAACAGTGTTCGTGCAATATTTATAAGTTATATTATTAGCAGGAACTATTGATTTAGAATATCTTCCTGTTTCTATTGCCAATGGATGTGCACTTATTCTGATTTTTGTTAGCCATGATCTATATATCTGGGTTTTTTTAAAGATTATATTTAAAGTAGCTCTTTAGTTCAAAGGAAGATGAGATTTTACTGTAAAAACGTAGTTAACCTTCTTTATATTATTTTTAAATAAAATTAAGTTGTCTATGAACTTTATCTCTATAAAATTTTTCTAAAGATGTTTTGAACTCAGAAGAACTTATGTCCAGGTCACGAATTAAAATAGTATCTTCAATCTTTGGTAAAGTTGAAAGCCAACTGTATGTTTTGTCTCGGAAAAGACTTTTCTCTTCTTCGAATGCATGCTGCTTTTAAAATTTCGAATTTTTGTTCATGTTTTGATTCCACGGCAACCAATCTTAAATAATATTTATATATCAAGAAGTAGGACTTTGTGCTTATTGGGTTAACAAATAAAAATAAGACCAGAATCATAGACCTGTATATAAAATTTAATATATATGTCTATGCCAGAATTAAACTTTAATGTTTTTTTTTAAGAAATATTTTAGCATGTTTTAGGTTAAGATGTTTTTAATTAATTGGTTGACCTTCTGAACAATTCTTTTATTTACTCATTTACAAGCCACCACGGTGCGACATCTTTTATTATTTTATTTCGAATTACCGGTTTGTTCATCCTCCTATTTAGTGACAAATATGGCCTGGATTTTTTTGTGAGATTTTTATTTTGTTGGGTTTTTTTTTTGGTTTTTTTTTGTTTTTGTTTTTATTTCGATAAATGTTACAGTTAAAAAAAAATATCCTGTCCTTTTAAGTCATAACTAGCACTCGACCCTAAATTTTAAAATACGTGCCTTTTTCGTGATTTCCTGAGTTTATTGAATCCTGCTTTTTTATTTCAAAATTCACTAAAAACCCCATAAAATCACTTAAATCATTGGTCTCTTACTGACTACAGACAGTTTTTGTCATGTTTTTCAAAGTCATGTTTTCTCTTAGTAATGAGTAAAATTTACAATCGGAGCCAAAAACAGAGCGAACAACTTTTGTCATACCTCGGTACAAGTACGGATGCGGATTACACATTTTAGTCACCAACTCGGAATTAATTTCACTGAACACCGAACAAATATTTCTTCCGGCTTTTCAATAATTGAAAGGTAGGTACTTTTCGTTCTACTACAGGCTAATTACACTTTGTCATGTGATGGGACTTTGATAGGCATGTAAACCTGACATGACATTTGATAAAAATGATTAAATCGAGCTTACAATGCCCCGAAATAGAAGGTTAAATGTGAATTAAAAACTACTTCCGGTTTGTTGTTGGCGACGCAGGACTGCCGGTGGTGTGATCTCCGAATGATGCATGGGGTGATAGAGTGGTCCTTTCATTGAAGGTTATTTCAAAACATTAAATAGACGTTGACAGTCATTAGTTATTGATTATTCTTAGAAACAAAGGTTTGTACATGTATGAACTTCAGGATTTTTGTTAATTTTGACAGCTAATATTGCAATTTTTATACGCTCCCAAAGGGAGCGATAATGGTAGAAATGTCAATATTTTAGTTGTACTATGAGCTG
Source organism: Arcuatula senhousia (assembly GCA_963971305.1). Lineage (NCBI taxonomy): Eukaryota > Metazoa > Mollusca > Bivalvia > Mytilida > Mytilidae > Arcuatula > Arcuatula senhousia. The sequence goes on from OZ020315.1 coordinate 45,078,834, forward strand.
ATTTTTCCTTCAACGTCCGGTATAGCACGCGCTTGTTTTCCCGAACTTTCGGCGTCTTTTTGACGTTTTTATCTTTCAAAATTTTAGACGTCATTAAACGCTCACGTAACCCACAGGTAAAGCTAGTTTGTTTTTATTTTCGAACAAAAAAAAAATGTATAAAACTTAATTGTAACTTCGGGAGCGTTACAGGTTTAACCTGCCTCATATTATTACAGTAAATATGGGACGCAGTCTGACATATGTAGAAATTTCGAAAAGTTAATGGTTTGCTCGCTCGGCAAGAATTTCTATGGGGCCAAAAATTTGATGGGTTTTTTTTTTTGGATTTTTTTTTTAAATTGACAGAACCTGGCCATGGTTAATTTTTTTCTTTAATAAACAGGTAAATACGGATAGATAGGCAAATCTAAAATCTCTCTCTTTATTTTTCAAAGAAAGATCCTGATCCTACAGTCTAACGACACAACTGGTCACCAGGTACTGGTTTCTCAATGAAAAATTTCCTCTATACATTTCTCAGTATGCTAAGGTTGCGCAGTGTAGGGTCATGATCAGGAGTTTGTTGCAGAATGGCAGATGTCATTGAATCTGTGCGTGTTCTTGATGAAGTCTGCAACGAATGAAGTTACTGTTTGGTAGTGTTTATCTTCCTTATTGAAAAGATACTGATAGTTCTTTTTGGGAGTTGGTTAATTCTTTAATTTTGTTCTGGAGTTGAATCCTCTCTGCTTCGTATCTACATGTACTACAGAAAAGGAGGAAATGCTCAGTGGTTTCAACACTTCCACACTCACAATATGGTGATGGTGCTATCCCAATTTTGTTTCTGAAGTCATTCAGGTGGATGTACCCAGTCTTCAGCTCGGTGATGATTCTACCCATCATCTGGTTTGGGAGGTCCATAGCACAAGAGTGGTCAAGAGATGGCACCAGGGCATGCAGGTGTCTGCCTGATTGTGTAATATCCCATCTATTTTGCCATTTTATGTATGTGCTTTGTTTAGCTGCCTGGATGATATCCAACTTTATGATGATGTTGCAGTTGTCATCCATCTGTTTTGCTTCCTCTGCTGCCTCTTTTGCAAGTTTGTCTGCCATTTCATTGATTTAAGAATATGTTCATGTATTAATGTGTTATAACCATTTATTGTAAATGTGTTTTGACAATAAATAATTCTAATTCTAATTCTTTCATTCCCAGCAATGTTTGCATGACCTGGGACCCACAGTATTTCTGTCTCAGTTCCTGTTATTTGTAAGGTGGCATGGTTCTCTTTGATATCTCTTATGAGGTCAGTGTAGTTGGTAGATGCCCATCCCAGAGTGAGGATCCCTACTGCTGTACAACTGTAACCCTGAGTACTGGCCTGTGAGATGTACTATGCAGTACTCAAGGGTTGTAACTATTGCTGCCAATTCACCTAACAGTATTGAGCCTCTTTGTGCCACTGGTCTTCTGAAAGAGATGACAGGATTATTTCCCGGAAATATTGCCGCCCTAGCTCCACATGGTCCAGGATTGTCAGGACAAGATCCATCAGTAAATGAGATGATGGTGTTTTCATTTACTGCTGTGAGGTCTTTTATCACTTCTAGGCACTGTGCTTGTTGTCCTGCAGACCTACTCTTTGAGCTTCCGAGTCTACTCCTGTAGGATAGCATTCGTCTTGATGGGCCTGTGCTGCCGGGTGTGAATTAGGTCTATAGTTACTCTTGTCTCTCTGTACATTTCAGTTGCTTGTGACAGGGCTTTTCCAAATAGTGTTTCAAATTGCTCACAGCCTTCATAATTTTTGTATTTTTCAAGCTGCTGTCTTATTGGTTCTTTGATGTTCTTTGATTGAATTTTTGCTATTTCTCTAATTGCCATCTGTTCTATCCTAAGATCTATTGGTACCACTCTTCCTTCTACTTCCATTGCCTCTCTGCTCGCTGTTCCAGGAAGTCCTAGGCATATGGCCAGTCCTTTGCGTTGGATTCTCTCTAATTTTTTCATATTTTCAGCAGATGTTATTTGCCAGACTGGGCTGGCGTACTCCATTATAGATTTTACCATGCTTCCATTTATATGTAATAGCTTCTGTCTTGATATCTTTGAGACCCCTTTAACTTCCCTTATAACATGTAGGGCAGAATTTGCCTTTCTTTCTATTTGGTCTGTCTGATTGTCAAACTTTAAGTGCTCATCTAAGACCACTTCTAGGAGTTTGGGCGCTGGGTTGTACCTAAAGGTGTTCCCACCAGTTTTCAGAAAGTCTCGCTGAATGAAAATTAACAATGATGTTTAACAATACTGAATTGTAAAAAAAGATGGTCCTACCTACCTGAAGATCATGGAGATAAGTCAATCATGTGCATGTGTCCAGTGTTCAATTAAGATTCCCGATTGCAACAAGTCGTCATTTTCTGCCAGGTTTTATATGACCACAAAAACTGGGGACATATAATGGTATGAATGATGCTGTTGTCGTCGTCGTCTGTATTGTCATGATTGTCTGCTTAATTTAGTGTTCCCACAATAACTTTAGTTCTAGTTATCTGATTGCTATTAAATTTGACAATGAGGTTTCTTACCATTAAAGGAGGGTTGGGATTGATTTTGGGAGTCCCTCCTTTTTACGTTTAGATTTTAGGAAAAAATGCTACTTTTTTGTTTGTTTCCACAATATATTATACCCCCACTCGTAAGAGAGGGGGCTATATTGCAATCACCTTGTCTGTCCGTCCGTAACAGATTTCTCAGCTTCTACTGAAGTGATTGATTTCAAATTTAGTATACAGCTTGAGCATGATGAGTTGTATTGTGCCTCCTCTTTCCATGTTAGTCACCCATACACTTCCTGTTTTTTGAGCCGACTTAGTCTTTTTTAACGGTAAAAATAGACAATTTTTCGTAACAGATTTCTTGGCTTCTACTCAAGGGATTGATTTCAAATTTGGTATACAGCTTAAGCATGATAAGTTGTATCGTGCCTCCCCTTTCTAGGTCCTTGGCGCATCTACTTCCTGTTTTCTGAGTGGTCGAGTGGGGGTATCCTTAGCACGTCTAAGTGCAACCCCTTATTTTGTTCTGGTTTACTAAATGCTGTGAAATTTTACAATTATGTTTCTTACCTTAAAAGGATGAATGGGATTGATATGTCATTTTCGAGTTCATAGCTTTTCCAGAAAAATCCCTCAATTACACAGAAATTATCATGTGACTTTACCAGTTTGTGAGTCTGGTTTGCTGCCCAGTAGACTTTTTCAAAAAAGATTGTGAGATCATCAAAACAATAATATATCTATAAATGGTAAATACTTCAATTGAATGAAAGAATATTCTTACATGTAGATATATTGACAAAATCGAAGATTCTGTCTTTAATACTGTCATGACTGTGGATTCATTTATTTTCCGTGGTAACAATTTTCCTGGTTAGATGAAATAGAGTCAGTTAGTGGATTCTTAATTTCGTGGTTTTGAAGTCTTCAGCATACATTTCAATGTTAAATTACCTATTCGTGAAGTATCAAATTTCGTGGGTCAAAGCCACCCACGAAAACCACGAAAATTAATACCCCACGAATAATAATGAAACCACATTAAACAAAAAAGCAATATTTATGTTGATCTATTGCTCTTAATTGCACCAGAAGTCATCATGCCTAGAAAAAATTATAATAAAAGAACTTATTCTGGTTCCCCAGCCATTCCACCCTAACCTGAAATTGACGTATTTTTGGGGTCCCTTCTCTATTAATTCAGAAATGAGGGGCCCAAAAGAGGCCAAAAATTCAAATATTGTATTTGTTCCCGCAATAGCTTTAATTCTGGTAGACCAATTGCTATGAAATTTACAATGATTTGCATTACCATTAATTAAGTCATATGTAGTATTTATTTTTGAGGAGTCTTTGCCTTAGGGGCCCAAAAAGTGGCAGAAAATGCATTTTTTTTTTTCTGTTCCAATTTTGAAAAAAAAATTTGCATGTTAAGTCTTGTCAAGTAGTCACTGCCCTTTTTAGCTCACCTGGACCAAAGGTCCAGGTGAGCTATTGCCGTCGTCGTCGTTGTCTGTCGTCGTCGTCGTCGTCGTCGTCTGTTAACAATTTTTCAAAAATTTTCTTCTCTGAAACTACTGAACAGAATTCAATGTAACTTGGTATGAATGATCCTTAGGGTGTCCTGCTCTAAAGTTGTGTTTCGATTTTTGATTCATCAAAAAAGACATGGCCGCCGTTACTAAAAATAGACCAGGGGGGTCAGACTACTTTTTTTGGCTTGTTATTTAAAAAGTATAAGAGATAGATGAAATCTGATGCCACCCTACTGCTTTAGGATCAAAAGTTCTACTAAAGTCTTCATTTGGTCGAAATTGTTAGATGACCCCCTTATAGGGGTTATGGCCCCTTAAAGGTGAAAAATAGCATTTTTTCATGGTTTTGCCAGCTTATAGAATGAAAACTATTGCAGATAGAGAAAAACTGTTGCTTGCTTAAATGTTCAGCTCATTTAGCTCTACAAAAGTCTCCATAGGGTCGAAGTTGTCAGATGACCCTTTATGGGGTTACAGCCCCTTAACAGCGAAAAATAGTGTTTTTGGCCTATAGAATGAAAACTATTGCAGATAGAGAAAAGCTGTTGCTTGCTTGAATGTTCAGCTCATTTAGCTCTACAAAAGTCTCCACAGGGTGGAAGTTGTCAGAAGACCCCTTATAGGGGTTACAGCCCCTTAAAGGCAAAAAAAAAGTGTTTTTGGCCTATAGAATGAAAATTGTTGCAGATACAGAAAAGCTGTTGCTTGCTTAAATGTTCAGCTCATTTAGCTCTACAAAAGTCTCCATAGGATCCAAGTTGTCAGATGATCCCTTATAGGGGTTACAGCCCCTTAAAGGCAGAAAAAAGTGTTTTTGGCCAATAGAATGAAAACTATTGCAGATAGAGAAAAGCTGTTGTTTGGTCAAATGTTCAGCTTATTCAGCTCTACAAAGTTCTTCATAGGGTTGACATCAAGACCAGGTGAGCGATTCAGGCTCCTGGGAGCCTCTTGTTTCCATGATGCAATAGTGCATTTGCCAATTGTTGTTTACTTTGATTATTTTGGGTACTTAGTCATATTTTACCGGATTTTACTGTTACCGTCGGTAACCAGCCACCGGACAAGGAATAGAACATCCCTTGCTTTCAATGCAATTCCAACATTTTAATACACTTATCAAAGCATATTTGAATGATTTTGATAGCGTAGTATGAAATGCTGTGGTATATATTATTAGAATTTGGTGTCAAAAACATTTAAATCTCTGTTAGTTGTTTAAATTTTGGCGTGAATTATCCAAGACGTACACGATAAAATCCGAGGCTTGTCCTACTTCTTTCCATTTGGAGGCTAACATGATTTTTCATAACGGCAGTGTGAACGGTAAAATGAAATCGATCACAGAATGAAAATCCGACATTATTTGGCAAATGGTCTATTAGGGACCAAAAAGGGCTAAAATCAAAATTTCATCTATTGTAATATCTCAAATTTTTTTTTTTGCTTTTTAATTCCCATGATTCCTGTCAAGAAATAGTGAATTTACAAAATTGAGGATTAATTTTTGTTACACTCCCTTCCTTGATTATTTTTAGGAGTTAAAAGGGGCAAAAAATGAAAGGTAGTTAGAACATGAGCACGAAAATGCCTTTAAAATGAGCTATTCCATTACAATTTTAGCGAAAATATAGTCAAATTATCGGCAACATGGTGAGAACTGCTTTTGAGGAAAAAATGGTAATCTAGCATTTCCTAATAAGAAGCTTGGCTGAGCGCAGCATGATACATGTACAACCGCAACATGTCAGACCCTGTACATTGTTAACTAAGGCCAAGCTTCTTATTAGGAAATGCTAGATTATTAAAAAGGCATAGCCCAAAGAGCTTTCAATTATTAGAAGAAAATTTAATAGCTTGGATAGGGATAATTTGCATCAATGGAACCAGATAATAAGGGACCATGTGCTATTACGTATTTCCTTTTTTTTTTTTTTCAGTACATGCAAACTTGTTACTGCACCATTTTAATTAAGTAGACATATGCCACAGCCTCTTGATATTTTTTTTATGGCCCGACCACGTATGTGGATCGACCATCTAGTTTAACTCTGTCCATCCGTTCGTATGTATGTACGTCCGTCCGTAACACTTTGGTTAAGTTCTTGGTTAAGGTCCATTACTCGGATACTAGATGTTGGGGGTCAATGATATTTCACCACCAGATGGGTCTTGGGTAGGACTACACCACCCACTAGAAATTAGGTCACTGTGACCTATATTTTATGCATGAACGACTTCGGTTAAGTTCTTGGTTAAGGTCCATAACTTGGATACTAGATGTTGAGGGTCAATGATATTTCGCTACTAGATGTGTCTTAGGTAAGGTGACACCACCCACTAGAAATTAGGTCACTGTGACCTATATTTTACGCATGAATGACTTTGGTTAAGGTTCATATCTCAGATACTACATGTTGATGGTCAATGATATTTCACCACTAGATATGTCTTGGGTAAGGTGACACTATCCACTAGAAATGAGGTCACTGTGACCTATATCTTACACATGAATGACTTTGGTTAAGTTCTTGGTTAAGGTCCATATCTTGAATACTACATGTTAGGGGTCAATAATATTTCACTACTCAATGAGTCTTGGTAACATGGCACCACCCACCAGAAATAAGGTCACAGCTACCTATATTTTACACATGAACACTTTAGATCAATTTCTTGGTAAAGGTCCATATCCCAGGTAATACAAATTGAGGGTCAATGATCTTTCAAGAACAGGAGGGCCATCCTGTGGCTCATAGACACATTTTCTAGTTAAAGTAGCTTCATCCTGTAGTACAGTTTCATGTTTATGATGTAAAGTGGTTCTGTTCTGAAAGGCAGTAGTTTTCTGTACAAACAGTTTATAGGATAAGCTATCTAGAGCTTATGGTTTATGTACATGAGCAGTGTTGTTTGCATGGGGCGCAGGGCAGGCCCTTTTTCTTGTGGCGTCCTGTGCCCTTTTTCTGATTGTACCTGAGGGCCGACGCCTTTTTTTATGATTTCATGTGACGCCCAGTGCCTTTTTTCTTACTGCTAACAATTCATTGAATGATTGACACATTTGCGACCCCAAGCCAATGATTGTCCTGTAAACTAATTAGGATTAATCAATATTTGAACTGATTAGCAATAATTTCTTTTCAATATTGTGGTTTCATTCTTAATTGTGGGATTTCAATTTTTATGGTTTTTGTCATGTTTGTGGTTGTCTGTAAACCACAAAAATGAAAAATCAACATGTGCTTATATATTTTTACATTGTTTACATTATGCAGCATGTCCAAACGATGAAATGAAAAATCCAATGACATGTAAAAAAAGTCATTATCATTAGGAAACATTAAGGGTCCCACTTGGGCATCCGAATATCAAAGTCTGAAAGAGCAGAGAGGAAACCAGTAAACACAAACAAGGACAGGACAAAACTACAGACATCCAAGTTTCTGCATTTGACAAATGTTTTTGGTGTTTCACTTGTGGGAATTCTTAAATTGTTCAGCAGTTGAGTTGCTATCTGCAAGAATGTAACATAACTTAATGCTATGTCTGTCTAAGGTTCATTGAAGGCTATTATGCCATATTGAATTTTTTCTCATTGAATATATATATATGTCCTTATAAGGTTTATTGAAGGCTTAATATTTTTCCCATTGACGATGAATAATGTTCATTTGCCATTTGATTTTATTATTTTATTATTCTGTACTTTTACTTATCATGCATGTTGTGCTTTATTTGTCCATCAAGGGCCCATTATTGGTCATTTAACCTGTATTTTTGTACAATAATAGCATCATATTATAACCTCAAAACCAGGACATATGTACTTAGACACATTAGTTCATTAAATTACTGTCAATATTACTTCAAGTCTATTAAATAAATCATGTTAAGTAAGTCAAAAGTGTCTGCCTGTCACCTAGAAATATTTTTTATGAGAATTTTACTTAGACATTCATGTGTAATGTAAATTTTTTGTAGCCTTGACATCATAAATATGTAAAATAATAATTAATTGTTAGCTATTTAATAAAGAGTCCTATTTGAATGTATTCATTGTGAATCAAGTCTACTATTTCTTCTTGTCTATTTCTAATGTCCTGAATATTAAACTTTGAACAGCTGATTGTGACTTCCTCAGCATCTGTTTATAGATCAATAATAGATTATTGGGTTTCCTGTTGTTATTGATCTCACACTTAAGCTTTGTTTGTAAGTAGCAGTGATCTTATCCCAGCCTTTTAAGTGGTGTTAGGGAAATTTGCTATCCAAAACTTGGAGGATTTTTAATATTTGTTGCTTCAATACATGGTAAGAATTTTTAGCATTTTTGAATTCAAAGTCATTTAAGCTATAAATACATTGTCATGATTGTAGCAATGTCATCATCACACTTGTTTATCTATGATTTTTCATTGACTATTGCAATGACTTTGGGTGTCTTTGTGTTATAATCAGTGCTAAATTATTTTCATTGTCATGACTGTATAATCTATAATTAATAATGTATGAACAATTGTCAAAAAAAAAATGAAATAAATGTGATTCTTGCATTTAGATTTATAAACCTTGCAAATTCCAAAAAATGAGAAAAATATGAATTGAAAAATTGTGATTGACATGATGGATACATTTTAAGTTCTGTTAATTTTCATGAATTTAAGGCATGAAGAATTTTTAAATGTTGTATAGCTTCAAAGATTTTGCCTAAGGAGAATTTAGTTGTTTAAATAACACTTACATGTACATGTACATATATTCATCAAAGGTTTCTTTGTTTACTTGTCTATATAATGTATATTTGTACTTTCAAAGGCTTTAGTGTTTAAAGAGAAATATTAAATTTATGAATTTGTAAATCATTCAACATAAAATAATATTTGAAAAATATCATAAATTTTTATGACCCTGCTTTAGTAAGTTTTATATCTTATGTTCATGTTTTTATTTAAAATATTCATAAATTGTATTGACTTTTGTTTTTGAGTAATTGAAAAATGAAATTTGTGTTGGAAAAATATATATAGGACAAAACTAAAAACCTGTGAATTTACAATAGGCATGTACACATGTACAGAAATCACAAGACAGATGTACATGCAGCATTAATTTACTTTTGAATTAGCCAGAGCACAATGTATAAGTTCACTGAACATGATTTAAAAAGACAGGGGAGATAAATCTTATAACTAAGGAGAACAAGATAAAAGCAGGATGAAATAAAAAAGGAAACATGCAAGGCCTCTTATTTAAAGATTTATCCCCCTTGAAGGGTACAGGCATTATAAAAAGAATTAGTGGATTGATGCAAGTTTGTTTTTATGCCCCATTTGCAAAAGTAGGGGGCATATAGTGTTTGGATCTGTCCATCCCAAATGCTGTAAGATGGGGCATTATGCCTTTTGTACATACACTGAGTTTCTTGGTTTTTTCCGTGACAAACCTCCCTGTTCGATTGTTATTTTAAAGTTCCATAGTAATATGTCGACAGATTGTGTAGAGATTTGGAAAATCAGATCATCTCGGTCCAACTTTAAAAATTGAAATATATAACTATCACAATTCCTTTCTTCTGCTAAAAATGTAAAGAAACAGTACTCCGAGTATCCATTACTGTCAAAATATATTGTTACAGCTTAAGAATTATTTTATTGATTAGTGACTATAATATATCTACAGAAATCTTGGTAATTGCTTCTCCGTGTAATCAACCAGTTCTAAGAAACTAAAAATTGCCATTTACAGCAAACTGATTAGTAGGTAGTTTTGATTGTGTATACATGTACATGCACAATCTCCATATAATCGTCTGCAATTGAGATCATTCATTGACCTTAAACATGATAGATGTGTGATAGTGGATCCTGCTTGCAATTCTGGCCTCAGATATAAACTGAAATCCAAAATTATTTAAACCAGTCTTGATATATTCCTATTGTGTTTTTAACGGGGAACAAAGTTGTGTGTCTGTGCATCTGTTTGTCTCTCCATATTCATCTGTTCTTCACACTTTAAAGGGAACTGAAAAAAATTATTTGTTTAGTCATAAATATCATCTTCTATTTTTAGTCCTAGACCATGTCAGCCAAAGCCATCAGTGAGGCCAAGGGGAAAGAACTCCTGAATAACTTTTTGACTGGTTCTGTAAGGAACAGATATGCCACAGTAACAGAAGACACTAACCTTGATGGTCTACCAGACCGGTTTCCATGGTTACTGACAGAAGTGAGTTAAAGTTCTTGGTCACGTATAAGAATGTTTTATTTGAATGTTAAAAGCTAAAACCGGACCCAAGTTAATGAAGAAAAATTATATTGATAGCTTCTTAAGTAAGACAGGTGTGTTTCTACACGTAGGAACTGCTAATTGCTAAGTTCAACTTAGTTTCCACAACAGTTTATTTTGATGAAGTTCTTTTGTGTGTCTTGTGTAATCTTGTTAATTAAGTCTTTGCCATTTTAGAGTCTTCTAACATTTAGATTTATCAAAAATATAACATATTTGTTAAATTGCGCACTTATTGTATGGTCCCTGAAAAAATATTTCTAGGAAGTGCACTTAAATTTACATCTGAGCATATACATGTATATTCAACTTATTTATTTGTTATTCAGAAACTTGTGTGTAAACCAGACCAGCTGATCAAGAGACGAGGAAAACTTGGTTTGATCAAAGCTGGTGCAGATTTTAATGGTGTTAAAGAATGGCTGGACAACAAACTAGGCAAGGAATTCCATGTAAGTGACAGGTGTCAAAAAGCCATAATATTATCTTTGATGGTTTGGGCAAAAATTCCTATCTCCTGTAACTGAGTATATCTACTTAAGTTTAACAAGGGACAGTGATTTGAAATTTGGTACTTAATTTTCTACAAAACTTAATTTTCTACAAAATTTTCTACAAGTTTGCCACTATGAAATTTATAACACTTATACAACTGTTAATTTTATTTTTTAATTTTGGCCTGATTTCAAAAGCCCGAAATTGGTTCCTAGCAACTAAATCATATCCTTATCACAGCCTATTTAGAATTTTATTTAATATTAGGGGCACTTAGTTTAAGGTCTGTTGCTCACTTAGCCCAACTTTCTCAGTCTTCTAAATTAGCACTGGCCCACTAAATGCCCCTGGCCAGTAAAAATACTGTCAGGCAAGTGAAATTCAGAGGAATTTTGTATTGGATATATAGAACAAAAATATAAAAATCAAGAATTTAGGCAATTGAATTCTCAAATCCTTATTTCCTAGATTGCTTCCTGTTTCATGTCAATTCAGCCAATTGTTTTACTTTCAACAGATTTTCAAATTATTATCAGCAAAAGGAAGAAAAGAATAATTTAATTTTTTTTTATTTTCCTTGTTGGCAAGAAAATGTAGGAATGAATTTCAGAATAAAAGATTTGCAAAACTTTCTTGAAACAGCATGGATGAATTTAAGAACTATAGATTTCCACAGTGCCTCTTAGCAGGACACTGTTATTGATGCCTTATACTATTGATTAATGCTGTAAATTAACTCTATAAAAGAGTAAAGATATGTTTCTACAAAGCGAACATTTCCGATGGAAACCAATTGCTCCGTCAAATCAGAACATTGATTTACATAACGAAGACCCAAGATTTCTTCACACTTCTGTCAAAAATCTATAAAGTGGTTCAATACTAAATTATTGGCTTAAATATTTTAAAGATAAGGAGTTGTATTTTTCCATATATACAGAGTTTGAGCTCAAAATTTTGACATTAATGGGCCTCTAGTGGAAGAAATTTAATGGTTCTATACCAAACTATTGGCTTAAAAGACTAGGATTTGAACATTTCCTACATATATCATGTATATCTTCTCAAAAATTGTTCAATATTAAATTGTAAGTCTTTTTAAGATTGGGAATGTTTGCAGCTCATAGATTTTAATGCTTAATTTAAGGGCCTCTTGTGGAAGAAACTGAAAGGTTCAATACAAAATTATTGGTTTTATCAATAAAGATAAGGAATGGGACATTTCCTGAGTCTACAGGTCATAAATTTCAGCAATATTGAAGATCTTTTCTGACAGAATGTAATATCTGATAGAAAAATTGATTGGCCAGGCCTGAAATTTTATTTTTTTTAATACTGAATTATTTTAGAATTATACTAAAACATGTACAACTCAATAACAATACCTGCACTAGTTTCTATGTAGTTCAGACTAAAAAAGTAAAAAGGGCCTAATTAGGATTAACTAGTACTGCAATTTGAAACATCAACATTGAACATAAAATGGCCTAGAAGTGGCGGAATAATTAGTTGTAATTGATTATTAGTGTGTATTAAATGGAGGGTGATCTTGTTAACATATTCATTGTTTAAACTGTGTCTCGGGAGATGTAGCATCAATATTTAATTAGTAACATAATCAGTCATTTAACTGATGATATAGACATTGTTTTATTGTTTTAACTGTGTTGTTAGAGATGAAGCATCAATATTTGATGATCAACATTTAACTTATAATTGGTAAACATTGATAATGACTATCATTGAATTAAATATCCTGATGTAAAGGAAATAGTTAGTGGATTATAGTCTACATGTTTTTTTTATTGTAATTAAATTTATTAATTAGTGTTGTTACTAATCAGTCATGTTAGTGTTTGTGACCTATTTGAAGGACCTGGTGACCTAGCTTGTCTATTAGATTTTCTCATGCATTATTCACTGCCTTTTTATTTAAGTAACATGCATTGAATTGTTTATGTAGAGTTGAAAATAACATCTTGCCTGGGGATTCTATTTCCAGGCAGGGCAACCAAGTATTAAAAAATGCAGAAATATTGGAAATTGTTAAATTAGAAAAGTTCAATTCAAAATATTATTGAAAATCTGAAATTATGTGTAAAAAACATTATTAATAGAATTAGACAAATTTTAGCGCAAATCGTGAAGATAAAAGAAATTTATAGAATAAGTTGTAGAAGTTCTATATTGATTCCTCATCATTAAGGACCAGAAACTATAATAATGTTCAGCAAGTAAGGATATAAATCTCTGTACTGTAAAATTATACACTCAGCCATAAAATTACAGAATGGAAGTTATAGATAAGAAAGAGGAAGGGTTCTTTAATCATGTCTGTAGTAACAGGATTTTAAACAGTCTTTTAGTTTGAATAAATTTTGCAAATGTCTGGAAATGAAGGTGTCAATTAAGTTTAAAAAAATTTCCTCCATGTATCTCACATTTATTTTCCTAATTAAAAAAAAAATCTAATTCAAATCAAATTAACATAGCTTTTGCCATGGTGAGCAATACCACAGGCATATCACAATTTTAAACTTGGTGGACGGGGTAGGGTCTGTAGGAATCACCTTGTGTGTCTGTTGGTGTGTCCATGTATCTCATAAGCACATGGGGAAGCAAAGGTGTACCGGAAAGGCAATCACATATGGTTAATCTGTCAAGACAAAATTTGTAGACATCCCAACAAAACAAACCACAAAACAAACAAACACATAAAAATAAAACCACAATCAGTAACTCTGGTTGACTGGACTTCAGTGTGCCTCTGGTTGTAGTTTGACATCAGTCATACCATACTGTAAAAGGGGAAATATTCGCAAGGGGTTTATTTTCGCTAATTTCGCCATCATAAAAAATTCATGAAAATATCCCCTTGTGTAAATGACATTTAGAAGGACCCAATATTCCATGATCTAATAAAACATGAAGCTAAAACCTCGTGAATGCATTTTGTTAATGAAAACGCGAAATTTAAACCACACGAAATTATCCCCTTTTACAGTAGTTCATTTCAAGCTTGAAGAAAATAGACAAATTACAGAAATTATAGAGATGCTCAGGCAGAACCTGTTCTTATGTTAATTTTCTTTTCGTGAAAAATTATTTTGTTATTTTTTTTCTGTTTCAGATTGGAGTGTCAAAAGGAAGACTAAAGAACTTTATCATAGAACCATTTGTAGCACATCAACAGGTTTGTAATAAGCCGATAGATATAAAAAGTCAGGATAATAGACCCTTTCACGGTATTTGCAGCCATATTTAAAAGGGGGCAAAAATTCAGGAAAATGTCATAAAAACAGCTCTATTGCTTAGCAACACTCATATATTGTCCCGATTTTGTATAATATTGTCTCCTCCTTTCAAAAAAATTGCCCCCTATGCAATATGGCTGTAATAACCGTTAAGGGTCTATTCTCTCTCTTAATAAAATTTTCCAAGACTATTGGTCAACAAACTATGAAGAAGGGTTTAAATCATTTTTAAATTTAGAACTGAAATATTCCAAACTTTTTGGTATCTGATATAAAAGGTACACTAAAACATGGAAAAAAGACAGTGATAAAAGGGTCTCCATTTCTACAAATGTAATATGTTAAAAGGCATAGATCCTAGGTAAATGATAAGTATGGCCTAGCAATTGAAATTAATCTTCTTTGAAATTAAGACTCTTTTTTAAATTGAATATCAGCCAGTATATCAATTTGATATTGCGAAACCTTGAAAAAAATAACGACAAATAAGTAACTAGGACTTATTAACGCACAAGAATTGACATTGAAAAAATATTAATATACAGTAGCAAAATCATATTATTTTTTAATTGTTTCTTAGAAATCCGTAGGTAATTATATTTAAATCCAATCGTAGAAATTAACCTTTTATTAAGACATTTCGGCCATAGGCCTTCATGAGTTTCACAAAATACTCCTGTGCTACATTTTGACTGTCATCTCTTCAACTTGTATTGAATCTAATAATAGATTAAACTTTTGCTGATTGATATTTTCTTTGTAGAATGAAGAGTTCTATGTGTGTATTTATTCCTCAAGGCTAGTGGACACAATCTTATTTCATCATGAAGGAGGCATAGATATAGGAGATGTGGATGCTAAGGTATGCAATGCAAAATTTTTACATGAAAAATTTAAGTAAATTTCACATACCGTATTTTCCGGTGTATAAGCCACTATTTTTTTTCTGAAAAGTTCTGGGTGCGGTTTGTACACCGGTGCGCTTAGTCTGTGTATTTTAAAAAAAATTTCAGGTGGACCGGTGTTTTCAAGCAAAGACTTCATCTGGGTCATTACCAAACTACTGCAATTTCTATTTCAGCTTTATTCATGTGATGTTTTGTTTGTTATTTTATGAAATAAAAAGTAAATACCCTCGAATGTGTTTGTTTATTATGTATTTCAGTTGTTTCGATCTTTTCTAGCCATAATCATCCATTTCTATTTTGATTACGTAATCAGACAAAGGTGTGCCTAAAATATGGAATTTATATAATAAATAAAATGCATGCTGTCCCTTTCCTTTCTCTTCCAATAATCTATATTAAATATCTTTGTGTTTAATATGCCCTTTTCTATGTTGGTAATGTCCTCATTATTACCCTGGTAAGTAATATTTACATAATATGTACAGATGTGTTCATTTTCTCCCTACTTTTGAAGAGAGTTTTGTTTATTTTCTCCCAACAATTTTATAGACTGTTTTCTCCTTTAATTCAAGAACAACCAATCCTTTTGTCACTATTCTAGCTATTTTAGAGCAAACATATGTCATTTTATAAAAATTATTCAGTAAAAACTCGTGTGCAGGAAAATTAAAGAAAAACAACCTTTGACCTGTTGACATCGATCTACACACTGTTTCATGTGTATTTTTACCTTGTGAATATCATGGATTTGTTTAATCAAGGGACCATTTGTTCTTATGATTTTTATTTAATAAATAGTTGATAAATAATCAAGGACACACACAAAAATCTATAATTATAGATTGGACACATTCTATGCACAGGTATGCCATTTTGATTTTCTTTTATTTTCCACCACGTGGTCAAGCTTGTAGCTAACTAAGTCTAACTAATGATTGATCACACAAACAGAACTTGAGTAATTATTACCAAAACATATCAAGATTAATAAACTTCACTTTAATTGCAATCAAAACAATAACTGGAGAATCAGATTGCCGACAAACGATTTAAATGCCAATCATAACACCTGTCAAGTGTCATACACCAATTTGGAATTTACCAATATATACACATATACAGTTAAAATCAATAACAATAAATTAACACACAAGCTGTATTTATTCATTTTTATTAAAATCAAACACAGTGTTATTGATAAATCAAAAATAAATAACAATATAAAATAAAAACGATCATCAGCGACATCGGGATTCTTTGTGCTGAAAATGAAATAAACATGACAAAAATCATTCAATATCTGTTATAAGACTGAAGAAAGGGGTGCGTTTAATACTCAGGTGCACTTTATTAATGGATAAAATCAGATATTTCCCTGAAAATCGGCCCTGCGCCTTAAAGTCCGGAGCGCTTTATTCTCCGGAAAATACGGTAAATGTTTTTAAGTATTCATGCAATTCTATTGATATTTGGAAAAAAAGTTTTCATTTTTTGGAATCTTAATGTAAAATTAAGCGAAAAGTTAACGAAAAATTCACATGAGTTTCACATAATATTTATGTGAATAACATGTGAAAGTCTGTCCACAGAAATGCTAAAAAACACTTATGCATTTTTGTTATACATTTCAATTTCAATGTTTGAGAGATATGAAGAAATTACCACTAAAACTAAAGGCACCTTATGATTTAAAATCATTAAATATTGAATTTTCAATAATTACCTAATAGTAATTTATGATGTAGGATAGTTTGAATATTGTTATCTTTGTTTTGAGTTTGCAGCTTGAATGTTACACTAGGTTTTGTGCCTAGCTGAATATTCACATTTGTTTACCTTTATTTGCAGGCTGTAAAATTAGACATTCCAGTTGGTTCTGATCTCTCAAAGGAGGAAGTCACTTCAAAATTACTGAAGAATGCTCCTAAAGAAAGCCAAGAGTAAGTACATTCATAGTACTGTGAAAGTATTACTTTTTGCAGGGAAGTTATTTTAGCAGTCATGGAAATAATTTGTTCGGTCCTGTAAATTTTAGCAACTTTTGTAACACAATCTTCATAAAGTATTTCAAAATAATGGATTCTATCCTGTAAATTCCAAATTCTAAATTCCATGACTACTGTGGATTCATTTATTTTCATGGGTACCAAATTTTGTTGTTTGGTGAAAAAGTATCAGTTCGTGGATTCTTAAATTCGTGGTTCTTAAGTCTGCAGCATACACACCAACTCTAAATTTCTTTTTCGTGGGATATTAAATTTCGTGGTTCAAGTCTACCCACGAAAACCACGAAAATTGATACCCCACAAATAATAATGAAACCACAGTACTTATGTGGGTCAGGAAAACTACAAAATAATGTTAGATAAGACTCAAAATAATGGATTCTATCCTGTAAATATTCCATGACTGTTTATGTGGGTCAGAAAAGCTGCAAAATAAGGTTAGATAGGACTTACAGATGTCACATAAGGTAAGGACAAAGTCAGAAGACAACAATTGGAAAGAGATTTGAGACAAATAGACTAGGAAATATTTTGCAGTCCTTCATCAAAGATACACTTTCAGGAGTTTGAAGGAAGCAATGAGGTACCTACCACTGTGGCATTCAAATGTCAATAGTTCAAATGGGCTAAAGACAAAACCAGAAAACAGGAGCAAACACAGCACGAAGAAACAGACGACATAAAAACATATAGAAACACAAACACAACTTAAACAGCAATTAACATTAAGAACTCAAGTCATCAAAGTACTGATTAAATAGTTGCTAAATTTTGGATGAGAACCTGTTAATAAAAATAAAATTTATGTGGCCTTGAGTAAATTTTATTATTATTATTACATGTATCTTTTTTTTCTTTTTAAAGATGTTTGTCCCAGTTCATCTTATCATTATATACAACATACAGAGATCTTCATTTCACCTACCTAGAAATCAACCCATTAGGTAAGCAAGACCACACTTTGAAATATTTCTGTTTCCACAAAACCCTACCCATGTCACCAAGGTATGGGTAGGTAGGTAGGAAAATTCTATCTTGTTTTTTTACTCTGGGAGACCAGAAACTGAATTTTTCTTAAAAGTTACTGAATTAAGGAATAAGTATTTATAGTGAAAAAGTCATAAAATGTTTATCAATGAAAGAATTTGAGGAGGCAGGAATTGTTTTTGTAGGGTAGCATTTGGGCAAACAAACTTAATTTTTATTTTGGCCCAACTATAAGTGCATATAATAATGATATAGAATGTTAAGAAATAAAGGTGGTTTACTGAGCTGAAAATCTCTACCTACCTGTCTATCATTTTACCTACCTAGGTGAGCTGGAATGATCCAAGTACTATAAAATCTATCTTAACCGAACATCTTTAGTACAGTTTATTCAATATAAACAGGTGTTTGGTTTGAACAGGTTAAAATGTGTATAGTTTAAAGCATGAACTTGAAAACCAGTTTGGGTTAGACAGATTATGGATTTAGACAGGTTTTGGGTTTAGACAGGGCTTGGTTTAGACAGGTTTTGGGTGTAGACAGGGTTTTGGGTTTAGACAGGTGTTGGGTTTAGACAGGTTTTGGGTTAGACAGGTTTTGGGCTAGACCGAGTTTTTGATTCAGACAGGTTTTGGGTTAGACAAGGTTTTGGTTTAGACAGGTTTTGGGTGTACAAAGGGTTTTGGTTGTAGACAGGTTTTGGGCTTAGACAGGTTTTGGATTTAGACAGATTATGGATTTAGACAGGTTTTTGGCTTAGACAGGTTTTGGGTTAGACAGATTATGGATTTAGACAGGTTTTGGGTTTAGACAGGTTTTGGGTTAGACAGATTATGGATTTAGACAGGTTTTGGGCTTAGACAGATTATTGATTTAGACAGGTTTTGGGTTTAGACAGGTTTTGGGTTAGACAGATTATGGATTTAGACAGGTTTTGGGTTTAGACAGGTTTTGGGTTTAGGCAGGGCTTGGTTTAGACAGGTTTTGGGTGTAGACAGGGTTTTGGGTTTAGTCAGGTGTTGGGTTTAGACAGGTTTTGGGTTTAAAGGCCTGATTTAGACAGGTTTTGGGTTTAGAGGCCTGATTTAGACAGGTTTTGGGTTTAGAGGCCTGATTTAGACAGGTTTTGGGTGTACACATTTTTGGGGTTAAGACAGGTTTTACTGTAATTTTAAAGGTAATGAAGTGATGTGTCAAACCTTTCTACCTACCTACTTTTTAAACCCCTTTGTGTCTTGAGGCACATAAGGCTGCAGCTAGTTCTCTCCATTTGCAATTGTCTAGAGCAGTCTCTCAATTCAATTAAAAATGACATACTACAGCCACTAATGAAATGAAAGCTATTTTTATTGTTTTCATCTTTCAATTTTTAAAGTAAACCTTTGGATTTGAATGTATCACATTTATTTCTAATGTGTTGTAAATTTTCATTAAGCTTTTTAATACACTAATGCATCATTCTGAATACTAAATAACTTAGTAGAAAAGAAATGGCCACAGAGTTTAAAATTCTTACTTCTTAATTCAAAACAAACTTTAATTTTGTTTCAGTATTTACTGGAGGAAAGATCTATGTGTTAGATTTGGCAGCTAAAATAGATCAATGTGCTGAATACTTATGTAAAGCTAAATGGGGGGAAATGGAGTTCCCTCCACCATTTGGGAGGGATGCCCTGCCTGAGGTAAGGTTCATAGAAACATAAAATGGGGAGAAATGGAGTTCCCTCCACCATTTGGGAGAGATGCCCTGCCTGAGGTAAGGCTCATAGAAACATAAAATGGGGAGAAATGGAGTTCCCTCCACCATTTGGGAGGGATGCCCTGCCTGAGGTAAGGCTCATAGAAACATAAAATGGGGAGAAATGGAGTTTCCTCCACCATTTGGGAGAGATGCCCTGCCTGAGGTAAGGCTCATAGAAACATAAAATGGGGAGAAATGGAGTTCCCTCCACCATTTGGGAGGGATGCTCTGCCTGAGGTAAGGTTCATAGAAACATAAAATGGGGGGAAATGGAGTTCCCTCCTCCATTTGGGAGAGATGCACTGCCTGAAGTAAGGTTCATAGAAACATAAAATGGGGAGACATGGAGTTCCCTCCACCATTTGGGAGAGATGCCCTGCCTGAGGTAAGGTTCATAGAAACATAAAATGGGGAGAAATGGAGTTCCCTCCACCATTTGGGAGAGATGCCCTGCCTGAGGTAAGGTTCATAGAAACATAAAATGGGGAGAAATGGAGTTCCCTCCACCATTTGGGAGGGATGTCCTGCCTGAGGTAAAACTTGTAGAAACATAAAATGGGGAGAAATGGAGTTCCCTCCACCATTTGGGAGAGATGCCCTGCCTGAGGTAAGGTTCATAGAAACATGAAATGGGGAGAAATGGAGTTTCCTCCACCATTTGGGAGGGATGCCCTGCCTGAGGTAAAACTTGTAGAAACATAAAATGGGGAGAAATGGAGTTCCCTCCACCATTTGGGAGAGATGCCCTGCCTGAGGTAAGGCTCATAGAAACATAAAATGGGGAGAAATGGAGTTCCCTCCACCATTTGGGAGGGATGCCCTGCCTGAGGTAAGGTTCATAGAAACATAAAATGGGGGAAATGGAGTTCCCTCCACCATTTGGGAGAGATGCCCTGCCTGAGGTAAGGTTCATAGAAACATAAAATGGGGGAAATGGAGTTCCCTCCACCATTTGGGAGAGATGCCCTGCCTGAGGTAAGGTTCATAGAAACATAAAATGGGGGAAATGGAGTTCCCTCCACCATTTGGGAGAGATGCCCTGCCTGAGGTAAGGTTCATAGAAACATAAAATGGGGGAAATGGAGTTCCCTCCACCATTTGGGAGAGATGCCCTGCCTGAGGTAAGGTTCATAGAAACATAAAATGGGGGAAATGGAGTTCCCTCCACCATTTGGGAGAGATGCCCTGCCTGAGGTAAGGCTCATAGAAACATAAAATGGGGGAAATGGAGTTCCCTCCACCATTTGGGAGAGATGCCCTGCCTGAGGTAAGGTTCATAGAAACATAAAATGGGGGAAATGGAGTTCCCTCCACCATTTGGGAGGGATGCCCTGCCTGAGGTAAGGTTCATAGAAACATAAAATGGGGAGAAATGGAGTTCCCTCCACCATTTGGGAGGGATGCCCTGCCTGAGGTAAGGCTCATAGAAACATAAAATGGGGGGAAATGGAGTTCCCACCACCATTTGGGAGGGATGCCCTACCTGAGGTAAGGCTCATAGAAACATAATATGTGGAGACATGGAGTTTCCTCCACCATTTGGGAGGGATGCCCTGCCTGAGGTAAGGCTCATAGAAACATAAAATGGGGGGAAATGGAGTTCCCACCACCATTTGGGAGGGATGCCCTACCTGAGGTAAGGCTCATAGAAACATAAAATGGGGGGAAATGGAGTTCCCACCACCATTTGGGAGGGATGCCCTACCTGAGGTAAGGCTCATAGAAACATAAAATGTGGAGACATGGAGTTTCCTCCACCATTTGGGAGGGATGCCCTGCCTGAGGTAAGGCTCATAGAAACATAAAATGTGGAGACATGGAGTTTCCTCCACCATTTGGGAGGGATGCCCTGCCTGAGGTAAGGCTTATAGAAATATAAAATGTGGAGACATGGAGTTCCCACCACCATTTGGGAGGGATGCCCTGCCTGAGGTAAGGCTTATAGAAATATAAAATGTGGAGACATGGAGTTCCCACCACCATTTGGGAGGGATGCCCTGCCTGAGGTAAGGCTCATAGAAACATAAAATGGGGAGAAATGGAGTTCCCACCACCATTTGGGAGGGATGCCCTGCCTGAGGTAAGGCTTATAGAAATATAAAATGTGGAGACATGGAGTTCCCACCACCATTTGGGAGGGATGCCCTGCCTGAGGTAAGGCTTATAGAAACATAAAATGTGGAGACATGGAGTTCCCACCACCATTTGGGAGGGATGCCCTGCCTGAGGTAAGGCTCATAGAAACATATGATGTGAGTGCTCTTTGTGAGGTAATACAATGTAAGACTTAGAGGGAAGAAACATGAATAAGGGGACACACAAAAACAGGAGGCAGCATTTTAATGTTCAACATTAGTTACATTGAAATTATCAGATCTCAAACTGTAAAAAAAAAACAACATATGTAAATAACTAGAAACACGCAGTGAAATTCTGCTTTTGTACATTTATCAAAATCATTTTAATATGTGGATCGTGTCTTTTTGGCACATATTCCGTATCGTTTGTTTTTAATATAAAAATAGAAACTTCAATGGTCCTGACATGATACAGGCAAAGAGAAAGAAAACTGAATTTCCTCAGGAAAGAAAAAGTATTCAGTGCTTGCAGCAAATCCAAGATTGATTTATCCATCAAAAAGAACAAAAAGGCTTTATACATATTTATTACAAGAATTTTCTACATTGATTTTTAAAAATAGTTAAAAACAATATTTGTCCTATAAAGATTGATGGAGTTAAGTAAAACTTTTGTCATTTAAAAAAAAAACAAAAAAACTTGAAACGTTCAAAACACAAGGTCTCTAAAGAATCCTGATTAAAAAATCTTCTTTTGCTAATAGAAAATAATGAGATAATAAGTTATGTTTAATAATAGTTGATGCAGAGATTTTGAATGAATTTTTACATGTCAAATACTTTTAAGTACTGTTTCTTATAATATTTCGATAACAGGAAGCATATATAGCTGAATTAGATGCTAAGAGTGGAGCATCATTAAAACTGACCATCTTAAACAAGGAGGGCAGAATATGGACTATGGTGGCTGGAGGCGGAGCTTCAGTTATTTATGCGTAAGTTTATTTTTACTTTGGCATGCAAATGAGGCCCCCAAAAAATTATTGTTGATTTCCCCTAAACCTGCTGAGTCTGTTTTATGGTGCCTGGTCAATAAATTGTATTGCCATTTAAAAAAAATTAGATTCTGGCCTGCCTGGTCTTAGATAATGAGATTTGCTTTTTTTTTCATTGAAAATTTAGTATTTTCTTACTATATTCTGATTAAAAAAATGAAAGTTTGGCAGAGAAATTTCATATCATTAATTCTTGTGCTTTAATGACACTTAGTTTACTGGTTTAATAAAAAGAATAATTAAAAATAAAATTATTTCCCTGCCTGCCGGGTCTAAAAATGTTGCCCATGTTAGGGGAACCAACTATCAATTTTTCATGGCCTGATGTTTGAAAATGAGATTCAGTTATTTTTGGGTTAATAGGTTATATATCAGTGTTCTGAAGAAATAAAGGGATTTACTACATGTATTTAACCTGTGTCTGTATGTTATTCTAACGTGATTTTAACATGTTTAATGGCATGCCAATAAAAGTTGTATGACTTTAAAGATGATTTGAAACTTCGATAACCACATAAATTTGTCCCCACAGATTCAGGTATGGTTTTTAACCACAAAATTTGATCCCACCAGAATATATAATATATATAAGAGACACTTAAAACAGTTTAATATCATAACACTAACATGATATTGTTAAGCAATTTTTATGCCCTATCTATGAAAGTAGGGGGGAATATAGTGTTCAGGTCTGTTCATCTGTCCCAAATGTTGCTAGATTGGGCATTATTTCTTTTGGACATGTTCTTGTTTTCATTTTAAATCATTTATTAAATATTTTCCAGTGATACTATATGTGACCTGGGAGGAGCCACAGAATTAGCCAACTATGGAGAGTACTCAGGAGCTCCTAGTGAACAACAGACCTACGAGTACGCTAAGACAGTCTTAGGACTGATGACAGAGCAGATTCATCCTGATGGTAAATAGATTTTTTTATGTATAAATTAATATGAGGCAGGTAAAACCTGTTACGCTCCCGAGGTTTCAATTAATTCAATTTTTTGGTTCGAAAATAAAAACAAACTAGCTTTTCTTGTGGGTTACGTGAGCGTTTAATGACGTCTAAAATTTTCAAAGATAAAAATGTTAAAAAGATGCCGAAAATTTGGGAAAACAAGCGAGTGCTATACTGGACTTTGAAGGAAAATTCTGCTCCCTTCGGGAGCGTATTAATTGGTATGTCAGTATTGTTCACTTGATATTAAAGGACAAGGTATGATAAAGTTCAATTTTGCTCCCAAATTTTGAAATAAAAAAAATGGGCAGGAAATATGCAATATTTACTTTAAATAAGTTAAAATGTACTAGATCAGCATGATTTTGTTTAAACTTGTTCATTGTTATGTAGAAATTACTTCTCAAAGTGTTTAAAAATTGTGATTTGGTGAAATACTGATCTTTTGATCGGTTTTCGACAAATTTAACTATGAGCAACACAGTTTACCGCTACAATATTTTGTGTACATGATCATTTATAACACAAAAACTTATCACAAAAATATTTTCGCAGTACACTTTCAAGTTTTAGAATTTTTTCTACACAGATACATGTATATAAGTCTTTAACCCCAGCCGACCAAAAGTTTAAGCAAAGTGTATAGATGAAAGAAAAGAGACAAAAAATGTCAAAGTTGTTGCAATTTTGGTAAAGTCACGTCATGTTAAGTGAACATATTGGTTTTTGTGTTTCCTCCAATTTTGTTAAGCTAGTTGTTATTCATCAAAATTTAAAGTTTTGTGTTATATTTTGCACTCCAAAAGACCTAGATAAAAACCTCAAAACATTACAGTGAGATTAGTCATATTAACAGTCAAACTCCATTTTCTATTTTTGCAGGTAAAATTTTGATAGTTGGAGGTGGCATAGCTAATTTTACTAATGTAGCCGCTACATTCAAGGTAATTCATTGTTCATTTTTTAGACGAGTTGCAATGAAGTTGAACTCGATATATGATGATAGATGGGGGGGCTGGGCAGGCAGCTGACAGGTGTTAACAATTGGTTTCCAGACCATACCTCAAAATGTTGTGAACCAATTTTAATAAAACTTTGGGGTATTGTTGCATACCAATAGAGGAGGAACCCTATTGATTTTGGGGTCAATCTGTGTTTGGTCAAGGTCAGCGCAGCAGAAAAATGTTAGAAAATTTCTTTTTAAAAGTGGTTCCCAGACAATTACTCAAATATGTTTTCAACCAATTTTAAAAAACTTTGGGATATTGTATTTTAACCATATTTGCTTTTGCCTTATTTTACTAGGGTATAGTAAGAGCCTTGAGAGAGTTTCAGCAGAAGTTAATAGAAGGAAATATCAGTATTTATGTCAGAAGAGCAGGTCCTAATTATCAGGAAGGTCTCAGAATTATGAGAGAATTAGGTAGGAATAACTTTTGTGTTTGTGTTGCAAGAATGTCAGCTCTACTGGAGGGAAAAATATACATTGGTAGATAATATTTGTAAAGATGATCAATGGATGTGGAATAGTGTACGTGACACAACCCACAACAAAAAGCGACAATTTAACAATCTACATAGAAAACAGCCTGCAGCCTTCAATGTAACTAGTGGTTGCTGCAGACCATCTTGTAATTGACCCTAGATTGAAATAGTAATACATGTATCATACATTTGATTGAATACCAATCCTAAATTTATTTATGAAAGATTCCTTACTGTCCAACTGTTGACTCCATACATATTTCAAGTATGAAGATGTTTCTCATTTATTTTCAAAGTCATTTCTGTTCTGGTTGAATGCAAACAATGTTCTCCCCAAAAACTTTAAATAGCACTGTGGTAATCAGTAAAAAAATTATAGCACTGTGGTCCTAACACATTCTATTATAAATCTTAACAAGATAGCACTGTGGTAAAAAATATAGCACAGTGCTATATGGACCTAGGGAGAACACTGGTAAACATGGTAATCTAAAATTTTGTATTGGATGAATAGAACAAAAACAAAAAATCAAAGACTCTGGCAAGTGAGTCTCAAATCATAATTTCTTATATTGCTTGAGTTGTCAACAAAAACAACCAATACATGTAAAATAATGTAAAAGTTTAGTTCTGGCATTTAAACTGACTGACATTCCTGTATGATCAAGGTGTGCTGAAAAGTGTGTGATATAACACCAACACACAAACAAACACACACTAACACTTAGGTTTCGTTTATACTATTTAGAAGTTTTTTTACATTTAGTATGATAATCTTTTATGTAAAAAATCTTTAGACCATACAATTCATAGTGGAAAGAAATTACTTAATTATTAACACAATTTAATAACTTTCATTTGGAAAATTAAATAAGATAATCATTATATAATTTTTAATTTATAGGTAATACACTAGGGGTACCCATCCATGTGTTTGGACCAGAGACCCACATGACCTCTATCGTCAGTATGGCACTCGGTAAGAAGGAGATTCCTACGTCACCCAAACAGATGCACACGACTGCCAACTTCCTTCTACCAACGGGAGGGGTTAGTATTTAAAAAAGTTATCAGTTAAGTCTTTTATACATGTTTATGTACTTGTGTTTGTCAATTTCAGTTGGTTTTAAATCTTTCAGTTCTTACATATTTGATAATCATGACATGCTTTTTATAATGCTTTGTTAATTACTGTGGATTCATTTATTTTGGTGGGTTCCAGTATTCGTGGTTTGATGAAAAAGTGTCAATTTGTGGATTCTTAAATTCGTGGTTCTGAAATTTGCAGTATATAAATCAATGTTAGGTTAACTTTTTGTGGGGTATCAAATATCGTGGGTCAATGCCACCCACGAAAACCACGAAAATTTATACCCCACGAATAATAATGAAACCACAGTAAATAATAGTTACCGGTACTGCCTTATGAGCTATAGTACTGTATTATAAGTGTGCAATTAGGTAGGGTGCAAATTTTGATATTCTTAACAGGAATATTTTTTTTTAATAAAACTAAATTCATAAATAGTGCAATTCGACATCTGCCAAAATAATCTGCTGTACAGTTTACATGTAGCCAGAAACATTGATGTTAACATATTGTTTGGTGTTAATTTAAATCGTTGTTTGATATATATTCATGCTTATTTTTAGACATTGTTTGGTATATCAATGTTTACATTTAATTTGGTATAATGATGTTAACATTGTAAAGTTTGTAATAATGTTAACATTGTAAAATTTGTAATAATGTTAACATTGTAAAATTTGTAATAATGTTAACATTGTAAAGTGTTTTAATAATGTTAACATTTTTTATATAGTAATATTAACATTGTTTGTATGTTAATGTTAACATTGTAAAGTTTGTAATAATGTTAACATTTTTATATATAATAATATTAACATTGTTTGTATGTTAATGTTAACATTGTAATATTATTTTGACAGGTTCTTCAGGTAATGTCACTGTTGTATCTCTCTAGTATCTTGTTAAAGAAGTAGCTCGTCTTAATGGTAAAGATATTATAAGGAATGATTTGTTTTAAAATGTGGAGCCAGTTAGGGCTGTTCCAGAATTTAATGTGTGGGGGGGGGGGGGGGGTCGGGAAGCACATTTTTCTTTACCCCACCACCCATCTAATAATTATTAATTTTTTATCATTGTTTCTGAACAAAATCTTTCTCAAACACCCACCACCCACCATATATGTAATAGAAGTTCCTCCCACCCCCCCCTGAAATTATGGAACAGCCATTAAACATACAAAAATGAAAATTGCAGTTTTTCGATTTCTATAAAACAAGGGGGATAATTCATTTTTTATCCATGTGCTTGTTGAGCTGCTTCTTATTATTACAATCTATCTATTCAATGTAATGATTAACATTACTAATGTTCACTATATAGTCTGTAGAGTATGGTCACTATATGTACTGTATTTACTAACAAATGTAACAAATTGTATAGACAATTACTATCAATAATTTACAATTGTAATTGTTCGCTTGGCAACTATTTATAATTTTCGGAACGGTGACTTGAAGCACCAGTCAAGCTGTTTTAAATGATAATATAAACCATTTATGTTGTTTGAATTTTCAGTATTATCTATTTTTGTGATAATATGTTTATTTAGTTATAATGTAGGCTTGTAAACCATTTTGTAAAAACTTGTACATCTATTAATGTGACTCCCACAGGGATAAAAACGACCTGCGACCTGAGGGCTTTTTAAGGGCGACTTCCAACCTACACTTCATAAAATCGACCTATGCCAAAAAATGACCTGCGACCTCCGCCAAAATATGCCTTTTAAAAGCGACCTCAGGCCCCTTTTAAAAGCGACCTTGCGACCTGAGGGGGGTACCCTGCGGGAGCCCCATTAATAGCTTTTATGTAAATATTATCACTTATTTTTTCTAAAGAAAAGTTTTTATACTTTATGTCTCATGTAAACTACAAGACTCTAAGATGGATTCTGAAATAACTTATCTGTCTGTTCTTTTGATGTTATTCAAGGGAGATAACTTGACTTCAGAGTCCAGAGACGACAATTATTATTAGTCTGCTTCTTTGCAGTCCTGTTATTGTTAGAAATGTTGTTTGACTTAGATTACCCAGAAATAGTCATCTAAATGTACATGTAGCTGTCAGCTTACATGACATTCATTTTTCGTAAGGAATGCTGTTGGAGCACATGATTTTAAAAAGCATACCTTACAGAAGTCTTTTGCTCAGATTTCATGAACACAGAAATAAAAAGGTGAATGTCCGCTTGCAGACAGGGAAAATATTTCGTTACAGTTTTCTCAGCAAGTATAGATCACAGTACTTTGATATAATCTGTTAATCATATGGTGGAATTTGATTTTATGGCTGGCTAAGCTACTTCTTGCTTAAACAAAATCAGGTAATTTAGGACTTTGACAGATTTTTATTTTTGCATGATTGATGTAAAAGTTTAAATGTAATAAGATGTATTTATTGTCAATATGATGCTCACATTTTTTCAGTCTCCAAGAAAAAGAAATAGAAGTTCACAGTCGGTAGGTCATGGCACGTTGATATTATTTCCTTTGTTGTCCTGGATAAAAATTATTTAGAACCACTGTGCATTGAATGTTGTAATCATCTTTATTTATGTTGTATTATAGAAAAAAGCATGGTTTAAAGCTCTTTACCTAGACCTTGTGCAATGTTAAATTTCTGTCTTTATTATACCCCCCGCAAACAAAGTTTGGAGGGGTATATAGGAAACACCTTGTCTGTCTGTCTGTCCGTCTGTCTGTCTCTCCGTCTATCCGTCCGTCTGTCCACATTACTCGTAAGCGCCTCTCCTGCTAAACCGCTAGGAGGATTTTGCTGAAACTTAAGATAAAGGAAGTACATCATATGAAGATGTGCATGAAGAATTTTCATCGCACTCGGACATCTTCAGGGGAGATAATTGGACTTAGACTTTTTAAAATACATTATTTAATGGGAGACTGCGTAAGCGCAATTCCTCCTAAACTGCTGGAAGGATTTTGATGAAACTTTACATTAAAAGAAGTACATCATATGTAGATGTGCATGAGGAATTTTCATTGCAATCAGACATCATTCAGGGGAGATAACTGGACTTAGACTTTTTAAATACATTATAATACATTATTCAATGGGAGATCCCGTAAGCGCAACTCCTTCTAAATTGCTTGAAGGATTTTGATGAAACTTTACATAAAAGAAGTACATCATATGTAGATGTGCATGAGGAATTTTCAATGCAATCAGACATCTTTCAGGGGAGATAACTGGACTTAGACTTTTTAAATACATTATTCAATGGGAGACCTCGTAAGCGCAACTCCTCCTAAACCGCTTGATGGATTTTGATGAAACTTTACATGAAAGAAGTACATCATCTGTAGATGTGCATGAAGAATTGATATTGCTCTTGGTTATTACTGAGATGAGATAACTGGACTTGAGATTTTTTTTACAGTACAGAATCCAATATGAAGCAGGGGGTATCCTTTTGTGAGCTCGCTCACAGTATTACTTGTTTTTGTCTCGCCTGCGAAGCAGAGCGGGACATAGGTGTTACTTTACTGGCGGCGGCGGCGATGGTGGCGTTAACTTTTTGGAAAAGTTTTATGAGCACCTCCATATCTTAAGAACTATAGGTCCTGGGTTGATGAAACTTGGTATGCATATGCCCCAGTAATAGCTTAGCACAGTTGCATCCCCATCTTTTGACCGTACTTGATTTTCCGGTTGAGTGACTTTGACAATTTTCAATACATATAATAGCAATGGAAAAGTTTTGCGAGCACCTCCGTATCTCAAGAACTATAGGTCCTAGGTTGATGAAACTTGGTATGCATATGCCCCAGTAGTAGCTTAGCACAGTTGCATCCCCATCTTTTGACCTTGACCTTGATTTTCTGGTTGAGTGACTTTGATCATTTTTATTGCATGTATTTGCAATGTTTTAAGTTCTATAAACATCTTTTGATCTCAGAAACTGAAAATCCATGTAAATTCAAAATATAGTGGAAGTAAGAAAGAATAATTGTTTCTGATGGTGCCGGCAGGCGAGACATACTTTAGTGTTAACTCTTGTTACTAAAAGGAGTGACTCTTTTTTCCCATCAAGCTTTCCTCAAAATCTGTCCTTGAGAACAATTTGAAATTTTGCAGTGTGTTTGGTATAACAGACTATATTTCTTAGTGATTTTCAGACCCAACAGACTCTAACTTCATGTTTGTTTCTTCCCCTTTAGGGAATCAGTGTCCATACAATGCATAAATAAATTTCTTTAATTTCATCAAAGTCAGTCAATGCATGTGTTTTGTTTTTTGTCCTCCATTGCAACACGAAGCGGGAACATAGAAATGCCATGTCTCTGTCCATGCTTCCATCACATTTTTGTCTTGCCTGCGACGAAAAGTCGCGGAAGGCGAGACATAGGTATTACTTTCCGGCGGCTACGGCGGCGGCGGCATCGTTAACTTTTTTGTAAGACTTTAGTGAACGTGACTTGCTGGAAAAGTATAATAGCTAGGCATCTGATATTGGGTATACAGACAGTTGAGGTTATGGTTAACGTAACAGTCTCCATGCCATGTGACCATGAGCCCATTTTTAGGGTCCAGTGACTTTGTGAACTTAGGTCTTTTTTTCAGGCAGAAAAGTTTTTGCAATACTTGTGTGGACAATAAATTGCTAGAAAAGTATAATAGCTAGGCATCTGATACTGGTTATACAGATACAATTTGTGTTTCTATCAAGAAATGAAAGCTTAGGTGGTTGATTTTAGTGATGGTTCCGGCAGGCGAGACATACTTTTAGTGGCCACACTTGTTTGTAAGCTATTATTCGTAAGCTTTCAATATTTGGTATGTAACTTCAGGTAGGGGGTGTCTCATATGATGGAATTCATTTCCAGGTATGTTGCATACCTACTTTCTGTTAAACAAGCTGACTAAGAATTTTTTAAGGGTCAAAAATAGAAAAATAAATAAATAATAACAGATTTCTCCACTACTACTACTTGTTGGCTTTCAATATTGGGTATGCAGCTTCAAGTACAGTCTCATATGGTGGGATGCATTTCAAGGCCTGATGAACAAGCTTATTTTTAATTTTTGCCTCACTGGGAGGGACACACAAATTTTGTTCTTGCCTGATAAGAAAAAGTACTTTAATGTGCATTTTGCTTGTTCCACTTTTATTTGAAAACTGCTTAAAACAGAGAATTATTAAAATTTAGAGTTTGTCAAAATAAATAGAGTTTGTTATTAGTTGGAGAATTGATTTAATTATTAAAAAAATTTGGTTGATGCTGAGATGAGTGTTCTTGACGGATCACATCCTTGTGGCAGTGGTTATTGTTTATTGTGATCATCCGACCAAGTGTGATAGTAATGTAACACCAATGCATATTTCATGTTTATATGTGACCATTCTTGAATGGTAATGTAACACCAATGCATATTTCATGTTTATATGTGACCATTCTTGAATGGTAATGTAACACCAATGCATATTTCATGTTTATATGTGACCATTCTTGAATGGTAACACCCAACATTTCTTGTGGTAGTCAATCAAGGTTTCATGATTACACAAAAGCTTGTACCGTGTCAATACCACTGCAGTTACATGTGAATATTCATATCACAAGGTGACATCCTTGTCACTGAATATGTGGGTATATTTTCATCTAGAATCTGCTGACAAACCTGTAAAATATCACATTTTCGTATCTTTGCATGTTTCTTTTAGAACTGGTCATGGATATATCAATCAGTCAGATTCAATTGTAACCTTTCAAGAATGATCACACAAATTAACATATTATGTATATTAACATATAACATATTTATTAAGCACATTGTCACACTCGGATGTTACCATTCAAAAATGGTTGCATACACATGAAAAATGGTCGTCACAGTTGGGTGTTACCATTCAAGAATGGTCACATTACTATCAAACATGGTCACATGATCACATTCAGGTGTTACCATTCAAGAATGGTAACATATACATGAAACATGGTCACACTGTCACACTTGGGTGTTACCATTCAAAAATGGTCACATACATCAAACAGTCCTACTCAGGTGTTACCATTCAAGAATGGTAACATATACATGAAACATGGTCACACTGTCACACTTGGGTGTTACCATTCAAGAATGGTCACATACATCAAACAGTCTTACTCAGGTGTTACCATTCAAGCATGGTCATATATACAGTACATGAAACATGGTCACACTGTCACACCATTCAAGAATGGTCACATATAAACATGAAATATGCATTGGTGTTACATTACTATCACACTTGGTCGGATGATCACAATAAACAATAACCACTGCCACAAGGATGTGATCCGTCAAGAACACTCATCTCAGCATCAACCAAATTTTTTTAATAATTAAATCAATTCTCCAACTAATAACAAACTCTATTTATTTTGACAAACTCTAAATTTTAATAATTCTCTGTTTTAAATAGAAATATTGAGTAATCAGTTTGTCAGGAAATAGTTTGACATCTTTGATTTACGCCACAAGATTTTAGTATTTGAGTATTAACCTGTCAATACATCATGTACTGGTAGATCTAAAATAACTAATAGGCAGCCTTACAGTAATTTTCAATAAGGCATGTTCTTTACCCAGTACATGTACTGCATGAAAACTATGTCTAGCCCCACAAATTGTTGTTGTCCTGTCTGTCCCTCTGTCCTTGTGTCCTTAACACAGTTGTTCTGCTCAATACTCTGAAACTACTCAACTGTTTTTCAACAAATTTTGACAGACTTAGATTCTAGGAATTACTATTTTTATTATATTTTGTGTGAGTGTTTATCATTGTAATGTGTTGTTGATCAAATATTTGTGGTAAGAATTTTCTAAATAGAATTGTTTATACATCTTGTGGTACTTATATCAGTGATTTTTTTTACAAAATACATGAAAATTAAGAGTACAATTTTTTGTGTTAATAATGAATGTTTTCAGGACACATTTATTTTTGTGTGCTTATTTTGAATGTATAGAATGATTTAAACACTGTGTTGTTTCACTTTTTTATACGACCGCAAATTTTTGCGATCGTATTATGTTATGGCGATGTCGTTGTCGTTGTCGTTGTCGTCTGTAGACACTTTGGTTTCCGTGTGATAACTTTAGTTGTAGTTAACCAATTGTTATAAAATTTTGATATGATGTTCATAACCACTAAAGGAAGGTTGGTATTGTATTTGGGGTTTCTGGCCCCTACCATTTTAGAAAAAGGGCCAAAAGGGGCTAAAACGGGTGTATTGACAAAACGTCTGTAGAATGTTTATTTTTCATCCGATTTTGTTCATTCTTTTTTTATTGTACTCCTCAATAAATTCTGTCAACAAAATGTAACAACACCTTTGATGTATCTTGTACTGTTACATTACTATAAGGGGTCAAAAAGGGACCACACCCAAAAAAACGACTTTTTCATTTGTGGTCTAATTTTAAAAATATTTTTTTCATTGGAATCCTTGTAAAAATCCCTGCCTGTGTTTTTCAATCAGATTTGCAATATCTCATACCGTTTTCGAGAAATTAGGGATCAAAGGGGCCAAAAACGCCAATTTTAAAAGTTTGTCCAGGCAAATAGTTTTTTACCAATATTAAGTTGTAGTGGGCCAGCCAATTGTTATGAAATTTTGAAAAGATGTTTATAACCACTAAAGGAAGGTTGGTATTGCATTTGGGGTTCTGGCCCCTACTGTTTTAGAAAAAAGGGCCAAAAGGGCTAAAACGGGTGTATCGACAAAACGTCTGTAGAATGTTTATTTTTCATCCGATTTTGATCTTTCTTTTTTTATTGTACTCCTCAATAAATTCTGTCAAGAAAATGAAACAACACTTTTGATGTATCTTGTACTGTTACATTACTATAAGGGGTCAAAAAGGGACCACACCCAAAAAAACGACTTTTTCATTTGTGGTCTAATTTTAAAAATATTTTTTTCATTGGAATCCTTGTAAAAATCCCTGCCTGTGTTTTTCAATCAGAATTGCAATATCTCATACCGTTTTCGAGAAATTAGGGATCAAAGGGGCCAAAACGCCAATTTTTAAAGTTTGTCAAGGCAAATTGTTTTATACTTAAAATTAAGTTGTAGTTATTACATGTATATAAATAAGGCTTTTTGTATTAGATGTTGATGTAAATATATATGTGTCAAAAATTCATTTTAAAGTCCACCACAGGATGCATGTGTCAAAAAGCTTTGTAAGTCCACCATGGGCTTCATGTGACCAAAGCAATTGACTATCCATATTAGGCCTCCAACGTACAGGGTTAAACTTGTTGCGGTCGTATCATGCTGCGCTCGGCGTAGCTTTTTATTTTAAGAGTATATATGTGCTTTAAAGCTTATTTTTACATTTTGCTTTCATTGTTGATGATTTTAGCTTTTGTCATATTGATTTCAGGAGTTTAGATTTAGTGATTGCTTTAACTGGGTATGTCATTCATGTCATTATATTGTATCTACATCTATGGAATGCCACTTCTCAAGGAGAAAATTATAAGTTCTTTAACACACCATACAACCAACCTAATTATTTTGGTGAAATGCATTACGACTTGATGAAGTGAGCCAAAAAAAATTTGCATGAACAAATTGGTTTGAATTTTATATTTCATATGAAATCTTAAACACCAGCATTTTTAAATAAATTGCTGACGAAAATAATGCGAAACATTGCTTAGTTAAAGTTCACAGATTTCCCCGAGTGAAAAATCTGGTTTATAAAATGATGAATATCGTGCGGGCGGGAGGGCATGCAGGTGATGAAGATATTTTTGTACCAGTTTTCTTAGCAAATACTAATCACAGCCACTTGGTATTTGGTATACAGCATCAGGTCCCATAATGTGGGATTCAAATTCAGGTCTGTCACTCACCTACTTTCTGTTAAACGAAATCCAGCCATTTTAGGCTTTGACAGATTTTTTATAATGTTGGTAACACATGTATATTCCTCCAAAATGATTCAGTTTGTTTTATGGTGTGTTTATTCTCTCATGACTATCATTATCACTATTTTTCGGTTATCATTTAGTTTTTATACCCCTACTTCCAAGGGTATAGTGCTGTTTTACCCTTGTCCATTTGTATTTTGTGTTTGATACAAAATGTCCAGGGGTTCAAATTAGCACTGGTCTGAGGTCTGGGACCCTCAACGTTTTATGAAGGACCTTCAAATTTTCATTGACAAAGGTCCTGGACCTGTCAGTATTATAATAACTCTTATTGAGGACCTTTCAATTTCTTCTGAAGGACCTTCCATTCTGGACTCCCAAAAGTTGTGGACCTTTTGCTCTCAAATGTTAATTTGAACCCCTGCATAATGTCTGTCATTTTTCCAACCAACTACATGATGCAGTGGTGTGAAATTTTGCATATAGCTTTCTCCTATAGTACCATATGGTGTATAGCAATTTTATGTTCCTAGTCCATCCACTTTCTGTTTACTGAATACTAAGATTTTTTGTGAGCAGGGGTATCACTAGTGAGCATAAGCTCACAGATTTACCTATGTTTACTCTGTAGTGTTAACTCTTGTGTTTGTATGTACCTTTATCATGATTATATTGATGTTGTAGCATGAAAGTCTATTTTCCTTCTTTGTGAGTAACAACTAGGTTATGTTTGCTTATTATTTTTTTTTAAGCATGTTACTTTTTGTTGTTATATTTTGTTGTCTTTATTAATATAGGGTTATTGCATGAATAATTCCCAATTATTCATGGAAAACCTTTTTCATTGTTTAATGCTGAAAGTGGGCTTTATTGGTGATGACATTGCTAAAGTTCTAGTGCAATATGAGAATATATTGCTCGCTGACATTCTATTGCATTCAGTTGGGGAAAATATATAGTTATACAATAATATTTATTGGTAATCATTACATTTTCCCTTTGATATATGCCATTGATAAACCCTGTATCATGAACAGGTGTTTATCACCTAAATACATGTATTCTGGTCAGTACGGTGATGCAGCACTTAAATAATCAGTCTGAATAAAAAATAGTTCCTATCAAAAACATTAAAAATAAAAATTTAGAAAGAAAAAAATCACGTTTTGTCACTTGGTGTTTACCATAAAAAGAATATAGGACTTTTCAAATCTTGAGATTGAGTTTATCACTGGTTAATGGTTCACCATTCAGGTTCACCATAAACCAGTGATAAACTACATCTCAAAATTTAAAAGTCCTATATTCTATTATCATAATGTTTGTTTTTTCAAATGCATAGTCATGTTTTTACAAAAATTCTACACCACAACCTGACTAGGGTTTACCAGATTTTTGTATGAAGATAAATAGGAAGACAAAACAATTGAATACTGTAAACCAATTAACTTTTTTTTTGGGATTACTCTATTTCATGTTTTTGAGACCTTTGGCCATTTCAAGGTTACATTTTGTATTTATAACTGTGAGTCTTTGGTAGTACACTGCATGTATTACCAAGAAAAAGAATTGATCTGGGAAGATTTGTCTTTGTGAAATTCTGTACCTAATGAAATCTGTGAAAATAAGTAGCCTATGAAAATGAATTGGTTTACAATGTACAAAGAGTTATAATAATAAAATCTGAATTGTGCTTATTAATTATCTATGGTGGAACAATACACCATGGAAATAACTCTTAAACAACAGTTGAATGTTTTTAATAGTCACGCAAAGGACAAGTTATTGTTTAAATGTGCTAGACATATGCAATAAACATTTTACATTAGTTTAAATACGGCTCAATGGTACTAAACGAAATTCCATAGGCGACAATACTAACATTTGTTCTCGTAACTTTAATTCTGTAAATATTTATGACATGTGTAGTATCTCATTTTAAAGCTGATAAACTCTTCTTATGTCAGTTTCAATATCGGGGGATGAAGCCAGATTAGTTTTTCCGGAATTTGCCAAACCCCGAAAAACGTGAATATTATGATGACGTCAGCAGCAAATAGTCCAAAAATATGCATCTCTAATGGAAGTCATTTTTTTAAGTTGGAGTCTTTTCTTGTGAAGATGGCTTCAATCATTCGTCTTTCCATATTAAATTAGCTTTTCAGAACAGTCATCCTTTTGTAATTCCATGAAGTATTCAATGTGCAATAATATCCCAAACTTGGTACTAGTCGCGTGATAATACGGAATATTTTTGTCTGCCTCAAAGTTACAGTTTTATTAGTTACGTTGGTCCATATTGAGGTATTCAATGTCAAAAATTCATATGAAATGGGTTTTAATTCATTCTTTAGTATCTCAGCAGTGGTTCTGGACAATTTCTTTATAGTCTGAAAAAAGAAACAGAATATATTGCGTTAAAACCATCTATGCATATGTGTGCAAATGCGACAAAAATATACAAAATTTGGACATAGGCATTTTTCTTATAATGACTGTTTTATTTTCTGTCAGATGTCAATGAAACAGATTAAAGTTACCTATTGTGCCTTTAACAGCTATAAGGAGTTGAAAAAAGAACAATAAACATATCTTTATCACCATAAGTGCATGATATGAACCAAAATTTTGGGTGTTTTTAAGCTATTTTTGTCAAAAATCACAATCTTTATTTAAAGTTGGTCCAAATTCAAGAGACACATTCAATTTAGAAATAACTATGCATATAAAATGTTTTTTGAACAAAGAGTTAATCTATTTGCCATTATAATGAGGGTTAAATTTTAAAAATCGGTCAAATAATAATCCTACGGTTAACATTTTAGTGTTTTCCATGGTTTTGATAAAAAAGACCACAAATATATAGCGTATTAACTCAACGTTATTGTACAAATTCTGATGTCGTTTAACTATCATTAGTTCTGTTCATGGCTGTGTTCATATTTTTTTTAACAATTTAACATCTTATGTGCATGACAAGCTAAATAAATAGTAATTTTGTTTCATGTATCCAAGCGATTCCATTGTGGTAAAAATACATAGCAACCAAAGTCCGGATTCACTCTTAATGAGCAAAAGATTGATTTAATTCAAACTCACCATCCAAAAAATATTGTTTGAGGCCAAATCATCTTAGCAGCTCATCTTAAACAATGATTTCATGACCAAATTAGCTGATTGAAGCCTTGCCAAGCCTGTGTTTACCATTTGCTATCTCTTTCTTGTAAATAAAGTGAACTGAAAAAAATATGTCATAAATGTTAAGGCATGCTATTGACACCAGTCAGTCATTTGTCTACATTGAACTAAAAAAACATGAACATCTTTTAAAATAATGCTTCAACATGAACTAGACATAATAAACCGGAAGAAGGTTTAACATGAAGACAATAGTTTAAGAAAATGAACCGGTTTCATAGGTCGTGAATATAACCATAATTCAAACAAGCGCATACATGTACATACATAAGTACATGTATCGTTCATTATGACTATACTTATATAACACTATTTATGTCCGTTCTCTTGCATTTGTTTTTTTTTTTTATCTATTTCATGTATTTAGTAAGTAAATGTCAACCCTTTTTAACATATGTAAAACATCAAAACAAGTACATGTATAAACAAATAGCAAAAATGAAAATGTTTAATTACATGTAAATTGCCTTATGTCAGTGTTCTGATCCTTTGTTAAATCAAACTGTTTATTACATTTTTTTTTTGTGAGTGTGTTTTAACAATTTTGATTAACAAAAACAGCAATACTGACTGAAAATACACAAAGTATAATCAAAACAAACACCTGATCCTGACATCGTGTGTATACAACACAGTCAAGTCGACGTTCTACTGCATTTTGACACACTTGTCGTGTAAAAACAATGAGTATGTGGTACAATATCAATGCCTTTAGTACTATTTAAAGTTTTAAATTACTTAAATTGAAGAAACTAACCTAATTTGTTTGCATTTCCAAACAATTTATCCATCGTATAAAGGGGGATAACTCTAGGCACATGCTAAACTGTGGACAGGCTAAAATCATCAACTGGCTCAATGGTACTAAATGAAATTCCATAGGCGACAATACTAACATTTGTTCTCGTAACTTTAATTCTGTAAATATTTATGACATGTGTAGTATCTCATTTTAAAGCTGATAAACTCTTCTTATGTCAGTTTCAATATCGGGGGATGAAGCCAGATTAGTTTTTCCGGAATTTGCCAAACCCCGAAAAACGTGAATATTATGATGACGTCAGCAGCAAATAGTCCAAAATTATGCATCTCTAATGGAAGTCATTTTTTATACCCCGCCACACGAAGTGGCAGGGTATTATGTTATACCCTCAGTTTTTTTCGGTGTCTGTCCGTCCGTCCGTCTGTCCGTCTGTCCGTCCCCCGAAGGTTTCCGACCAATAACTTGAAAACGCGTCAAAGGATTTGAATGATATTTTACACAGCTGTTTAGTACAATAAAATACAGGTCAAGTTCGATTTCCAGCATGATCCAAAAAATAGTTTTCGAGATAGGCCACTTTGAAAAATCAAATTTCATGAAATTTTTAGTTTCCGACCAATAACTTGAAAACGCGTCAAAGGATTTGAATGATATTTTGCATAGCTGTTTAGTACAATAAAATACAGGTCAAGTTCGATTTCCAGCATGATCCAAAAAATAGTTTTCGAGATAGGCCACTTTGAAAAATCAAATTTCATGAAATTGTGAGTTTCGGACCAATAACTTGAAAACGTGTCAAAGGATTTGAATGATATTTTGCACAGCTGTTTAGTACAATAAAATAAAGGTCAAGTGTAATTTCCAACATGATCCGAAGAACAGTTTTCGAGATAGGCTACTTTGAAATCAAATTTTATGAACTTTTGATATTATAACATGGCGGGGTATCATTTAATGTCCCATTACATGCCCTATTTTTTTAAGTTGGAGTCTTTTCTTGTGAAGATGGCTTCAATCATTCTTCTTTCCATATTAAATTAGCTTTTCAGAACAGTCATCCTTTTGTAATTCCATGAAGTATTTAATGTGCAATAATATCCCAAACTTGGTACTAGTCACGTGATAATACGGAATATTTTTGTCTGCCTCAAAGTTACAGTTTAATTAGTTACGTTGGTCTGTCTATTAGAATATGATTTTGTTTGAAGTTCTTCATTGTGATGTGGAAATAACCACCAAAAGTGGTCTAAAATTGTGATTTGGTGAAAAAATATTAAACCCTGCAACTTTTGACAACTTATACCATGAGCCACTACATTCAAGAATTATATGTGAAAAATGATCATTTATAATGGAGATATCTTTTTAGTGCACTGTCTGGCTCATAGTTGAATTTGAGAAAAACACTCAAAATTTGTGTGATTTAAATACTTTTTATACGACCGCAAAAAATTTGCGGACGTATAATGGTATGATGCTGTCGTCGTCGTTGTCGTCGTTGTGGTCGTCGTCTGTTAACTTTAGTGTATACACGATAACTTTAGTTCTAGTTATCCAAATGCAATGAAATTTGACAATGATATTTCTTACCATTAAAGGATGGATGGGATTGATTTTGGGAGTCCCCCCTTTTTTCGTTTGGAAATTAAGGGCCAAAAGGGGCCAAAATTGTAACTTTTTATACCCCGCCACACGAAGTGGCAGGGTATTATGTTATACCCTCAGTTTTTTTCGGTGTCTGTCCGTCCGTCCGTCTGTCCGTCTGTCCGTCCCCCGAAGGTTTCCGACCAATAAATTGAAAACGCGTCAAAGGATTTGAATGATATTTTGCACAGCTGTTTAGTACAATAAAATACAGGTCAAGTTCGATTTCCAGCATGATCCAAAAAATAGTTTTCGAGATAGGCCACTTTGAAAAATCAAATTTCATGAAATTTTGAGTTTCCGACCAATAACTTGAAAACGCGTCAAAGGATTTGAATGATATTTTGCACAGCTGTTTAGTACAATAAAATACAGGTCAAGTTCGATTTCCAGCATGATCCAAAAAATAGTTTTTGAGATAGGCTACTTTGAAAAATCAAATTTCATGAAATTTTTAGTTTCCGACCAATGACTTGAAAACGCGTCATGGGATTCAAATGATATTTTGCACAGCTGTTATGTACAATAAAATACAGGTCAAGTTCGATTTTCACCATTATCCAAAAAATAGTTTTTGAGATAGGCTACTTTGAAAAATCAAATTTCATGAAATTTTTAGTTTCCGACCAATAACTTGAAAACACGTCAAAGGATTTGAATGATATTTTGCACAGCTGTTATGTACAATAAAATACAGGTCAAGTTCGATTTTCACCATTATCCAAAAAATAGTTTTCGAGATAGGCTACTTTGAAAAATCAAATTTCATGAAATTTTTAGTTTCCGACCAATGACTTGAAAACGCGTCATGGGATTCAAATGATATTTTGTACAGCTGTTTAGTACAATAAAATACAGATCAAGTTCAATTTCCAGCATGATCCAAAAAATAGTTTTCGAGATAGGCCACTTTGAAATCAAATTTTATGAACTTTTGATATTATATCGTGGCGGGGTATCATTTAATGTCCCATTACATGCCCCATTTTTTGTTTGTTCTTACAATAACTTTTTCAAAATCTTCTCCTCTGAAACTACTGAACAGAATTCAATGAAACTTGGTATGGTTGATCATTAGGGTGTCCTGCACTATAGTAATGTTTCAATTTCTGATTCGTCAAAAAACATGGCCGCCGTGGCTAAAAATAGACCAGGGGGGTCAGACTACTGTTTTTGGCTTGTAATTCAAAAAGTATAAGGGATAGATGAAATCTGATGCCACTCTACTGCTTCAGGATCAAAGGTTCTACAAAAGTCTCC
The DNA here is from genome assembly GCA_963971305.1 of Arcuatula senhousia. Classification (NCBI taxonomy): domain Eukaryota; kingdom Metazoa; phylum Mollusca; class Bivalvia; order Mytilida; family Mytilidae; genus Arcuatula; species Arcuatula senhousia. Next base: position 45,121,013 of record OZ020315.1, read on the forward strand.
ATTTAGTCGAAGTTGTCAGAAGACCCCTTATAGGGGTTACAGCCCCTTAAAGGTGAAAAATAGCATTTTTTCATGTTTTTGCCCTATAGTATGAAAATTATTGCAGATAGCAAAAAGCTGTTGCTTGCTTAATTGTTCAGCTCATTTAGCTCTACAAAAAACTCCATACGGTTGAAGTTGTCAGATGACCCCTTATAGGGGCTACAGCCACTAAAATAATGTTTTTTCATGTTTTTGGCCTATGAAATGAAAACTATAGCAGGTAGATGGAAGCTGTTGCTTGCTTAAATGTTCAGCTCATTTACACAATTAAGAATTAATTCTTGCGACCCCCCCTTTTTCCCCTATTACGTAATTAGGGGCCAAATGGGGCCAAAATCGAAACTTTTTAGCTCACCTGGCCAAAGGCCATGTGAGCTATTGCCATCACTTGGCGTCCGTCGTCGTCGTCCGTCGTCGTCGTCCGTCGTCATCGTTAACTTTTCTTCAATTTCTTCTCCTCTGAAACGGCTGCACAGATTCAAACCAAATTTGGTCTGGTGGTACTTTAGGGTATCCCCCACAGAACTGATGTGGGGATTTTTGATTCGTCGAAAAACATGGCCGCCGTTGCTAAAAATAGACCAGGGGGGTCAGACTACTGTTTTTGGCTTGTAAATCAAAAAGTATAAGAGATAGATGAAATCTGATGCCACGCTACTGCTTCAGCATCAAAAGCTCTACAAAAGTCTCCATTGAGTCGAAGTTGTCAGATGACCCCTTATGGGAGTTACGGCCCCTTAAAGGTGAAAAATAGCATTTTTTCATGTTTTTGGCCTATAGAATGAAAACTATTGCAGATAGAGAAAAGCTGTTGCTTGCTTAAATGTTCAGCTCATTTAGCTCTACAAAAGTCTCCATAGGGTCAAAGTTGTCAGATGACCCCTTATAGGGGTTATGGCCCCTTAAAGGCAAAAAATAGTGTGTTTGGCCTATAGAATGAAAACTATTGCAGATAGAGAAAAGTTGTTGCTTGCTTAAATGTTCAGCTCATTTAGCTCTACAAAAGTTTCCATAGGGTCAAAGTTGCCAGATGACCCCTTATAGTGGTTACGGCCCCTTAAAGGCAAAAAATAGTGTTTTTGGCCTAAAGAAAGAAAACTTTTGCAGATAGAGAAAAGATGTTGCTTGCTTAAATGTTCAGCTTAATTAGCTCTACAAAAGGGTCGAAGTTGTCAGATGACCCCTTAAAGGAGTTATGGTCCTTTAAAGGTGAAAAATAGTGTTTTTTGCTTTGGAATGAAAACTATTGCAGATAGAGAAAAGCTTTTTATTGCTTAAACATTCAGCTCATTTAGCTATACAAAAGTCTTCAAAGGGTTGATATTAAGACCAGGTGAGCAATTCAGGCTCCTGGGAGCCTCTTGTTTATTTGTGGTCCGATTTAAAAAAAAAATTTTGCAAGTTTATTCTTGTCAGGTAGTGAATCCAAATTTGAGAATTAATTTTTGTGACCATCCCCTTTTTCACTTGTTTTGTAATTAGGGGCCAAAAGGGGCCGTAATCAAAACTTTTTTATTTCTGGTTTGTTTTTGAAATTTTTTTTTGCAAGTTAATTTTTGTCAAGTAGTGAATCCAAATTTGAGAAATTATTTTTGCAACCCCACCCCTTTTTCACCTGTTGCATAATAAGGGGCCAAAAGAGGCCGAAATTGAATTTTTAAAAATTCTTGTCTGATTTTGACAATTTTTTTTGCAAGAGTAGAATACAAAATTGAAAATTTATATTTTTACCCCCTGGGTCGAAAGTCCACCAGAGCAGCATGTGTCAAAAACCTTTGTCAGTCCACCATGGGCTGCATGTGTCCAGAGCAATAGACTATCCATATTGGGCTTAAAATGTACAGGGTTCAACATGTTGCGGTCGTATCATGCTGCGCTCGGCGAAGCTTTTTATTTCACAATATGATATTTAAGCAGAATGTGATGTATTTTATAAAAGTACATTTTTCAGCAAATTTTGACAAAAATTAAAGGCACAATTTTATTTTTGTCAATTGTTGGATGCAAAAGAAAGATTTGAATGCATGCTAAGCTATGTTAACAGATGTGATATTTTGAAACATTTTCACAATGTACAATCATGACAATTGATAAAGTAAACTTATAAAAAAGTATCCTAGATTCTCAGCCACTCCTGCTTATTTTTTCTTCAGCCACCTCAAAAAATTGTATGTTCAATTTTCCACAAATTATAATTTATTTGTGTAAATTTCCTTTAAGATGTCAAATGGTTGAAAAATTAAAAAAATGAAATAAAAAATACTGCCTGCCCCATATCTTTTAATTAAAATATTTGGGTGAGAATATAAGAATTGTTTTATTATGGCCTTATATCAAAATTTCCTTTCAACTCATAACAACAGTCCCATATCTCATAATTGTCAATTTCTAACGGCAAAATAAAACATAAGAATACATAAGCTATTTCAGGTCCCAATTTCAAAATTATTGTACTATTGTAATCACAGGGCAGTTAAGGCACACTTAATTAGTTCTAGTGATATATGTTCCTTCTCTAGAAATCTGCTCTTTATTCATTATACCCTTAATGACCAGTTGTAAAGTCTGTTGTTTTTTACTGTGGAAAATTTTGGAACGAATTTGGTTTGGGGCAAAGAGAGGACATTTTATGGGCCAAAAAGAAGGAAGAATTGTTTTATTATAAAATTTCTGGGGCATACATATTAAGTCAGAAAACAATTACTGATTGATAATTCTATATGACTTGATGCAAATTTTTCAAATTTTGTCGTGTCAACAATGTGTTTGGTATAAAAATAATATAAAAGCATAGATTGTTACCTGAGGTGGGAATCAAAAATCAAATGGCCATAATTCTCACATCAATTACTATATTGATCTTGATGAGTAATATTATACAATTATCACCCTAGTTGGTGTGTGACCCGGTGGTTTCTTTCCCGAGAAAGTAAGGTCACCCGAGGGCTTGCCCCGAGGGTGACCTTACTTTTCGAGGGGAAAGAAATGCCGGGTCACATATCATCTAGGGTGATAAGTGTTATATTATATCGAATATTTAAATGAAACAATTTAATATTAAATTTTAAACATATTTCGGACATTTTAACCTTTTTCCATTAGAAAAAAATACAACCCATACAAATGTTGAAGAAAACTCCTTGGGCTCACGTGCAAATTCTCACGAGAGGGTGACCTTACCATGCGACCCAACGTTTACCGGTTGACCCAGCGAATTATCACATTTGTTTTTATCGAAGGAAATCTAAATTCAAACAAAAATCTGAAAATCTGAAAATTTTGCAAGGAGATTCTTAGGATATTACTCTTGATCCTCCCAAAGCTTTAAAGCATGCAGTGGTGACATTGAAAGTTGTTGTCTTTTCTCGGAGTTACAGCCAACCCATAACAACCCACTAAGATCTAACGCCAAACTGATAGGCAACTCTATCCCCATATCTTTAATGTTGTGGCAGGCAATGATATCTCCCTTAGGGGTCAGTACATGTATGACATGATGGACACTATCAGATACCATGACAACATCAGAGGAGGTCACTGCTAGGCCGCAGGGATAAAACTTAGATTTATCTTTACCATGCCCATTGTATACCCATTGAATATGACCCCTATAATCAATCACCACCACCCTCCCCTCCCCAGAACTATTCAGGGTATCTTCAGAACAGATATTTTGTCCAAAAGTCACCATTTTCCGTGGTCTCGTAAATAATCGATTTTTTTTGTCAAACTCAAACCTGTGTTGTATATCCCCTTCTTGGTTTAAGACCACGACTTGTCTCACGCTGTCCTTGTTGATGGTGTAGATCATCCGCTCTATCAATCCTACCAACACCTTGTTTTCTCGGTTAACGTGGACTCCTATTGTAATCAAAGGGGTAAATGTTTTGTATGTTTGTAATTTTTCTGTTTTGGTATAGAGATTAAGTTCTGAATTTGCTGAAGAGATTATCAGATCCCCATTTTCTAACTGGCCAAATTCCTCAAATTCTATGTCTATTTGCTTCAATACCATTACACTTCTTAACTGTTCGAATTTAAGCAAAACTTTAGTGTAATCCAATGGGTGAGATTTTTCTTTCCTGTGATGAAAAGTCGGCCCAAATGAGACACAATCAAAATTTTCTTCAGGATCTTGCTGCACTTGTCGTGATGTAACCTTTTCTATTTTAACCTTTTGAATAATTTGGTTGTCATAGCTTGCAAGGAATTTAATGTTGTCATCATAATTTGCATGTATCAAACTAGTGATGTTTCTCAGAGAAGTTTGGTATGATTTAACCATTTGATTGCATTCACAGAATTTACATTTGTCTGAAATTTTAATATTTTCTCCCAAGTCAGCTGAGGCCATTTTCAGTCAATTTTTAGCCTTTTAATCCTTTATCTGTAAACTCTGGTGAAATGGTCTGTAATACAAAATACTTTGCTTTACATCAGAGTCATTACAGAATTGAAATTTTTCAAAAAATTTGAAATTCCTCAACCTCAGGGAAGTTAAATGATTTTTTGTCACCTTAAATCCTACATGTTATGATCTGTTATTAAGAAATTCCTTTCCTTAAAATCAAGCCCATTACAGAATTGACTTTTTTACACCTTTTCACTTATTGAAATAGATTGAAGCCTTACTTGAATTTCATTGACCTTTATACTTGCTCCTTTAAACTTATTCAATATTTCAATATTGAATGAATGGTTAACAAGATTTTGATCTATGAAACAAAACACATACATATATTACTATAAGATTTTAAATGGTCAAAACTTCCTGGTTGAAAATTGGGGACTATATTTTATGAAAAGTCTTTCAGAAAAAATCGTATTTCCACAGTCCACAGATTCAAAATCGATCACTTGCCTGAACTGTAGACTTTACTGGAGGGGGGGGGGTCACCTACAATATCAGATAGCTTAGAAATGACTTACCTTAAAAACTAGTTTACGTAGTTATTTAGAACAACCAGCTAGGACCCTGAAGTAGAAATATGCATTAAAACAACTCAATTAATGTTTATGAAGCACCATGGCAACCTTCAGGTCTCCTATCAATATCTGAAAGTGAAAGTGCTTCTGAGTTTACAAAAAATGATTATTTGAATATCAATCAAGGTATTCAAAGCATGCCTGTTCAAATTATAAATTGAAGAAATTCAGTTATTACCTAATATATTAAGTACCACTTTTTATAATAACCATGCAAAAAGCGATTCATGGGTGGAAAGCCTACACCACTTTATTTTTGATATGTTACTCCTACTAGCACCCTGATTCGATATTTTGTACTCTTTTTCCAAACAAGTGTTGGTCCTGAGAGAAAAAAAATATACAGAATGCATTGGAAAATTGTAAGAAAGGGAGATAACTCTTAAAAGTGTTAATAATTTCAATAGAAACCATTGTTACAAAATGGCAAGATTTCTCCCAGGACCAGACAGTTATGAGTAAATTGTTATTTATTTCTTATTTTGTATACTTTGAACTATCTTTTGTTAAAAATAAACCGCTGTAGCCTTTTTATCGATGAATCACTTTTCTTCAATTTTGCATGATTCTTAGGTGGAGTACTACTTAAATTTCCTTTTCTATTAACAATATTTTAATTTTGACCATTATCACATTCTACCGGGCAATTGAAAGGTGTTCTATTGCCTGGTGACGTTCTATTGCCTGTTGACATTTTGACCTCAAATTTGATTGGACGAATTATAAACAGGAATATTTATTATCTATTCCGTATCATTTACATGAAGTCAACGTGCTACTGGTGGGAAACTGGTGTGTTCTGGTTCAAACCGGCTGGTTTGTCATTACTTCCATAATAGGGCATAGTTCAAATGGTCATTAAACCCAATCTTTTTATTTTTATTTTTCAAAAGTATATGGAAAAAATAACCTAAATAAAATATTATAAAAATATTAGGTAATAAAACAGTTATTGAATGTGTAGCAAGGCAATAGATCAGAACTATTTCCCCCTTGGTATCCAGATTAGCTCAATGTTCTATTGCCCTCTTGCCTCAGCCTACGGCTTCGGGCGATAGAACATAAAGCTAATCTGGATACCTCGGGAAAATATTCTGATCTTTTGCCTGGCTACACATTAAATAACTGTATATTAATGCTTTAAAAAGCAAAACACTTAATGTCTAAGCATATCTTTAATGAGCAATGTATTTGTCTGACAGGTGGGACATACATCTAGTGTTCATGTTTATAGTAATTAGTCACAAAAATTAATCTTTATAAGTAATATTTATAAGCTTACATGTATCTCGATATCTTATAAAAATAAATATATATGTATTTTCCAGTCACCAGCATCCAGTAGAAGAGAATCTGTTGCAGAAGTGAAAACCAGTTCCCAGCCTGGTTCCTCTGCTCAGCTAGCTAATGGGGACCAGTCCATCACCTTGACAACAAGGACTTTGTTTACAAAGAGAACAAAATGTATCATTTGGGGCATGCAGCAGCGGGCTGTCCAGGGCATGTTGGACTTCGACTATGTCTGCTCTAGGAAGGACCCTTCTGTTGTGGCCATGATTTATCCATTTACGTTAGTATAAAAGATAGGTTTTGGTCTTGTCTTATTACAATGTTGCAAATTCTGTATTTTTTTTGTCTGTGTGCATTTCAAACAAAATTTTTGTCCAGAACTTTGACCCCCTAATTCATCAACATTGTCAGGTTTACCTTCTTGGTCGATGTTTAATTATTTTCTATCCTATTGTTTTTAATGTGTGAATTTTATGTTGTAATTAAGGAACAGATTTCTAATGGGGCATTCAAATGTTATGACAAAATCAGTTCACAGACAACAGACACAAGACAAATAAAGAAAGCAAAAATGCACAACATAAAAAAAAACAAGTCATAAAAGAACTTAACCTAATCAGCAATGTGAATTCAAGTCAAAATATGAGTGAATTCAAATGTTTATAACATGAAACTGAAGCAAAAAGAAACTTTTAGAATTATCACCAAAAGACAATATAATTTAAAATTATTTCTAGACAAACACAATAGTTAATCTTTTCTGTAGGTAATTTATCAAATTGTTTTCTGTTTTCAGTGGAGATCACAAGCAGAAATTTTACTGGGGTCACAAGGAGATCTTGATACCAGGTATGTTATGCAGTGAAACCGGTCTAAACTGAACTCCTTTGGGACTGAAGACTTTGTTCTGAATAGACAGGTGTTTCACTGTGTATAACCAAATGCATAATCATGCTCTATTCAGTATGACTGGTCCCGGAAAATTTTTGTAATTCTAGTCTGAATTCCTTTGGGACTGAAGACTTTGTTTTGGATATACAGGTGCTCCACCATGTGCAACCAAATTAAAAATTATACAAAATTCAGTATGACTGGTCCTGGAAAATTTGTGCATTTCTTGAATTCTTATGATTTTTTCTGAACAGAATCCCTTTGGGACTGACTTTAAATGAATTTGACCGGAAGTAAAAATCCAGGATATAAAATGGAAGAAATTTTCGTAACAGTTTTCTCAACAACTACTAATAACAGCCTCTTGATATTTTGTATACAGCATCAGAGCAGGTTCCCATAACATATGGAAATCAATTTCAGGTCTCACTCACCTACTTCTTGTCCAACAAAATCTTGCCAGTTTTAGACAGATTTTTCTTGAAAAAATACCTATCACACTCTGTGGATATATGTTTATATGCAGCATCTGCATTTGGTCATTGGAATTGATTTGGGATTTCTCAATCACCTTCTTGTTGTTTAACAAAATCTTGTCATTTTTAGATTTTCACTTATATGATTATTGTAGTAATGTTAAGTTAAGATTTTCAAAAAAATGTCCCCATACACCTAAAAAGTTTAACACCAGTGACCAATGTCTTTTAAATGGCTCAAAATCAACGAGAAAAATGGTACCAATGGGGCAATCAAATGTCAAAAATCCAAAAGAGGAATGAAAAAATCAGCCAACACAAACAAAAGAAAAACAATACAAAATAAACAACACGAAAACAACTATTGGTACACAGCAATCATCAACATGAACTCTGGTGATCTGGAAGGGTAACATTGCACTTGGTTTATAACCAGTCCTAAATTATCAACATACATGTACAAGATTTCATGTAGCTATCTTTTCACAGTGTACAAGAGTATGTCTGATTGTATGGCCAAACATCCTGGTGCAGATGTACTTGTCAGCTTTGCTTCTCTCAGATCAGCATACGAAAGTACGATAGAAACCATGACCTTTCCACAGGTAAATAATCTTGATAGTTTTGTCATTCTCTAATCAGCATGATAAAAAACTATGAACTTGTCTCATGAAGTCATTATAGTTTTGATGAACAGGGATTGATATCCCTGTGTTGAATTGATTTTCCATTCATTTGAACTAAAGGACTTTAAAAAAAACAGAAATTCAAGAGGAGTTCCATCCATAATTCACAAAAGTTGATGTCATTTAATTTTAGTATATATATGACTACAATTGCAGTATTATTTGAAAATATTCTGACTGATTATTTGGTATGGTCTGAGTAGGCATTTAGGGCTGAAAAATTTTCAAAACACTTATAGCTTAGAGGATACTTAATTTGATACTTGGTTTCCTGTATCAGCATAGGGTCCCTAACCTAGGATCCCATTTTTAATATGTGGTAATTTTTGACTGACAGATTTTCTTATTTGCTATGGGTATGTTTTATTCTTGTGGGTCCAAACATTTCTGTTTCTGTATTTCAGATTAGAACAATAGCCATTATAGCCGAAGGTATTCCTGAGAATCTCACACGACAGCTTATAAAAACAGCCAATGAGAAAGGAGTGTCAATTATTGGCCCTGCTACAGTAAGTGATCTGATGGTCGCCATTATTACAATATACCCATCCCCCTAAAAAATTTAAAGGTTTAAAAAAAAATTGAATGCACTAGTTTGAATAGGACACTGTAAAATTTTAAGAGATTTTTGGTGTTCTTGGTATAATCACAATAATTTCATTATGCAAAGTTTGATTTCCATGTTAAAATTTAACCTAAGAACCAAATTCAAAAGGAAAAACCCAATTTTTAACCATTTATAAATACCCCCTTTTACATTACTAACTTAAAAAAGATTAAAAATACCTCATGATATGATAAAGAAATAAATCTCTGTCTAAACATGTTAAATTAAATTAAGATTTTCAATTGAATGCCAAGAAAGCCTAGCTGCAATGCCAATAAGAATAATTGTATAAAAATTAATGACAGGAATTTCTGAGCAAATCAATGAAACAGAAACTTTAAAAAGTGAATATTTGTGCTTTTGGTAAGAATCTTGCTACATAAGGTACCAAATAGCGGGGGTTATTTTCGCTGTGGTTTAATTTTCACTTATTTCCGCGGGTCAACAGAAACCGTGAAAAATAAATCCGGCGAAATTATCTATATAACGTAAATTATATACAAGCACATTCTCAAACCATGAAAATAAAACCGGCAAAAATGTTTCCTTTACCTTAGGACACAAAAACCACGGTATAATACGGTATATTGCTTAGCTTCTTCTGGCCAATATAGATGTAGTGAAGAATTCAAACTTAGAACAAAAGTTCCGGTCAATAGAAGTTACTATGTCTGATATGTGTTCACCCTATTTAAGACACGTCAGAGAAACTCTTACCAAAAGATTGAAAATGAATATGAAGGGCATATAGAAATAAAACCAAAATATGCCAATCTGGAACACAATTTCTGACTAACCTATGCCTGGTGTAGGAATAAACATGAGGTTTTGATAATTTGGAAATTTTTACAAAAAAATTCATAGTGTTATGTGTTATTTAATGAATAAGTGTATACTAAACTCAAGGAATTAAAACTCTACCTGCAGTGCTAATTAGAAATAAAAAATTACAACAGTTCCAGGCAATTAATTAAAAGTTGAACTTAGTAGATTTTTATTGACTAATTGTAAATGTTTCTTTTTTTGCTCCATCGTAGGTAGGAGGTGTTAAGCCTGGCTGTTTCAAGATTGGTAACACAGGAGGAATGTTAGATAATATACTGGCTTCAAAGCTCTACAGACCTGGAAGGTAACATAAACCCCCTCCCGTCTCTCATCCACCCCATCCGCCACCTCCCCCACCCCCACAGAGAAACTTAGGAGGCATTTTAGATAATTATACTAGCTTCCAAGCTCTACAGACCTGGAAGGTAACGTATACTCCCTCCCAGTCCCTCATCCACCCAATCCATCCATTCCCACCCCCACAGAGAAACTCAGGAGGAATGTTAGATAATTATACTAGCTTCCAAGCTCTACAGACCTGGAAGGTAACGTATACTCCCTCCCGTCTCTTATCCACCCCATCTGACCCCACCCCAACAGAGGAACACAGGAGGCATTTTAGATAATTATACTAGCTTCCAAGCTCTACAGACCTGGAAGGTAACATAAACCCACTCCCAGTCCCTCATCCACCCAATCCATCCATTCCCACCCCCACAGAGGAACACAGGAGGAATGTTAGATAATTATACTAGCTTCCAAGCTCTACAGACCTGGAAGGTAACGTATACTCCCTCCCATCTCTTATCCACCCCATCTGACCCCACCCCAACAGAGAAACACAGGAGGCATTTTAGATAAAATACTGGCTTCCAAACTTACCAAATCATTCATAAATTGAATAAAAATTCAAATATAATACAGTAGACTCCGCCAAATTGGATATCGAATTTGTTAGGAAAAATTATCCGATTACCCAGGATATCCGATTTGCCATTTCAGGAGATCGAATATAAGTTTTGGTGACATAACTCCAAGTCTTGTCCAAGTGTTCCATGTTGAGGATGCCATCATATTATATATTTGTTGTAGCATGCAAGAATAAAGGATTTAGTGAATAGCTATTGTTATTTTATTAACTAATAAAGAATTTTCATCAATTTGTGTACTTATATTCCCTCCATAACATGTGTTTTACTGAGGTCGTCCCATCTTTGTTGTTTGCATTATAGAAAATTTATTAATCTCTAACAAGAATCAACATTTTTTCTCTATCAATGTACGAGATTTAAAAAGCTAGTATTCAATCATATTACATCTAAATCGTAAAATTTTGCGTTTAAGGATCACATTTCCATAAAGATGTCAAAAATTGTCTACATTTGTCAATCAAATATGAGATTATAGCAGCTCATGAATATTCAAAATGGCGACTAGTGATTTACAAAATGTTGATTAGCCATGTGGTTGTCCACACATCGTCTTGGATTTGATTTCAAATCTATTGAGACATCCTTTTCAAGATTGGCATCATAGTGGAAGAATTTCAATATTTCAAAATTGAAAACCTTCAATAAAGGAAGTCAGTTTAAATTTTAGCATTACACAGCTCACATGATTTGTTTACAGTCATGACGTAATAAGTACACCTGTGATTTCAATGACCTACGTTTTACCCACACACTAAATACACTAATAAATTTATTTTTTACCAACACAATATCATTTTGAAATATATTTTATTAGCTGTGCCAACATAGGATTTCAGAAATAACAACTTGAAAGGTTTTAAAACATTTATATTTTGACTTCCGGCATGTACGACGATCATGATTGACAGGTGTGCAAGAAAATAAACAAACAGAAGACAGATCTTTTATTGCTTAAATAAAAACAAGTGTTTGAATAAAACATCTTTATTAGTAAATACAATATACATTGTTTATTAAAAATCATAAACAGAGAGTTGAATGCAAATGTTGGTGAAAACTTATGTCAAACTTCCGGTCATCACGATCTTCTGAAATACAAAAAATATCCGATTTTTATACAAAATGGCAACATTTTGGAGGAATATTCTATCCTATTTGCCGATATATCCAATGTTCCGATATCCTATTTCCCGATAAAAAGTATATAGAAAGAATAGGAAATGGTTTGGTGTTTTGATATTCTATCCCATTTGCCGATATATCCATGTAGCCGATATCCGATTTCGTGGAGTCTACTGTATGAGAAAGACATTGCCTTAAAAGCTCGTGTAGATAATTCCATTGAAAATTTTGAATAATGCCTGGGACGAGATAATTTGGGACGATGTATTACTATTTCCCGCAATTTTTCAGCATGCGCAGACATTTTCGAAAACTTCTGAAAATCAAATGTTTCCGGTGACAGAACTATTTTTCTTCCATAGTATTTTGAGTCTCGTGCAATTTTGCATACTTTCTACATTAGAGATCTCGCTACACTCGCATATAAGTTTGATGGAGTCTTAGTTTGTAACACATCCATATATTCCTTCAAAGTGATATCATTGCTTAAAATTCTCTTAATTTAAAAAAAAAAGTATTGAATATGCATGATTAATATTAGCATTGACTTGGACTATATTCTGCTTCCATCAACCAAGTGTGTTTGAACAAAAAATGTTACCCCTATCAAAAATGATGTTGTTTAATAAAATTGATGTTACAAACAAGAAATGACTTTAATAATTTTTTGAAAATCAAAATAATAGAATTGTAACTATCATACAATATGTATTTATTTACAGTGTTGCCTATGTATCCAGATCTGGTGGAATGTCTAATGAACTGAACAACATCATCTCACTCAACACTAATGGTGTGTTTGAAGGTGTGGCCATTGGAGGAGACAGGTAAATATATCCTTAAATACTAATGGTGTGTTTGAAGGTGTGGCCAATGGAGGAGACAGGTAAATATCACCCTAAACACTAATGGTGTGTTTGAAGGTGTGGCCAATGGAGGAGACAGGTAAATATCACCCTAAACACTAATGGTGTGTTTGAAGGTGTGGCCATTGGAGGAGACAGGTAAATATCACCCTAAACACTAATGGTGTGTTTGAAGGTGTGGCCATTGGAGGAGACAGGTAAATATCTCCTTAACACTAAAGGTGTGTTTGAAGGTGTGGCCATTGGTGGAGACAGGTAAATATCACCCTAAACACTAATGGTGTGTTTGAAGGTGTGGCCATTGGAGGAGACAGGTAAATATCACCCTAAACACTAATGGTGTGTTTGAAGGTGTGGCCATTGGAGGAGACAGGTAAATATCACCCTAAACACTAATGGTGTGTTTGAAGGTGTGGCCATTGGAGGAGACAGGTAAATATCTCCTTAACACTAAAGGTGTGTTTGAAGGTGTGGCCATTGGTGGGGACAGGTTGGTTATTTTTAGCTAGATTTCGCAAGGTGAAAAACAGGTTCCTCATGTGTTTAATAGTTTTCACAGCCTCTTGATTTTTTCATGGAGATAAATTTCAGGTCTGTCACGCACCTACCTCCTGTTAAATGAAATGTGGAGATTTCTATCTTTTACCTATCTTTTCAGTTTAGCATTTGAAATTTTGGGTTGAAAAACCCAGATTAATAGTCTGATTAAAGAAGCATTAATAGAAGAAAATGAGATGTGGAATAAGTGTAAGCGACACAACCTACAATATAAACATAAATTTAAAACATCCACAATGGAAAACAGCCAGCAGCCTTCAATGTGACCAGCGGTTGCTGCTCGCTGTTATATGACCGATAAGTCAAATAAAACTTACAATAGAATTTTAAATTGTCAAATTGGGAGAATTTTTGGTTGGTCATTTAGGACAAAATTTCGGTCATGACCGGCAAATATGACTGTTTCAAGACCCTTGTAGAAAAGATTAGAAATGTTGCAAAAGGTGTTCCACCAAGAATCCACTAACAAATTGGGTTGGGGGATGGGTATTAAGGTCAATTCACAAAATAATCTGCATATTTTTTTTCTGTGTATTTTGACCCCTGGAACACATCCACCCTTTTCCCAAATTGGCCATTGTAATGTGAAAAAAAGTTTTGTTAATAAAATCTGTTATTTTCTTATCTTTGTTTTACAGATATCCAGGAACAGTATTTATTGATCATATAATGAGATACCAAAATGAAGAGGAGGTGAAAATGATTGTTTTACTGGGAGAGGTAAAGTTTAATTAATACATGTACTGATCTTCATAAAGTCTACTTCTAAACTGTACATGAAATAGACATTTCATTTGATTTTGTTCAATATTGAAACAATGTTCATGATTTAATAATTATTAATAAATTCAAGAATACCTATGATGACCATGAGATAAAATTAAATGGAAGTTTAGAATCATTATTCCTTGTCATGATTATCTGATCATTGCATTGTGTTGCGTTTGACGTATTCAGGTCTCTTTATTTACATTCTGCGTATTTCGCTGTCACTAGAAATATGTGAAACACAAGAAAGATTGTATGGAAGACTGTAGTTTTTGGTTTAAATATATGTACTTTTATTATTACTTCAGGTTGGAGGAACAGAAGAATATAGAATAATCCAAGCCATCAAGGATGGTCTCATAACAAAGCCGATCGTAGCATGGTGTATTGGAACATGTGCTAAGATGTTCACGTCAGAGGTACAGTTTGGCCATGCTGGAGCGTGTGCTAACGCTGATGCAGAGACTGCCGTGGAGAAGAATAAAGCTCTGAAGGAAGCTGGTTGTTTTGTACCACCAAGTTTTGACGAGTTAGGGAATATGATTGGGTAAGTATTAATATTATATACTCATATAAAAATCTTTCTTGTGATTCGCTAAGATGCGTTCACGTGACATGTGATATTTCGCTGGGTCAACCGGTAATCGTTGGGTCGCATGGTAAGGTCACCCTCTCGTGAGATTTTGCACGTGCGCCCCACGTTTTGTTTTTTTCAACATTGTATGTGACTGGATTTTTCTAATGGAAAAAGGTTAAAATGTCCAAAATATGTTTCAAAATTTAATACTGAATTGTTTCATTTAAATATTCGATATAATATAACAGTTATCACCCTAGTTGGTGTGTGACCCGGCATTTCTTTCCCCTCGAAAAAGAAAGGTCACCCTCAGGTGACCTTACTTTCTCGGGGAAAGAAACCACCGGGTCACATACCAACTAGTAAGTATTAATGAACAATTAAAACTATAGCTAGGGTATAAACTATTTATGTTTAAGTTGATATTTTGTCCTATATGATTTTATTCATTAAGCTTTGTTAAGTATAATCTGTTTCAATGAAAGAATTATGTTATTACTACTGTAGAGTATGACAACGATCACTTTGAATTTCTGTTTGTGTCTCATTAGGACATTGTGGTGTTGCATTATAAATTACCTTATAAGAACATTATGGATAAAGATGATTTGATGTCATGAAATCTGGTTCAAGGAACCACTTGTTTTCAAAAGCATGTACCAAGACAAGACTTTGGGTGAAACGATATGTATTGCGATATTCTATTGCATCTCAGAACATATCTTGATAAATAAACTTACCTGGCCAAAAGTGTCTTTGACTTGGTTACTTAGAAATTGGTACTACTTCTTTGGATTTCAACAAAAAAATTCGGCATTGCAGCAATTTTTGTAGCATTTTCATTCAGCGGCAATAAAACATTTTTCATATCACACATCTATCTTGCTTGTCCGTGACAATTTTGACAGTTTGTGATTTTTATCCCCCATTCTGAACTTTGTTCTTTTTCTTTATTTAATCTGTTTGTTATTTCAGAGATGTATACAATGGTTTAGTAAGAGATGGTATAATAGTCCCGTCAGAAGAGGTCCCTCCTCCAACAGTCCCTATGGACTACACCTGGGCAAGGGTAAGTAAATATACATCTAGTAAACAGTCCTTTCAGAATAGGTCCCTCTTCTAACAGTCCCCATGGACTATACATTGGCCAGGGTATGTAATTACAGTCCCTTCAGAAGAGGTCCCTACTCTAACAGTCCCCATGGACTAGACATTGGCCAGGGTATGTAATTACAGTCCCTTCAGAAGAGGTCCCTACTCTAACAGTCCCCATGGACTAGACATTGGCCAGGGTATGTAATTACAGTCCCTTCAGAAGAGGTCCCTACTCTAACAGTCCCCATGGACTAGACATTGGCCAGGGTATTTGTAAAATTATGCTTAAATTAACACTATAGTTTAGAGTTTGGTGGACACATTGTTTTTGTGCTGTCCATTTCTATCAAATGGTGATTTGGGGCTCAGTTCCTTAGAAAGTACTAAGAGGAATTTTAACAATAACAAGTACACCAAATGAAGTTGTGCATTGTTCCAGGAATTTTTATTTACATTTTGTTTGAGTTATGACCTTTTGTACTTAGAATTTTGGGGAACAGAGTAAGAAATGTATCATTTTTGCTTGCAAAAACCAACTATATTTATGTACTATATACTAGCTGGAATGTCCTTCTTTAAATTGTAGGAATTAGGATTAATCCGTAAACCAGCCTCATTTATGACCAGTATTTGTGACGAGAGAGGACAAGAACTGTTGTATGCTGGGATACCTATCACAGATATATTTAAGGAGGACATGGGAATAGGTGGTGTTCTTAGTCTTCTATGGTTTCAGAGGAGGTAGGTACTGGTCTGACATTTAAGTAACACTTTAAGAAAAGGTATATTTTTCCTGTGATAAAAGAAAAGAGTATTTCTCTTAATGTTTGAATCCTCAATAATAACTTCCATTTTAATCATTGTCTCAAAGTAACATTGCATTTAAACACTTTTTCTCCTATTGCTTGTGTTAGGTTACAATTGCACTCTCAGATTTAATCACTTAAATAAATTAATCTTCTTTTTAGCTCACCTGGACCGAAGGTCCATGTGAGCTATTACCATCACTTGGCGTCCGTCGTCGTCCGCGTCGTCGTCGTCGTCGTCATCGTCGTCCGTTAACAATTTTTAAAAAATCTTCTTCTCTGAAACTGCTGAACAGAATTTCTTCAAACTTGATATGATTGATCCTTAGGGTGTCCTGCACAAAAATTGTGTTCGGTATTTTGATCCGTCAAAAAACATGGCCGCCATTGCTAAAAATAGACCAGGGGGGTCAGACTACTGTTTTTGGCTTGTAAATCAAAAAGTATAAGAGATAGATGAAATCTGATGCCACGCTACTGCTTCAGCATCAAAAGCTCTACAAAAGTCTTCATTGAGTCGAAGTTGTCAGATGACCCCTTATGGGAGTTACGGCCCCTTAAAGGTGAAAAATAGCATTTTTTCATGTTTTTGGCCTATGGAATGAAAACTATTGCAGATAGAGAGAAGCTGTTGCTTGCTTAAATGTTCAGCTCATTTAGCTCTACAAAAGTCTCCATAAGGTCAAAGTTGTCAGATGACCCCTTATAGGGGTTATGGCCCCTTAAAGGCAAAAAACAGAGTTTTTGGCCTGTAGAATGAAAACTATTGCAGATAGAGAAAAGCTGTAGCTTGCTTAAATGTTCAGCTCCTTTAGCTCTACAATAGCCTCCATAGGGTCGAAGTTGTCAGATGACCCCTTATAGGGATTACGGCCCCTTAAAGGCAAAAAATAGTGTTTTTGGCCTATAGAATGAAAACTATTGCTTGCTTAAATGTTCAGCTCATTTAGCTCTACACAAGCCTCCATAGGGTCGAAGTTGTCAGATGACCCCTTATAGGGGTTACGGCCCCTTAAAGGCAAAAAATAGTGTTTTTGGCCTATAGAATGAAAACTATTGCAGATAAAGAAAAGCTGTTGCTTGCTTAAATGTTCAGCTCATTTAGCTCTACACAAGTCTCCATATGGTCGAAGTTGTCAGATGACCCCTTATAGGGGTTACAGCCCCTTAAAGGCAAAAAATAGTGTTTTTGGCCTATGGAATGAAAACTATTGCAGATAGAGAAAAGTTGTTGCTTGCTTAAATGTTCAGCTCATTTAGCTCTACAAAAGTTTCCATAGGGTCAAAGTTGCCAGATGACCCCTTATAGTGGTTACGGCCCCTTAAAGGCAAAAAAAAGTGTTTTTGGCCTAAAGAAAGAAAACTTTTGCAGATAGAGAAAAGATGTTGCTTGCTTAAATGTTCAGCTTAATTAGCTCTACAAAAGTCTTTTTAGGGTCGAAGTTGTCAGATGACCCCTTTAAGGGGTTATGGCCCTTTAAAGGTGAAAAATAGTGTTTTTTGCTTTGGAATGAAAACTATTGCAGATAGAGAAAAGCTTTTTATTGCTTAAACATTCAGCTCATTTAGCTATACAAAAGTCTTCAAAGGGTTGACATTAAGACCAGGTGAGCGATTCAGGCTCCTGGGAGCCTCTTGTTGAGATTTTTTGCCATTTAAAATTTCATGGAGTGAAAAATCTGATTATAAAATGGTGAATTTTTGGCAGGCGTGCGTGGGGACTGTTAAGAAATTTTCATAACAGTTTTTTCATCAACTACAAATCAATTCGATATTTGATATACAGCATTAAGTTGGGTCCCATAACGTTGGATTAAATTTCAGGTCTGTTGCTCACCTGCTTCCTGTTTAAGGAATTCCAGCCATTTTTGACTTTGACAGATTTTTTCTTCTGTTTAAGTGGTTTTAAAGGAAAAAAATTTACAATTCACTGTGGTTTCATTATTATTCGTGGGGTATAAATTTTCGTGGTTTTCGTCGGTGGCCTTCATTCACGAAATTTGATACCCAACGAAAAAGGAAATTTAACATTGATCTGTATGCTGGAGTAATCAGAACCACGAAATAAAAAATGCACGAACTGATCTTTTTTCATGAAACCATGTAAATTGGTACCCACGAAAATAAATGAATCCACAGAACTTGACCTTTCTTTACAGGTTACCAAGATATGCCACCAAGTTTATTGAGATGTGTTTGATGGTCACTGCTGATCACGGACCAGCTGTATCTGGTGCCCATAATACCATAGTATGTGCCAGAGCTGGCAAAGATCTGGTATCCAGTTTAGCCTCTGGCTTATTGACAATCGTGAGTATCTTTATATGTTGAATGTGTAAGATGATGCTGTTGGAAAGCTAGAAACGGCTGAAATATTTATTTATATTTAGTGCATGCATGTTCATTTCAATTTGATTGTGTTTTTTTTTTATTTCCTTTAAATTCAATAGAAACATGCATGTATTAAACAACATAATCATGTAAAAGTGTTTTATTTCTTATTTAATGTATTCATTCATTGTCTGTTCTACTTAGTTTTGAATACTTTATTATTTTAGGGAGATTTTATGCATTTTATTTTAACATTGGGTCAATAGTAATATGGTGAGCAGCACCTATTACCCTTGTTGTAGACTGCTGGCTGTTCATCTATTCAATATTGTAGGGAGACAGATTTGGTGGAGCTTTAGATGCTGCAGCCAAACAATTCAGTGACGCTTGGGACAGTAAACAGATTCCTATGGAGTTTGTCAATCAAATGAGAAAGGAAGGAAAACTCATCATGGGAATAGGTCACAGGGTCAAATCTGTAAGTAGGGGTCAAAGGTTAATCCATTGAGGAAGTCGGGAGAACATATCATGGGAGTAGGATCAAAGGGTCAAAACACTACTGTGGGTTGCAAGAAACTTGGATGAATATTTTGGGGGGGGGGGGGGCAAATCTGTATGAATTGGTGAATGAATAGGAAAAACTGATCATAGCTTAAATGTGTAAAGGAGAAACTTACTATAGCTTTAAATAACTCAAATTTTTAAGTCAGGGTCCGAGATTAAAAACAAGGTATAAGGCAGGAGAAAATGGTAATAAATTGTAAGGTTGAAGGTCAAGGACTAGAATTAAATTAGGAGATCTAAATCAAGAGTCTTAGAATTCTGATCTGTTGATAGAAAAATTATAAATTTATTGAACCTCACTCGTTACAGATTAACAATCCTGATATGAGAGTGGTGATATTAAGGGATTATGCCAAAAAGAACTTTCCATCTACACCATTACTGGACTATGCAAGTGAAGTAGAGAAAATCACAACATCTAAAGTAAGTACTATAGCGACGTACTAACTCTTACAATGAGTGAAGACTGAAGTACGAGAGAGGCATTAAATGTCAAATGTTAACGCAAAGGCAAATTCAGTTCCTACTTAATAAAACAACAAAAGAAACACATATAAGAACCAAACTGTGTGACTTAAGTGCTCAAGAATAGTAAGTTAGCAATTTTAGAAGAAAATTTTTTAAAAAATTCATTTTGATTTAACCTTCATGTTAAGCGTCCTTTTTCATATACTGTGGATTCATTTATTTTCGTAAGTATCAATTTTCGTGGCTTGATGAAAAATGATGGGTTCATAGATTCTTCAATTCGTTCTTAAGTCTGCAGCATAAAGATCAATGTAATATTTCCTTTTCGTGGGGAATCAAATTTTGTGGGTCAAGGCCACCCATGAAAACCACAAAAAATGATACATTTTGTACCCCACGAATTATAATGAAACAACAGTATCTTGAAGGGGGAAATTTCAAACTGGTCATTGAATTATGCAAAAAAAAAATCAAACTAATGGATGTATTACTTTATAGAAAAGTAATTCTGTAATAAGTAAAATTTTCAGGCACACTGATAATCTTATATATATGTTGGAATAAAAACCACTTGTTATAGAAAATTCAATAATGTTTCAGGGATCAAATTTAAAGTCAATTTTTACACTAAATAAAATTTAGGTTTACAAATAAAAGTTTATATTTTCATAATTTTATATTTCAGAAACCCAACTTGATATTAAATGTAGACGGCTTTATAGGAGTAGCCTTTGTAGATTTACTCAACAATTGTGGCTGCTTCACCAGGTAAGTAACAATGTACATAATACCTGCCTATCTTGAATGTACTATATGGTGTAAAGCCATTTCATACATGTAGCTCATTAACTTACTTTTAATGAAATACTTAAGATTTATTTATTGTGGAATTAAAACAGAATTTCAGTCACAGTTCAAGGTCAACTACATGTCTTGATAGTTATACATGCTGTAATATAGTTTTGTCCAAATTTCATTCTCATAAGAATTCAAAATTGAAAATCTTGAAAAATTTGCATGACTCCCAAAACACTTGCTCTGTGTAAAATGTTTGATCAAGACTTATAAATTATAGAACACGAAAACATGAGAAATCAAAATCAAAATCATGAAAGCACTTAAAATAAAAACACGGAAAACATAGCATGAAAATAATCCTTTACCTACCTCTTATATGTGAGTGAATGTACACTATGACCCTTTGTAAATTGCAGGGAGGAAGCAAAGGACTTAATAGACATTGGTGCTCTGAATGGTCTGTTTGTTCTGGGAAGAAGTATGGGATTTATAGGTAAGTTAGATAAAGTCTGTCATAGGGTTAATAATAATTATTACACGGCACACCATAAAATTTCTTTCTGTTATAAAGACATGGGGTTGCTTTTGCTGTTTAGAAAAAAAAAATGCATTTTTATGCCCCACCAACTTTTTTGTGGGGCATATAGTTTTCCAGTCTGTCCGTCCTTCCGTCCATCTGTCACACTTCACTTTTCTGCACTTTTTTTCAACATCCTTGCAAATATTCAAAAGATTTTTGGTATGTGAGTCAACCATGATGAGTTAAAGGTCATGTTTGAGTTTCGTTCGGTCCACTGATATTTGCCAGCGGGGCATGAGTGTCATGTTGTTTATATTTCTGTATAAAATCATTAAAATAGTATAACACTTTTGCTGCCAATTATCTCCCCTGTAATATCAAAATCAACATAGGTATACAGGGCTGCCAACTTTTGAAATTTAAAAATCAGATTTTTATTCGACCGCAAAAAATTTGCGGACGTATTATGGTATGATGCTGTCGTCCTCGTTGTCTTTGTCATTGTCGTCGTCGTCGTTGGTGTCTGTTAACTTTTTAGTGTTTCCACTATAATTTTAGTTCCAGTTATCCGGTTGCTATGAAACTTGCTAATGATGTTCCTTACCATAAAAGGATGAATGGGATTGATTTTGGGGGTCCCCCCATTTTTCGTTTAGAAATTAGGGGCCAAAAAAAGGCCAAAAATACTAATTTTTTGTTTGTTTTCTCAATAACTTTAGTTCTAGTTATCCAATTGCTTTGAAATTCGACAGCGATGTTCCTTACCATACAAGGATGTATGGGATTGATTTTGGGGTCCCCCCTTTTTTTGTTTCGAAATTATGGGTCCAAAAGGGGCAAAAAATTCAAATATTTTATTTGTTTCCAATAAAAGAATGAACCTGAAGAACTTTTGCGCCCCCTTTTTCCCTGTTGTGTATTAAGGGGCCAAAATAAAAACTTTTATTTGTGGTCCGATTTTGAAATTTTTTTTTGCATGTTTGTTCTTGTCAATTGCAGATACAAAATTAAGAATTAATTTTTGCAACCCCCCCCCCCCCCCCCCTTTTCCCCCCTATTACGTAATTAGGGGCCAAATGGGGCCAAAATCGAAACTTTTTTATTTGTGGTCCAATTTTGAAAAAAAAAATTGCAAGTTCATTCTTGCCAGGTAGCAAATCCAAATTTATTACTTTTTGCGACCATCCCCTTTTACACTTGTTTCGTTATTAGGGGCGGAAATCAAAACTTTATTATTTCTGGTTTGTTTTTGAAATTTTTTTTTGCAAGATTAATTTTGTCAAGTAGCAAATCCTAATTTGAGAATTTATTTTTGTGATAACAGTTCTGAGTTTGCTTTTCCTCAGACAAGTTTTAAAGATAGGATAATCTATTGCTTTGGATAGTTGATGAAGGAAATTGACATCGATATACTTTTGAATTGAAATTCATTTAGAAAGGTGTATACTTTAAAGTAAGATCACAAATTAAAAACCAATTTTACCCTTTACATCTTTAGCATTGATTTTAGAATCTAAATATAATATTTACCTATGAAAATTTTGCAAAAGATACACTCATACATTGGTAGATTGAATAGAATGATAAAAGCATTAATTTTTAAGGGACATAACTCTGTTCTTTTTTTTTATACTTTTAATTTTATACATTTTATAGGGGTCATAAATAAGGTCTCCTTAACAACAAATGAACCAATAAAAACTTGCAGAATAAAACTGAAATTAAGGAAAAGTATTTGATTTACAAAAAGCTTTTATAAACTGACATCTTCCTGACATGTTGAACAACATGTTGGCAAACAGTCAGTCAGAGATCCCACTTGTACAAGTAAACAGATTTTAACTTCTATAGGTAAACTTTTAAGAGTTAAAATTGTCTCCCTTATTTTGACTTTCACTAATTTACTTGTACAAGTAAAATGATAGAAAATCATTCTTTTCTTAATTATCTTTATCTAGTCATGCAATTTACTTTCATTCATGATTATTTATATGGCTAATAGTATTAGCAACCTTTACCAGACTGAGATTATCTGTTATCTTCAGTTAATTGAGAAATAGTCAACATTTATTGTCCCAAGAGGGTAATTTTCAAAGGCTGTGCGCACCATGAAGACAGCCATGCGCATCAGAAATTTTTAATGGACCATAGAGCAGATGATGTAAACATTTAAAGAAAATTAATTAATTATCAGTTTGATTGTAAAAATATTGTGTAACAAGTAAAATGAGCTCAAAGTTTTTCAAATTTACTTGTATAGGTAAATTTTTGCTCGGAGAAAAATACTTTACTTAAACAAGTAAATTTTTGTTTACCTAAAGAAGTAAAATTCTGTTTACTTGTTTAAGTGGGATCTCTGACTGACAGTAGATTTTATGCTTAAATAACTCAGTCTGTGATTGGTTATCTGTAATTATGATTAAAATTTTGAAACATATTAACAGTAAGCTTTTTTAGATACACTAACAGTAGCCTTAACCTGTAACCCAGATAAAAAACTGTTTTTCAAGTCCTTTCTTTTCATATATATCTCTACTTTTTAACCTGTCTATTTATAATGAAGTCTTCAGTCACTAAGAGGTTAAATTACAGCTAGACAAGCTTAATTGCAACATAGAACAGTGGCATAGAAATCCAGGTGTCCATCCTATGTGTGTGTGTCTGTCTGTCTGTCACACACTTTTTTAGTAACAGATTTCTCAAGAACTACTATTCCTAGGCTTTTGATATTTGGTATGCAGCTTCAGGTAGGTTTCTCATATGCTCAAGTTCTGTTGTTATTTTTAGACTTTTGATATTTGGTATGGAGCTTCAGGTAAAGATCTAATATAGTGGGATGCATTTCCAGGTCTTTGGCTTTTCAACTTCTTGTAAAGCGAGCAGACTTAAAGAATTTGCTGCTCGGTGGGGGACACAAGAATTCTGTTCTTATTTATTAATAAGTGATTTCCTTTTGTGTCATATATTTCATTGTTGTTTTTTTCAGGCCATTTCTTGGACCAGAAGAGATTAAAACAAGGTCTTTATAGACATCCATGGGACGATATATCTTATATCATGCCTGAGACCACAGGCCTTATGGGGACTGATACAGATAAAATTGAATGACAGACCAAACTGTTGTAGGGCCGATATGGGGGCCAATATAGGAAAAGCACTGATCAAATTGTAGAACAATAGTAGATGCTTCTAGGAAGTAAATGTGCCATGACAATTAAACAATTAAGACATTTATGAGAACCGGTAATAATGTACATTTATTTTTAAAACAGTGGGTTAAAGAACATGTGGTATAAATCTGGGGAAAAACATGTGTAATTCGTTAGGGTAGGACATTGAATTGATATTTTGCTTCTATTGAATGTTGGATTATCACTGCTTTACTTGATAGCTTAGGAAACATAATTTTTTTCAAACTGTTGATTTTGATATATAGTAAAAGACTCATTTTAATCACCAAAGAAAATTTTCCCAGATCGATATTTAAAAGAAAAAAAAGTAATAATTTTGTGGAAAGGAAATCTCCTATAATGGTGCATTAAAAGCTTTAAAAATTATAGATTATGAATCTCAAGTGACTTATTAATAATCAGTTTTAGATATTTATGGTAAAATCTCTGTAGTTATATTTCTAGTTATTTATTTACAGGTACATGTAGTTAGAATGATTACTGTGGATTAATTTATTTTCGTGGATACAAATTTTCGTGGTATTTTGAAAATTTATATTGAGTTTTTGGATTCTTAAATTGGTGGTTCTCGTATCTGAAGCATACAGATCAATGTTAAATTTCCTTTTCATGGGATATTAAATTTCATGGGTCAATGTCTGCACGAAAACCACGAAAGTTATTTATTATTTCTGGGGTACAAATAATAATGAAACCATTATTATAGTTCATGGCTTATGAAAGTAGTCTACTTATGATAATAAAAAATAACGATGGTTGTTTTATAATAGTTATTCCTTTTGGGACAAAATGAAATTATTTTTCACACAAATGAATACATTGCTTGTAATTATTATTTAGTTATTTGTTATGCCTTTTTTATTAGCTCACCTGGCCAAAGGCCATGTGAGCTATTGCCATCACTTGGCGTCCGTCGTCGTCGTCCGTCGTCGTCGTCGTCGTCGTCCGTCGTCGTTAACTTTTCTTCAAACCTCTTCTCCTCTGAAACGGCTGCACAGATTCAAACCAAATTTGGTCTGGTGGTACTTTAGGGTATCCCCCACAGAACTGATGTGGGGATTTTTGATTCGTCAAAAAACATGGCCGCCGTTGCTAAAAATAGACCAAGGGGGTCAGACTACTGTTTTTGGCTTGTAAATCAAAAAGTATAAGAGATAGATGAAATCTGATGCCACGCTACTGCTTCAGCATCAAAAGCTCTACAAAAGTCTTCATTGAGTCGAAGTTGTCAGATGACCCCTTATGGGAGTTACGGCCCCTTAAAGGTGAAAAATAGCATTTTTTCATGTTTTTGGCCTATGGAATGAAAACTATTGCAGATAGAGAGAAGCTGTTGCTTGCTTAAATGTTCAGTTCTTTTAGCTCTATAAAAGTCTCCATAAGGTCAAAGTTGTCAGATGACCCCTTATAGGGGTTATGGCCCCATAAAGGCAAAAAATAGAGTTTTTGGCCTACAGAATGAAAACTATTGCAGATAGAGAAAAGCTGTTGCTTGCTTAAATGTTCAGCTCGTTTAGCTCTACACAAGCCTCCATAGGGTCGAAGTTGTCAGATGACCCCTTATAGGGGTTACAGCCCCTTAAAGGCAAAAAATAGTGTTTTTGGCCTATAGAATGAAAACTATTGCAGATAGAGAAAAGCTGTTGCTTGCTTAAATGTTCAGCTCATTTAGCTCTACACAAGTCTCCATATGGTCGAAGTTGTCAGCTGACCCCCTTTAGGGGTTACAGTCCCTTAAAGGCAAAAAATAGTGTTTTTGGCCTATGGAATGAAAACTATTGCAGATAGAGAAAAGCTGTTGCTTGCTTAAATGTTCAGCTCATTTAGCTCTACAAAAGTTTCCATAGGGTCAAAGTTGCCAGATGACCCCTTATAGTGGTTATGGCCCCTTAAAGGCAAAAAATAGTGTTTTTGGCCTAAAGAAAGACAACTTTTGCAGATAGAGAAAAGATGTTGCTTGCTTAAATGTTCAGCTTAATTAGCTCTACAAAAGTCTTTTTTAGGGTTGAAGTTGTCAGATGACCCCTTTAAGAGGTTATGGCCCTTTAAAGGTGAAAAATAGTGTTTTTTGCTTTGGAATGAAAACTATTGCAGATAGAGAAAAGCTTTTTATTGCTTAAACATTCAGCTCATTTAGCTATACAAAAGTCTTTAAAGGGTTGACATTAAGACCAGGTGAGCGATTCAGGCTCCTGGAGGCCTCTTGTTTTTATATAGTTATACTGATATCTCTGTACACATATTGTATTTTCCCAAAACAAAAGTAACTAGTTTATGCTTAAGTGCTCATTTTATTTTTTTTATACAAATCATGTCAAATAGTGCAATATGAAAGATTGCAGCATAATAAATAGTGAGCTAGAACATTAAATACTGACAAAGTCAGCAAGGGTCTCATTCTAAAAGACTTATATGCTTTTCCTAAATATTTGACTGATTTTCATGACATTTTGATATATGATTCTGTGTATAATATAAGATCTGGACCAGTTGTTCATATAACCATGTCTTCAAAACTTCTATCCTTTTACAAGTATTTTTATGCCTTGTATGTTATGTTGTACCCCACAGTCCTTATGGCAATAAAAAATATTGTTAAAGTATTTGTTATTACTACTGCAGAAAAAATGTATGAACGCGTGTGAGGGCACTTTTTAGATCAAACCACCATTATATAATTTTATTGGATACTTTACTAGATTTATGTTGTATAAAAAAAGACCACCACCCATAATATCTCAAATTATAAAGTGCCATCCATCTCCAATTCATTTTTCCTGGAATTGCCGTTTAGGAAGAGTGATTTTCAAATCAATTCCATTTGATATTTTATATTACCAACAGATTTTCATGCTCAGAATGGCTTCCAATTTTTTTTTTCGTTGTTCATGTGATTAAATTTTGTTTTGTGTGTTTTTAGAACAATCAATTTGTGTTGCATTTTTATTTTAAGTTTACAGCTTGCATATCATTAAATTATAATCTGTTTTGTGGAGACTGTTTGTGGATTTTACTGTTACACAATACATTAAAAGTTCTATGTATTTGATATAGTGCTGTTTCAGAAAATACCATGTCACTGTGGAATGCATGTTTTTTTATCTCGTTCAACTTAACAAAAGTTTTGAAATCAATGCATACACTTGCTTTCATTTTAAATTTAACCCCCCCCCCACACTCACCACCTATTAAGTGCTTCCTGGGGGTACATATTATTTTCTGAAACAGCCTGGGGCTTTTTGACTAGAGTATAGATGGAGGGGCTTGTCTTGTTATAGATGTTTGTTGTGATGTTAAGATATATCATTCTGATATATCACAATTATTTAGTCTGATCATGGTAAAAAACATCTTATCAATCTTCTGTCGAGATAAGCCACTAAAAACTGTATTTTTACATGGAAATTTTTAGTTTCAGTTAAAAAAAAACATTATCATGGACACAACAATCCCAAATTGTATTTTAGAAATCAAGTTTCATTTTAGTAAGGTTGTGTATCACTCGAGTGAAAAACTATTACTGTTAAGCAAGTAATTTTAACAAGGTTCAAATTTCACAATTTGTAGAACAAAAAGGGGGGAATTTTATTTTAGCAGTTTTAATTTTTCAAGTTTTCAGAATCTAAAGTGTGTAACATATATAGTAAATTAAATTCAGCCATCTTTAATTTTAGCAATTCCTCTGACCTCTCGAATAAAGTAAAAATTAGAACCTTGGGAAAATTTCAATACTGTACTGAACATGATTGTAATGAATTACAATCATTTCCATTTCCCTTTGAAGTTGTGATGTAATGTCTTATTTCATCGCAGTACAAAATGAAATATTTTTTGGTGTACTTTTTTGCTTATGTAATGTAGTTTCCATTGAAAGCAGTTCTTTATAATAGTGATATTTATTGTTCAATTAGATTTTCTATGATCAGATGATAATTGTGTCATAGATCAGAATGTTAGGTTACATATATTTATTGAGAATATAATTCTGTGGTAATTTATAGGTTATATAATAAAAGCAATAAAAACCAAAATATCAGTAGTTGTGTTTTTTTCTCTTTGTTTCATGGTTTTTGTATTTCCTGAAAAAAGTGTTTTTTTGATACAGTTATTACCCCATCTGTGCCTGTCTATCCAAAATATCTCAAAAGCCCTTCTCTTTTTAAACCACTTGAATTCAAGTAAAACTTTGGATGAAGGAAGTACATCATATGTAGATATGAATGACCAAGTATATCATTCAGGGGAGATAACTGGACAATTTTTTTTTCAAATATAAATTTCAATATGGAGCCAGGGTATCCTTTAGTGACCTTGCTCCCAGTATTCCTTGTTTGTATTGGTAAGAGGAGCAATAGCTTCTTTTTATATTATGTGTTGCACCATATCATGTTACGGTTAATTTTTACTGGATCAAAGTTTTGAAACTTACATCCTCTCAGTTTCTCTTCCAAAATTAATGTTAGATAGTCAAAACCATTGCTGTTTGTGTCTGGTTCACATGAGTGAGTCACTCAGAGTAGACATTTAATGCTCTAGCACCACTGGCTTACACTGTCATTATGTCTCCCCCCTTTTTTGTGGGGAGACATATTGTTTAGTCGTGTCCGTCTGTCCGCCACAAAGTTTGTCAGCGCAACTCCTCTGAAACTACTTAAACGAATTCAACGAAACTTGGTTTATAGGAAGTACACCATATGTAGTTGTGCATTTTACCAGGAAATTTTTATCCTCAATTTTTTTTTTGTGAGTAATGGCCCTTTGAATTTAGAACTTTTTGGGGAAACGGGGGGAGACATCATTTTTGTAGGCAAAAACAAACTTTAATTGATATTGAAAGAGGCAAAGCTGTACCTAAGGGGTCTTTTTAATGTCACAAGTAAGAAAAGGCAGAGACAAATCAGTTGATACAAAGAAAAACAACAAGAGTTAACACTAAAGAATGTCTCGCCTGCCGGAACCATCAGAAACAATAGTTCTTTCCTACTTCCACTATATTTTTAAATATAAGGATTTTCAATTTCTGAGATCAAAAGGTGTTTATAGAACTTTAAACATTACTTATTATGCAATAAAAATAATCAGTCACTCAACCAGAAAATCAAGGTCAAGGTCAAAATATGAGGATACAACTGTGCTAACTTACTACTTGGGCTTATGCATATCAAGTTTCATCAACCTAGGATTTATAGTTCTTGAGATATGGAGGTCACAGCTCACAAAACCTTACCATTGCTTATTATGTGTATTGAAAATTGTCAAAGTCACTCAACTGGAAAATCAAGGTCAAGGTCAAAAGATGGGGATGCAGCATACCAAGTTTCATCAACCTAGGACTTAAAGTTCTTAAGATATGGAGGTGAACGCAAAACCTTACCATTGCTATTATGTTATTGAAAATTCTTAAAATCACTCAACCAGAAAATCAAGGTCAAGGTCAAAAGACAGGCATCTGTGCTAATTATAAGTTACTACTGGAGCATATGCATACCAAGTTTCATTAACCTAGGACCTACAGTTCTTGAGATATAGAGGTGCTCATAAAACCTTACCAAAAAGTTAACGTTCCCGTTGGTAAAGTAACACTTATGTCATACTCTGCTTCGCAGGCACGACAAAAACAACTGAACAGCAAGCAGCAACATGAACTCAGGTTCTCTTAAAACAGTTTTTGCTTGATGCAACTTATCTGGTGCTTTGATAACATTCAACTCAGCATGTCATATTGAGTTTCAAATAATGCAATAAAACACTGTTTTGTCTGGACCTCCAATAAACAAAAGAATATGTTGTGTTATAATTTATTGCATCAGCCCTCTAAACCATTATAAAGTATTTATCAAAGGTAACAAGAACAATGCTATAAATCTTATAAATATAACAACTATATGTAAACTACAAAAATATATAAAAGTTTCTGTTTTCCTGAATTTAACATACTTTGCATCAATTTGAAAATAGAAAATGTGTCTGTATGTCACATATTGTATGTTATTGCAATAAATATTATGGTAGACCCCTTAAGATCTAAACATTAGAGAATGGTATACAAAAGTAACAATTTATGTCCCAATTGCATACATAGACCAGACAGAAATAAAAAGCTACGCCGAGCGCAGCATGATACGACCGCAACAAGTCGAACCCTGTACGTTGGAGGCCCAATATGGATAGTCCATTGCTTTGGTCACAAGAAGCCCATGGTGGACTTACAAAGCTTTTTGACGCATGCATCCTGTGGTGGACTTCAAAATGCATTTTTGACACATATATATTTACATCAACATCTCATAAAAAAAGCCTTATTTATATACATGTACATGTATTAATTCACAATTTTGGCCCACCTTATTTTTCAAAAATGATAAAAGATATTGCTAATCAGATTAAAATAATAGGCAGAAATTTTCACAAGGAATCCAATGAAAAAAAGATTTTGAAAATCGGACCACAAATAAAAAGTTGATTTTATGGACTTGGCCTGTCTTTAGCCCCCTGTAGCAATGTAATGGTGAAATAAATATCAAAATCATTGACACGTTTAGTAGATAGAATTTAATTATGAACTCAGTAAAAAAAGAATTTTAAAAATCAAATGAATAATAAACATTCTACAACAGTTTTGTCAATACACCTGTTTTAGCGCTTTTGGTCTTTTTTTCTAAAACAGTAGGGGCCACAAACCCCAAATACAAAACTGACATTCCTTTAGTGGTTATAATCATCATTTTAAAACTTCATAACAATGGGCAGGTCCACTTCAACTTAATTTTTGGTATATAACTATTTGCCTTGACAAACTTTTTAAAATGGCGTTTTTGGCCCCTTTGACCCCTAATTTCTCAAAAACGGTAAGAGATATTGCAAATCTGATTGAAAAACTCAGGCAGGGATTTTCACAAGGATTCCAATGAAAAAAAGATTTTGAAAATCGGACCACAAATAAAAAAGTCAATTTTTTGGTTGTGGCCCCTTTTTGACCCCCAGTAGCAATGAAACAGTGCAATGTATATAAAAACCATTGACACATTTTGTTGACAGAATTTAATGATGAGTTCAATAAAACAAGAATTTTCAAAATCAAATGAATAATGAACATTCTACAACAGTTTTGTCAATACACCCATTTTAGCCCTTTTTGGCCCTTTTTTCTAAAATGGTAGGGGCCACAATTCCCAAATACCAACCTTCCTTTAGTGGTAACAAACATCATATCAAAATTTCATAACATTCGGTCAACATTTACTCAAGTTATCGCACGGAAACCAAATTGTCCCCAGACGACGACGACTACGATGACATTGCCATAACATTATACGATCGCAAAAATTTTGCGGTCGTATAAAAAAACCTGTGTTATACAAATAAACCTTGATCCCAAAAAATAAATCAAAAATGTTAAATGAACAAGAGGATAAAATGTCCTAACACAATGTACAAAAGACTGGCATACAAAAAATGTCTACATATTCCTAAGCTCCTGAATAGAATATGCAAAAGTTTTGGCATTATAAATGGCTCTGTAAATGTAGACTTCAGCCAATTCAAAATCTTGAAATTCCCTTCACTGCATTTTTACTTTCAACAATTTTTTTGGATGAAAATTGGTGAAGATTGGTAAAGGTCAGAAGCTATCAACTGATAGTTTTTACATACGGCTTAAAATTTTCAACCATTCTGGACAATTTTGGTGCTAGCTCAACCCTAACTTATGAACGAGTGAAGTGGAATATACATTGTATAAGGAATTAATTATACTGTCCCCTCTTAGTTTCTTTAGTTAAGTCAAAAGACCCTACTAATTCTGATGTTTCAATCTTCAACAGTGTCATGTAGGCAGAGGCCTTTGAAAATAACAATTTAAGCCTTAAGAATCATATTTTTTCTTTATTTTGTTGATTTTACCCTGTTTCAGGTGTACATGAAATTGAAAAATTGTGATGATTATTGAAAATTGAAGGCATGCTCCTAAATTTAAACCACTCAACTCGATATATAAAGTGCATTTTCATAAAATACTGAAGATTTATTTTTTCATTAAATAAGGGGCCAAATATGACCCTTAGCGTACCATGTCCTTTCACAAGGACTAATATTTTCAACATAGGGTGATATCTGATAATCTATCAATGAACTTGAAGTGAATTATTCATGGACTGATCTATAATCTATGGTGACTGTATATTGAGTTGTCCATCTTGGCTGGTTTCTAGTTCATAAGTCACAGGGGTTTCATCATTGTCAAATTCCACATAAATTTCTGGAAGTCTGAGGAATGCAGGGCACTGGAATAATAATATATAGAGTGATGGAGAATGAAAGTACATGACACAAAATCCCTAATAATGGAAACTGTGAGTTGGCTGAAGAAAGGTACCTCTGCTTTATATTGAACTTTATACATTCTGTTTAAATGCTTGTACCAAGTCAGGACCCTTGAAGCCTTCATTTTTTCCATATGTCTTCCGTGTTTTTCTTTTCTTTTGGAAATTGAGATCAATATTACAATTTTGGTAATTTTGTTATTACCTTTATTTGCAAAGAAACTAATTCCTGGCAAGTCAAATTATTCCCCCTGAATGATATTCAAGAGAATTAAGTGCAATTTCTCATGTACATATGTCTTTATGATGTACTCCCTTCATGTAATGTTTCATCAAATCCATCAAAGTATGCGGACAGAAGGATAGACAAAATAATTACTTTATACGCTCATAGTTTGGGAGGTATAAAAAGATGAAGAATGAAACAATACCACACAAGATCCATAAGAAAGAAATTTTGCAAAAACATTGCTGAAGATGCTATCATCGCATTCCTGGCATAAATTTTAGTGATACATTCATGCAGTATTTATAGAATGTGTAAAGTATTTACATGTAAGCTACTTCATGAATCAAGAATTTAAGTACTGCAAAGTTTATTGAGTGTTTACATGATCTTGTTTACTTTGTGTGTGTGACCTTGACCTTTGTTTTACTCATTGCAAATTCAATAGGTGCCTTAGCTTTTTTTCACTATAATCTTAGATTCAAGTTTCATGAAATTTTGTCGAGATAATTAAATTTATGGTACAGAAACAAATTTCCAGTCTGAATTATATTTAAGATTATAAGAAATAGACCTTTGACATATTGACCCCATTGGAAGACTTGTCTTTTGTCTTCATTACAATAAAGCCAATGAAATGCATGTATATTTATAAAATGAAATTCTACTTCGACATTCAAATAACTTATTACCTAAGCAACCAATTATGACTATAAGATTGGCACGGATGTGAACTAAAAATTGCATGTTCAAGTTTTGTACATGTATTGTCTTATTTTCCAAATTTTATTAAAACTAAAAGCATCCAATTGTGTTTTTTTTTAAACAGTTTTAAACAGGAGTTCCTGATCCTTTTTGCTGTTGTGCTGTCCTTCAATTTATCTTTACCCTCACCCCTTTTTTTTCTTTCTTTTTGCTTTTTATGCCAATTAGTGATTTGAAAGCCCTTTTTGGTACTTCTTATGTTTACTGCAAACGTTTGCAATATAAACACTCTAATTGACAGACTATTCAAATCAAGAAATTGATTTTAAACCCTACTTAATTTTGTTTTGTTAGGGTTAATGCAACAAGTAATACTGTGAGCGAGCTCACAAAAGGTAACCCCCGCTTCATATTGGACTCAAATCTCAAGTCCAATTATCTCCCCTGAATGATGTCAGAGTGCAATGAAAATTCTTCATGCACATCTACATATGATGTACTTCCTTCATGTAAAGTTTCATCAAAATCCATCAAGCGGTTTAGGAGGAGTTGCGCTTACGGGGTCTCCCATTGAATAATGTATTTAAAAAGTCGAAGTCCAATTATCTCCCCTGAATGATGTCAGAGTGCAATGAAAATTCTTCATGCACATCTACATATGATGTACTTCATTCATGTAAAGTTTCATCAAAATCCATCAAGCGGTTAAGGAGGAGTTGCGCTTACGGGGTCTTCCTTTGAATAATGTATTTAAAAAGTCTAAGTCCAATTATCTCCCCTGAATGATGTCAGAGTGCAATGAAAATCTTCATGCACATCTACATATGATGTACTTCCTCCATATTAAGTTTCAGCAAAATCCTTCAGGCGGTTTAGGAGGAGAAGCGCTTACAAGTCATGTGGACGGACAGACGGACAGAATGACAGACAGACAGACAGGGTGTTTCCTATATACCCCCCAAACTTTGTTTGCGGGGGGTATAATTTACATAGAAATAAGTTTTAGTGTGAATGTGGTTTGTGTTTCAGTTAACAAACAAATTACCTTAGATGCCTTTGTTTGTTTGTTTTTTTTATTTGTTTTTTTTTGGTTTTTTTTGTTGTTTTTTTTTCTGACGAGTCATTATTAGGAAAACTGCAAAAGAAAACATGATTCAATACAAAACAGAATAACTATCTTTGTATTCATAAATAATTCATTTTAACTACATGTAACAAATCATCCTAGTCTAAATAGAATTCATCAACACACATGAAAGACAATATAAGTGATCAGTTTCTATGGCAGAGTAAAGCTTACAAATTCTTTCTATATTATCTAAATGGGAAGGGCTCTATCGGCAAAAAAAAAAACAAACATCAATAACAAAAATTGAAAATAGTGCATCTCATGGGACATTAAATGATACCCCACCATTTCATTTATCAATAGTAAAATATAAAGAGAGAGAGAGAGATTTGAGTTATCTTTCTTATACCAGAAAATTTTAGCATTGTTAAATTTTGAAATCTTTTTTTTTTGTAAAAAATATATTAGCTACTCGCACAAAACATTTCATTATGGATAAAATTAATGGTCAACAAAAGTACCGGTACATGAAATGAGAAGATACATCTCTCTATGTAATTTCAGTGAAATACCAAGTTTCAAATTGTTTGATGAATGCATGTTGATGCACGCCAAATTTTAATTTTGTCTGTTTTGTTATTTACTCTACTTTTGAAAGAATTTTATTGATATTTAATTGTTTAAAATGGTCAAAGTGCTGTAACTTTATGCTTAAAATTTCGGAAATCAGTTTACATCCATTACAAGCAATGGGCATACGAATTCAATTGGCCAGAAGAGAAAAGAAAAGCTCAGGAAGTGAAAACTTTATTTTTTTAAATTCTATACCGCATAGTGGGTTATTTTCGCGGTGGTTTTATTTCGCTTATTTCCGTGGTTTGAGGGAAACCACAAAAATATCAATTTTAATGCAAATCATACACAAACACATTCATAAACCGCGGAAGTAAAACCCACAAATAATTTTCACACACCTTATCACACAAAAAACGCAAAAAATTTACCCCTGTGAAAATAACCCGCTATTCACTATTCCCTGTAATTTTGATTGTTTTTTAAAACTAGAATACTGACAAAGTCAGTAAGGGTCCCACGACAAAAAATCTAAGTGTTTTCAAAATCATTAGAACTTTATATTAGAACTCATTATAACCACTAAGGCATGTTCCATGGAATGTGTATGAAACTTTATTATGATAATATGAGCTGTATTGAATATAGCATTTGAGTTTTATTGTTCAAAAATTCCAATCCTCAAAATCTGTGATTTTTCTATCAAAAATGAAGTTTTTTTCCAAAAATATTAAACAGATTTGCACGAAATTGTATTGTTTTAGTTTTTGAGTTTAGTGTTCACAAAGTCCAATTCTCAAAATCTAGGATTTTCCATAAAAAATAAATAAGTTTTTTTGTAAACATATTTCACATTTTTGCATGAAATTTTAATATGCAAATTATGACATGCTACCAAGTAGCTGTACAAAATTTCAGAACTGTGTTGTGAATAGTTTTTAAGTTTTAGTGTTAACAAGAATTGTTGATGAACAGACGGACAAAGTGAAAACTATAGGGCGTCATGCGGGGCCCTAATAAAAATTGTATTTTCTACTTTCTGAAGCTGATGCTTATCAATTTAAGATGCTATGATTGATCAATATGACTTTTTTTTTCAGTTGGAGTAACTCTATATCTAATATTTTTTGGATCATCCTGAAAATTAAACTTGACCTATATCTTAATGTATTTAAAGGACATGTAAAATATCACTCAAATCCCTAAATATATAAAATATGTTAAATACTTTTTTTTAAAATGTGACCGAATTGTTAATACATAAAGTTTCAACAAATATATATGAAGAATAAAAGCTGATTGATGGAAATACAAATAAGCAGAGTCCTATTATGAGTGTGTGGAAAAATGCAAGAAGTAGATAGATATTATATTTCATCCACAAGACTGGACAGAGCCTGAGTTTCTCAGTTTTTAGGTAAGATTTAAATGAAGAAGTCCAAAATAATTGACTGGAGAATAAAATAGAGTTATAGATATTATATAAATATCACTGATCTTACATATCAAATCAAAATAGTATCTTAAAATAAACATTTGAAAAAATTTATATATAAAACAGTATCACAGATCTATTTTAATATCATTGGATATATAAACAATGGTTTATTAATTATTATTTAAAATATAATAGAAAGCAGGTCAGATCATTTTTCAACAAATCAACAACTACAAAATCCATTAAAACATGAAATTCATTGTCAAAATGGTCTAAAATGAATAAGCTATTGTTAACTATAATGAATAAATTAGAGCAAGGCAGATATGAAATAAATTTTTGCCACCAAGGCATATAATTGTAAACTAAAATCATTACATCTTGTTTAAAGCTTGTACAGTTAATACTAAGCAAATTTTGTTAAACTTTCATCTATTCCATTTTGAAAGCATCAAATTTTAATCAAAAACAATTTTTCCTTAACAAAAATGGTTGACAGTTTAAAAAAAATCCTACAAAATAGGACATGTACATGTAGATATCATTTATAAAAGTATAAGAAAAATATAATAATATACATGTATATTGCACTTCAAATATATAAGTACCAAGAGAAGAATTTAACATGTATAAAATATGCAATAAACTATAAATCTAAGCATATCTTTACTGTAATTTCACTTGCATACAAAAACATCAAACCCATCAAAGATTTTAACAGAGCCTATCAAACCCTAAAACAAATATTGCTAGAACAGTTCTTAAAATATTACACAAATGAATTATGAAATATCAACAAATTGAAAATCTGTGAGCAAGCTCACAAAAGGATACCCCTGCTTAATATTGACATCTAAATTGCACAAAACTAATCTCCATTGATCCCTTATGAATGATATTTGAGAGCAATATAATTTCTTCTTCAAAATCAATCAAAAGGGTTAGGAAGAAGTTGCACTAATAAAATAGAATGGCGGTCTCCCATGGAAGACATATGTCACCTGCGTCTTAAAATATTCGGTAAACAGGAAGTTGATGAGTTACAGATATAAAATCACTTTACACCATAAAGTACTATAGGAGGAAGCTACATGCCAAATACCAATGGGTTGTGACATGTAGTTGCCAAGAATACTCAGGGTTTTTTCCAGGAATTTGAGGGCTTTAGTCACTTTAGCGGAAGACCAAAATGTTCGACCTAATAATCCATAACCATTTTTGCTTCTGGCAGTGTTGAAGCAAAAATACTAATACTTGAATTTCTATATGCGCAGGTTATAGCTATGTAAATTATAATTTTAGTACCATGGACAGGACACAGATTACAACAGTTATTATCATGTTCAATCAAATATATCTAAGCATTTGTTGAATTGATTTTTCCCCTTTTAATCATACTTAAATTCAACAAACTGTCAAAATGTATTTTAATGTACTGCAGATTCTTTGCCTTTAATATTTTAGGCAAAGCAAAATGATAACACCCCCACCCCCCTTCTTTACAAATTAACATGATTAAGGGAAATTATGTATTCCTCATCAAGTTTAACATGCTCATAGAAAGCTAAAAGCCCACATAAAGTCTCTTTTATTTTTCTCGTTTGAAGAAGCAGTTTTGTTTTTGTTTTACCATTTTCATATATAATGGTAATGACAAGTGGTCCCTAAAAGGAGGAATATACAGACAACAATACAGAACATCTTTCATGTCCAATAAAGGAGCTCTACTAATTTAGTTTAGTGTTAAGGTGGCTCTAGGTTATTAAGCAAAACATTTTTTTAACTCAAAATCATTGGAACTCCACTACACCTCCGCTGAAATGGAGGTGCTCCTATCTAAAGGAGGGTAATAAAGGAAGAAGAGGAAGATCGTTCTTTTTCAGCTGATCTCCTTTTAATGCATGAAAAAGGATGTTTTTTGGATTACAGGATGTTCTTAATAAAATAGTTTCATGAGGGTAAATCCTTTCATCTATATTTACTTTGATGTTTTTGTGATATTTACACAGTCAACATGGTCAGAGCACGTGGGTTGACATTTCAGCTGATATAAAAATAAACTTTCTCCTGATTGGTCAAATATATTTCATTCATGATTGAAGCGATGGTCAAGCACCTGTTATTATGACTCATTTAAACAATTAACAGTTAATTAACTGTAAAAACATATCTGGCCTCCGGGTGTTTATGCAGACAGCTTGGGTCATAAATCAATAGGGCTTCATAGTAAAATCTGTTGTCGTAAAAAAAGGACGAAAATTTTCTACATTTTTGAAAATTAAACTGTCGAAATTGGTTTGAAAATTTTTCGTCAAATAAAATATCTTTTCGCTAATGATGAAAGTGACGAGCGCTAGAAAAATCACTGAATACTGCAACTGAAATTTTGTGATGCTGCAGGACGCAGGACAATGGATCGTGTCAAAGTGACTCCTAACAAGTTGCTGGCGACATAAAAATGTAAGGATCGACAGAGTGATTCCTATAAACCCTTCCAATCTTTAGTTTGCAAGGGACATAAAATGTTTCAATGAAAAAATAAACCTTACTACTAAACAAAGACAAGCCATAATGACCGTTACATACAACCCTAAAAATGTTAAATATAATGTATATAAAAAAAAAAATTGATAACATAAATTTTACACCAAAATCTATGAAACCTATTTTAATATATTTATAGATGTATTACATCTTAATCTTCAATGCACCAATATATTCACTAATTCCACTACTAGATAACAATTATTGCACTGTGTAAACTGATATACATTAAGAACATTTTGGCACTACTTCACCTTTCCTAATATAAGATCTCAACTTCCTGACTTAGGTAGTAGAGCGGAGTAGAATTTTCAGATCTTTTTCTGACAACCTTGAACAACTGTTATAACTGTAAATGGGGAAATTTTATAATTTTTGTTATCTTTCTCCAGGGGGATAATTTTTTCCACAAAAAATCCACATTTACAGTTCATTTCTTCTTTCAATGTACTGTGGCATCATTATACATGCTATCTGTCTTAATGTTACATTGATGTTAAGATCAATTAACACTAAAAGCGCTATTTTGTTATTGAACGTAAGAATTTTGCATGATTATTTGGTTACATTAAATTTATTAACATTAATTTTCATCATGAATAAACTTTAGTTAATAATAAATTAACAACCAAAGCTTCATTAACACTAATTCAACATAACATGACAATTTGCCTTTGTATTATTTGAGGGTACCATTTTTTGTGGTTTAATGGGTGACAGTCATGTAGTCACACAAATAACAACCCAACAAAGTGTAAAGAAAAAATTCCAATGAAATATTGTTTTGGGGGTAATCATAAAAATTGATTACTACCAAAATAAACATGATAAATGAATTAATTATCAGTAACTAAAAAGTGTCATGAATTTTAACAGACTAGATTTCATCTTTTTAAAGATAATTACAAAATTCTATCAAAGTAATCTAAAGAGGCAATATAAAATTCTTTAGCTGCTAAAAAGCTGAAAGACTAGGGTCCAATTTTGAATAAATGATGTCTATTATACCAGTGCTGTTCATATTATGAAAAATGTCTTTGAATTTCTTTTCATATCATTATGACCATAATTGATAAACTGTCCAACATGCTGTTCCATTGTTTTTTTCATCACTATTTTCCAAAGTTGTACCAGAAGTAGCCTTTGCCATATTTTTATTGCCTCAGCAAGCCTTCAACATAGCTGGAAGACTGACTTGAGATCAGTGTATATTCTAGGGTTTGATCCACTCATACAAAGTGTAACTGCATTTATAGGTTGGTTTGAGATTATGATATTCTAACCATTGACTCGTACAAATGCAATTCATTGCTGGAAGACTGGCTTGAGATCAATGTATTCTAGGCTTTCACTTAGAAAAGTATCTAAGAGCTTGTAGGCTGATGACTGTCAGCTATCAACTCATTTCAAAGGAAGCACCACAAGTAGGTGATCTCTGTGCTCATTGTAATTTGCAGGCCTTCAACTTTTGTGAACATTGTGGCAGGTAGAGTACTTAGTGGACTGGTCAACATTGGAGCTGGCAAGAAATACATCCTTTCAAGGATATAGCTTCAGTGTAATCTAAAAGCCTTCCAATCCCTTTAAAAGTCAAGTAGCTAGTGGAAGTTTGACAAGGTGAAGATTCTATTAAGGGTATAAGTTCAGTCTTTTCTACAAGCCTTCCACTCTTTCAAAAGTTGAGTATCTGGCCGGCTGGTCTTTGTCAGTGTTGGTGAGTAGAAGATCGTATCTAGGGTATAGGTATCTACCAAGAAGCTGTGAAGGAAAGGATATATCCTGAGTGAGAATTGGGAAGGGAAAGATAGATGTGTGTGTGTGTGTTGGTTGGTGTCTCTGCAAGGATGATGGCTTTGGTTTTCATGGGAAAGGAAGCTTTGTCAAATGGACACATAATTGTAAGCTACATCAAATCAAAAAATTTATCTAATTTTTGTAGCTGGGGCAAAATGAAGAAGTTTTTTCTAAAATGATGAAGTTTTTAAAATATTTTTTCATATCGATGTCAGATGATGTTTTTTAATAATTTCCTACTGACACTTGTAAACATAAAGTAAGTGTGATGGCCAAAAATTTGTAAATAAGTTTTAGACTTTCAAGACACCTTACTTATAAAATTAAGGTTCTGTGGATATTTAAAAAAAAAAAAAACTTACTGATTTTCTTTGTCGAGGAAGGTTAAACACTATTAGTATTGTATTAATATATGAGTTACTAAACCTTTTCTTCAAAGTAGAGAAAACAAGCAGAAAAGTAGGTAAAATGTTATGGATGAATGCAAATAAAATCTAATTTTCTTTCTAACTCGCCAAAAATAATGTTATAAAATATGAAAAATTCCCACCACCAACACACATTCTACATATACCACTCTTATATATGATATAGACTTCTATGAAAATATCAAGTAAAGAGATACTTACTGGTATTCTGGAAAATATTTCTATTTCCATGGTAACCAAACAATGCCAAACCTACAATAATACAAAATATTATTAGCTTATGCTATTTTATTATTGGTAACTAAGAAGCAAAGAAGCATTAAGGATGGTCACTCTTCATGTTTCAGAATTTCAGTCTGATTTTGGAACTCATCAAGACTATGCCTTTAGACACTGAAGAAATTTTGTGCACACTAGCCCCTGCTTTTTAAAACCAACTGTTTATAATTTCTTAAAATTCTTGATACAACTTCATGCTTGTTAAGGCAAAAAACGTCACAATGTTAAAGTTATGTAAAATCTAGAGGAGTCTGATTACCCGCCAAATATTTGATGTCATATATATTTGGAAATGAGCACATGGACAAAATGTTTTCTTTTTGTTAACAATTATCTATCATTTCCATCACAAATCATAAAATCCTTGATATAAAAAAGTTCAGGAGTGACCATCCTCACACATGTGTCATGGTTTAAAAATGACAAAGACAAAGTCAGCAGACATAAAAGACAATACATTGTTATATAACAAACAGCAAAACACAGCAAAATACACATACATGTGCAACAATGAAACTGCAATCAGCAACATGAACTGCAGTTGAAACAAGAATGATCTCAGCTCTCCAGAAGGCAGTAGTTCCAGCAATGTTTTAGAATTCTACCATATTAACATCTGTTTAGTTTACTCAATGTTAAATGAAGTTTTAATATTGATATACATGGGGACTCTGAACTCCAACAGGAGCACAACAGTACTGAGCAAGAAAGTAAGACCACACAACCATAAACATGAGTTTTTTTGTTTTTTTTAATACAATTTAAGATTAGGCCAATATAAAACAAGAGGCTCCCAGGAGCCTGAATCGCTCACCTGGTCTTGATGTCAACCCTATGAAGACTTTTGTATAGCTAAATGAGCTGAATGTTTATAAACATGAAAAATCTTTTCTCTATTTGCAATTGCTTTCATTCTAAATAATCAAAAAACACTAAGGGGCTGTAACCCCTATAAGGGGTTATCAGACAACTTCAACCCTATGGAGACTTTTGTAGAGCTAAATGAGCTGAACATTTAAGCAAGCAACAGCTTTTCTCTATCTGCAATAGTTTTCATTCTTTAAGCCAAAAACACTATTTTTGCCTTTAAGGGGCTGTAACCCTTATAAGGGGTCATCTGAAAACTTTGACCCTATGGAAACTTTTGTAGAGCTAAATGAGCTGAACATTTAAGCAAGCAACAGCTTTTCTCTATCTACAATAGTTTTCATTCTATAGGCCAAAAACATGCAAAAATGCTATTTTTCACCTTTAAGGGGCTTTAACCCTTATAAAGGGTCATCTGCCAACTTCAACCCCATGGAGACTTTTATAGAGCTAAATGAGGGGAACATTTTAGCAAGCAACAGCTTTTCTCTATCTGCAATAGTTTTCATTCTATAGGCCAAAAACACTATTTTTGGCCTTTAAGGGGCTGTAACCCCTATAAGGGGTCATCTGACAACTTTGACCCTATGGAAACTTTTGAAGAGCTAAATGAGCTGAACATTTAAGCAAGCAACAGCTTTTCTCTATCTACAATAGTTTTCATTCTATAGGCCAAAAACATGCAAAAACGCTATTTTTCACCTTTAAGGGGCTGTAACCCCTATTAGGAATCATCTGACAACTTTGACCTTATGGAGACTTTTGTAGAGCTAAATGAGCTGAACATTTAAGCAAGCAACAGCTTTTCTCTATTTGCAATAGTTTTCATTCTATAGGCCAAAAACACTATTTTTTGCATTTAAGGGGCTGTAACCCCTATAAGGGGTCATCTGACAACTTCGGCCCCATGGAGACTTTTGTAGAGCTAAATGAGCTGAACATTTAAGCAAGAAAAAGCTTTTCTCTATTTACAATAGTTTTCATTCTATAGGCCAAAAACATGCAAAGACGCTATTTTTCACCTTTAAGGGGCTGTAACTCCTATAAGGGATCATCTGACAACTTCGACCAAATGGAGACTTCAGTAGAACTTTTGATGCTGAAGCAGTAGCGTGGCATCAGATTTCATCTATCTCTTATACTTTTCGATTTACAAGCCAAAAACAGTAGTCTGACCCCCCTGGTCTATTTTTAGTAACGGTGGCCATGTTTTTTGACGGATCAAAAATTGAAACACAAGTTTGGTGCAGGACACCCTAAGGATCATTCATACCAAGTTTCATTAAATTCTGTTCAGTAGTTTCAGAGGAGAAGATTTTTGAAAAATTGTTAACAGACGACGACAGACGACGACGACCACAGACGACAGACGACAGACGACGACGACGGACGCCAAGTGATGGTAATAGCTCACATGGACCTTAGGTCCAGGTGAGCTAGAAATCCTAGATTCTCATCCCCTCCTGCCCTGATTTTTTCAGTTTTCAGTCCCTTCAAAACAATTTATTTTGAATTTCTGGCAAATAATGTCCATTTTTGGTCTATTTTCTATAAAATAGCAGCATATTTCATCGAAATGGATAAAAAATAAAATCCCCCCTGCCCCATGTTTTCAAGGAATCTGGATGAGAATCTATATATACATGTCATAACATACACTGAACAATGAAATACATTGAGAATGGAAAACAGCATTTCACAAAGATCCTAATATTTGTACAACTATTTCCTTTCATTATATACTTACAAGATATGTAACAAAAGCTAGGTAGAGCAAGACCACCACTGATATGGCTAGATAGATGGCCCAGTGTGTAGGGAGCTCCTGGATGTATACCACAACAAAATACAAGTTAATGCCTATGACCAGCAGGGCTAGTAGTCCAGCTACTATCTTCATAAATCTGAAACAGATTAATTGTACATTAACTTAGGTATCACAGATATGGCTAGATAGATGGCCCAGTGTTTAGGGAGCTCCTGGATGTATACCACAACAAAATACAAGTTAATGCCTATGACCAGCATGGCTAGTAGTCCTGCTACGATCTTCATAAATCTG
This sequence comes from Arcuatula senhousia, assembly GCA_963971305.1. Lineage (NCBI taxonomy): Eukaryota > Metazoa > Mollusca > Bivalvia > Mytilida > Mytilidae > Arcuatula > Arcuatula senhousia. Next base: position 45,165,718 of record OZ020315.1, read on the forward strand.
AAAAATATTAATTGTACATTAACTTAGGTATCACAGATATGGCTAGATAGATGGCCCAGTGTGTAGGGAGCTCCTGGATGTATACCACAACAAAATACAAGTTAATGCCTATGACCAGCACGGCTAATAGTCCTGCTACTATCTTCATAAATCTGAAAAAAAGATTAATTGTACATTAACTTAGGTATCACAGATATGGCTAGATAGATGGCCCAGTGTGTAGGGAGCTCCTGGATGTATACCACAACAAAATACAAGTTAATGCCTATGACCAGCACGGCTAATAGTCCTGCTACTATCTTCATAAATCTGAAAAAAAGATTAATTGTACATTAACTTAGGTACCAAAGATATGGCTAGATAGATAGCCCAGTGTTTAGGAAGCTCCTGGATGTATACCACAACAAAATACAAGTTAATGCCTATGACCAGCACAGCTAGTAGTCCAGCTACTATCTTCATAAATCTGAAAAAGATTAATTGTACATTAACTTAGGTATCGCAGATATGGCTAGATAGATGGTCCAGTGTTTAGGAAGCTCCTGAATGTATACCACAACAAAATACAAGTTAATGCCTATGACCAGCATGGCTAGTAGTCCTGCTACTATCTTCATAAATCTGAAACAGATTAATTGTACATTAACTTAGGTATCACTGATATGGCCAGATAGATAGCCCAGTGTTTAGGAAGCTCCTGAATGTATACCACTACAAAATACAAGTTAATGCCTATGACCAGCACGGCTAGTAGTCCTGCTACTATCTTCATAAATCTGAAACAGATTAATTGTACATTAACTTAGGTATCACAGATATGGCTAGATAGATAGCCCAGTGTTTAGGGAGCTCCTGGATGTATACCACAACAAAATACAAGTTAATGCCTATGACCAGCATGGCTAGTAGTCCTGCTACTATCTTCATAAATCTGAAACAGATTAATTGTACATTAACTTAGGTATCACTGATATGGCCAGATAGATAGCCCAGTGTTTAGGAAGCTCCTGAATGTATACCACTACAAAATACAAGTTAATGCCTATGACCAGCACGGCTAGTAGTCCTGCTACTATCTTCATAAATCTGAAAAAGATTAATTGTACATTAACTTAGGTATCACTGATATGGCTAGATAGATAGCCCAGTGTGTAGGAAGCTCCTGGATGTATACCACAACAAAATACAAGTTAATGCCTATGACCAGCACGGCTAGTAGTCCTGCTACTATCTTCATAAATCTGTAAAAAGATTAATTGTACATTAACTTAGGTATCACAGATATGGCCAGATAGATGGCCCAGTGTTTAGGGAGCTCCTGGATGTATACCACAACAAAATACAAGTTAATGCCTATGACCAGCACGGCTAGTAGTCCTGCTACTATCTTCATAAATCTGAAAAAGATTAATTGTACATTAACTTAGGTATCACAGATATGGCCAGATAGATGGCCCAGTGTTTAGGGAGCTCCTGGATGTATACCACAACAAAATACAAGTTAATGCCTATGACCAGCACGGCTAGTAGTCCTGCTACTATCTTCATAAATCTGAAAAAGATTAATTGTACATTAACTTAGGTATCACAGATATGGCTAGATAGATGGCCCAGTGTGTAGGGAGCTCCTGGATGTATACCACAACAAAATACAAGTTAATGCCTATGACCAGCACAGCTAGTAGTCCTGCTACTATCTTCATAAATCTGAAAAAGATTAATTGTATATTAACTTAGGTATCACAGATATGGCTAGATAGATGGCCCAGTGTTTAGGGAGCTCCTGGATGTATACCACAACAAAATACAAGTTAATGCCTATGACCAGCATGGCTAGTAGTCCTGCTACTATCTTCATAAATCTGAAAAATATTAATTGTACATTAACTTAGGTATCACAGATATGGCTAGATAGATAGCCCAGTGTTTAGGGAGCTCCTGGATGTATACCACAACAAAATACAAGTTAATGCCTATGACCAGCACGGCTAGTAGTCCTGCTACTATCTTCATAAATCTGAAAAAGATTAATTGTACATTAACTTGGGTATCACAGATATGGCTAGATAGATAGCCCAGTGTTTAGGGAGCTCCTGGATGTATACCACAACAAAATACAAGTTAATGCCTATGACCAGCACGGCTAGTAGTCCTGCTACTATCTTCATAAATCTGTAATGATAAAATGTACATTAACTTAGGTATCACAGATATGGCTAGATAGATGGCCCAGTGTTTAGGAAGCTCCTGAATGTATACCACAACAAAATACAAGTTAATGCCTATGACCAGCACGGCTAGTAGTCCTGCTACTATCTTCATAAATCTGTAATGATAAATTGTACATTAACTTAGGTATCACAGATATGGCTAGATAGATGGCCCAGTGTTTAGGAAGCTCCTGAATGTATACCACAACAAAATACAAGTTAATGCCTATGACCAGCACGGCCAGTAGTCCTGCTACTATCTTCATAAATCTGAAACAGATTAATTGTACATTAACTTAGGTATCACAGATATGGCTAGATAGATGGCCCAGTGTGTAGGGAGCTCCTGAATGTATACCACAACAAAATACAAGTTAATGCCTATGACCAGCACGGCTAGTAGTCCTGCTACTATCTTCATAAATCTGAAAAAGATTAATTGTATATTAACTTAGGTATCACAGATATGGCTAGATAGATGGCCCAGTGTTTAGGAAGCTCCTGAATGTATACCACAACAAAATACAAGTTAATGCCTATGACCAGCACGGCCAGTAGTCCTGCTACTATCTTCATAAATCTGAAAAAGATTAATTGTACATTAACTTAGGTATCACAGATATGGCAAGATAGATGGCCCAGTGTGTAGGGAGCTCCTGAATGTATACCACAACAAAATACAAGTTAATGCCTATGACCAGCACGGCTAGAAGTCCTGCTACTATCTTCATAAATCTGAAAAAAAAAGATTAATTGTACATTAACTTAGGTATCACAGATATGGCAAGATAGATGGCCCAGTGTGTAGGGAGCTCCTGAATGTATACCACAACAAAATACAAGTTAATGCCTATGACCAGCACGGCTAGTAGTCCTGCTACTATCTTCATAAATCTGAAACAGATTAATTGTACATTAACTTAGGTATCACAGATATGGCTAGATAGATGGCCCAGTGTGTAGGGAGCTCCTGGATGTATACCACAACAAAATACAAGTTAATGCCTATGACCAGCACGGCTAGTAGTCCTGCTACTATCTTCATAAATCTGAAACAGATTAATTGTACATTAACTTAGGTATCACAGATATGGCTAGATAGATGGCCCAGTGTTTAGGAAGCTCCTGGATGTATACCACAACAAAATACAAGTTAATGCCTATGACCAGCACGGCTAGTAGTCCTGCTACTATCTTCATAAATCTGAAAAAGATTAATTGTACATTAACTTAGGTATCACAGATATGGCTAGATAGATGGCCCAGTGTGTAGGGAGCTCCTGGATGTATACCACAACAAAATACAAGTTAATGCCTATGACCAGCACGGCAAGTAGTCCTGCTACGATCTTCATAAATCTGAAACAGATTAATTGTACATTAACTTAGGTATCACAGATATGGCTAGATAGATGGCCCTGTGTTTAGGGAGCTCCTGAATGTATACCACAACAAAATACAAGTTAATGCCTATGACCAGCACGGCTAGTAGTCCTGCTACTATCTTCATAAATCTGAAACAGATTAATTGTACATTAACTTAGGTATCACAGATATGGCTAGATAGATGGCCCAGTGTTTAGGAAGCTCCTGGATGTATACCACAACAAAATACAAGTTAATGCCTATGACCAGCACGGCTAGTAGTCCTGCTACTATCTTCATAAATCTGAAACAGATTAATTGTACATTAACTTAGGTATCACAGATATGGCTAGAAAGATGGCCCAGTGTTTAGGGAGCTCCTGGATGTATACCACAACAAAATACAAGTTAATGCCTATGACCAGCACGGCTAGTAGTCCTGCTACTATCTTCATAAATCTGAAAAAGATTAATAGTACATTAACTTAGGTATCACAGATATGGCTAGATAGATGGCCCAGTGTTTAGGAAGCTCCTGGATGTATACCACAACAAAATACAAGTTAATGCCTATGACCAGCACGGCTAGTAGTCCGGCTACTATCTTCATAAATCTGAAAAAAAAGATTAATTGTACATTAACTTAGGTATCACAGATATGGCTAGATAGATGGCCCAGTGTTTAGGGAGCTCCTGGATGTATACCACAACAAAATACAAGTTAATGCCTATGACCAGCACGGCTAGTAGTCCTGCTACTATCTTCATAAATCTGAAAAAGATTAATTGTTCATTAACTTAGGTATCACAGATATGGCTAGATAGATGGCCCAGTGTTTAGGAAGCTCCTGAATGTATACCACAACAAAATACAAGTTAATGCCTATGACCAGCACGGCTAGTAGTCCTGCTACTATCTTCATAAATCTGAAAAAGATTAATTGTTCATTAACTTAGGTATCACAGATATGGCTAGATAGATAGCCCAGTGTTTAGGAAGCTCCTGGATGTATACCACAACAAAATACAAGTTAATGCCTATGACCAGCACGGCTAGTAGTCCCGCTACTATCTTCATAAATCTGTAATGATACGTGTGTACATGTAAACAATATACTAAAATTAAACTTATAAGCTAGTACATATATTGCTAACAACCCTGCTACTACTGTTAACGTGGAAATTTTTGCATAGGGCTTATTTTCGATTAATTTGCCATCACAAAATATCAGCAAAAACCTTCTCCATGTGTATGGATCATTCCTTAAGTAAAGAGTATAAATAATCAGATGAAAGGCAAATTTATCCCCTGCGCAAAAGGTTCATTTTACAAAAAAACATGAAAAAATCACCCTATGAAAATTTCCATGTTTACAATATCTCCATGAAACTGTAAAGATAAAATGACTAAGACATTTAGTTTTGTACAAAGTGGCATCAAACAAATGTCACACAAACTTTCCAATGGACAAAATCAAAAACAAAGGGCTGTTCCAGCAAAACATACATGGGACGGGGGGAAGGCAATTTAATTTGCTGGTATGGTTGGGTGTTAGAAACTTGTATTAAGTTCAAAGAAAATAAGGAAAGTTTAATAATTTGCTTCTATGGGTGGTACCCCTGTAGAAAAAGTGCCTTCCCCTGGTCCCATGTATGTTTTGCTGGAACAGCCCAAAACAAAAATCTCAATTTTTGTTAAACATTGCGGCTGAAACATGCATGACATACCACAAATAAATTTCAATAAAGCAATAAAATAGTCAGATAGTGTCAACCATATTAAAGATGATGTCGCAAAAATCTTTCCTTAATGGATATGGCTCTTTCATGGTACCCCCTTTTTATTGCAAACTGACTTTTAGAACATTAATAGGTCACTTTAAAAGGAATATTTTCACTGAGGGTGAAGTTATTTCAATGAATTTTCAAGGTTATTTCTCAGCAAATAAAGATCACATGTCTTTTTTTAACCTATGGAAGCACTATAGATATTTTAATCACTTACATCCCATTTTTAAAATCTCCCATAATCTCAGTAGAGCTTGTAAAGGCTAAGATAGGAATGAGAGCAAACGGTAACTGTAGACTCATCAGGACGTTAAGTAAATCGTTCATCCCGCTCAGCTGACCAATACCTTCGAAGATGGAGATAAAAATCGTAGGAGCTATGGCAATGGTTCTGGTTAGTAAAACCCTCTGCCATCTCTTCCATTTTAGATTTAAAAAGCCCTGAAATGATATAAATTATATTATAAAGCATGTAACTCAGAATTGCAAGTTAACGTGAAAGCATAATTGTACTGTTGTGAACAACCAAATTAGAAATGGAAATTTTGAAAGGCCAATTAAGAACCAGCATGCTGGCCACACGCGCTCCCATTTGACAAAAAAATGGAATAGGAATTGTATGAAAGAAGAGGTCCCAGAAGATTCTTTTAAATCACACACCCTCCTGTTTGATCATTTCTAGATTCATCTTTGATTCCCATTGATTTGTATGACGGAGTTGCAAAAAGCACTATTTTCTGTCAAATATTTGTATTCATTACATTATATTTGAGGAGAATGAAATTTTTACATGCACAACCCATTGTGAATACTAAGATTCTTCAAATTCCATTTTAGAGAAAACGGTTAGAAAGGGTGACTCTTTCGTTTGTACATTGTACTTGTCTTTTTGATGCTTTCTGTTCCTTGTTTAGAAGGGGGTCTATCAGTGACTATTTCAGGACTGGATTTGAATTATATGCATTTTATTTAGACCATGCAGAACCCCGAGCAGTGCCAAATGGTCTTGTTGAAGGCTGCTGGCGGTTGTCCATTGTGGTTTTTCTAAATTGCCACTTAATTGTGGGATGTATCGTGTACACTTATTCCACATCTCATTATTTTTGATCATACTAAATAGGAATCCGTCAGTACTTGTTTTAATTGTGCCACAGGTAACATAAAGTATAAAATACCATATAATCTTACCTCCATAACAAATTGGCCAGTATAAGTTCCTGTCATGGTTGAACTTTGACCTGCAGCTAATATACCAACGGCCCATATATACATGGCTGCTGCCCCAAACTGACAGCCTAAAAATACACCCTGAAATGAAAGTAGAAAGTGAAAATAAGTCTCTTAAAACATGACGGTTTATTAATAAGAAAGTTTTTAAGAGAAGATGCATAGATGGACCAGTGATAGTTTTTAATACATGTAATAACACAGTCTGAGTCATTTACATTTTGTATTCCAAAAACAAAAAATACTTTAGAAATATTGTTAACTAAGGTCATATCTTTTGATCAGATGATGTCATAAGATTTCAAAATTCAATATCATGAATATAATTAATTGTTGTCTTAATTCATAAACACTTTTTTCACAATTCATTTAATGTTTTAGCTATATAACAGATGTGTGCATGTGCAGTAAATCTAAATAAATTGTGTAATTGCTTTCATACATTTCCTAATTTCCTACAAAATAACAAAGTACGTATCTTTACCAGAAGCTCCAAAAAAAATAAAAAAACTTTATAAAAAGAGTAATTTATATAGATATTTTTCAAGTCTGCTATGTCTGTATATAAGGCTATAAATATACCTACCCCTCTATATATATCTACTTGGAGGTCTGTCACCTGAAAAAAAAAACAATTCAAACATATATGTTATTTTGTTTTTTGTGATGAACAGTCTTTCTATGTATTCATTATTATTCATGGGATACCAATTTTTCGTTGTTTTCATGGGTGTTTGTCACAATGAAAATAATAATCCAATGAAGTGTTATTTTTACATTCATTTCATTTAGCAACATGTGCAAACCACGAAATCTACAATCTAAGGAAATGTCATTTTTGGAGAAAATACAAAAATTGATACCCATGAAAATAACAGGAAGTCATTTACTTCCAATCTAATATGTTCGAACTAAAAAGTATCATAAAAGTGGGAGCTAATTGGATTGAGATGATGCTTTTAACCGAAAGACATATAAGGTAGTCCCCACCCCATGGCATGGAATGCAATTTTTTTTCATGTATTTTTTTTTAAAAAAATAACAACACTTCCTTGCTCTGTTTGCAGGTGTGTTTCTTTTTAAAAATCATGCAAAGCTTGCATTTCTTGTTGTTATCTAAGAAATAATGAGTTCTTGCTTAGATCAATGTTCATGTATGAGGTATAATATATATGAAAAGTGACATTATCTGTGGAAGCTATCAGGTTGAACCCGCATCATATTAGAGCATTAGAAGAATACTTACATTAAAGAGATCAGCATGTGGATTGCCAGCATCCAAACATTTATTGTACTGAAAAAAAACAAGAGGCTCCCAGGAGCCTGAATCGCTCACCTGAACTACACAGATACATATATTTTGTAGATATTATTGTGCTTAACAATATGCAATTTAAATTTCTGAAATAACTTTGTTAGTTTTCAAGTTATTGGGCTTAATAAGTGCAAAATTTAGAAAAAAAAAATGAAAAAAGGGCAATAACTCCCACATCAGCAGTCAGATCTTTTCCTAAATTTCAGGACAGGTACTTAATATGCTGATAACTTTCGATTTTTGCACAATTTTGATATCTGAAACCATTTTTGAGTTATTAGCAAAAAAAATGAAATTTACGCCCTATGTTCTATTTTTAGCCACGGCAGCCATGTTTTTTAACAAATCAAAAATATGAACGATAGAGTTGTAGCATATAAGCTATTAAACAAGTGTGCCAAGTTAAGATGCAGTTGGTCTTATGGTGTCAGACAATTTAATCTTTGAAATTCAGGGGAAAAATAATGAAAAATGGTAAATTTTGTTGTTTTAAAGGCATATTGTCTACGAATTTTTTTTTTGTAAAACCAACAAAATATCGTCAGACAATTCGTTTTGTTTATTTAGAAAGATACAAACCTTCAAAATAACACTAGGGTACCTTATAACTTCAAAAATTGAAAAATATATAATATTTGTAAAGCTTTACAAAAATTCATATTCATGAGATGTAGATGAGTTGTAAGCATGCGCACTATACTTTCTTTGATTGAAGACTTTCATAGTTCTTGCATGTGGTGCATAATCTGTTTCTCGAAGTTTTAGCTTGGAAGAAAATTAAAACGTTAACCGAATATTAGAGCTACTTAATGAATAAAACTGACAGTTATTGCATGTATTATGTTTTGGATGTGATTTAAAAGGTAAACACGAAAAATATTGGTATATTTTCAACATATCAGTGTATTCGGGGACAAAACCCGAGATTCCGATTAGTGTCCGTGTTAAAACTACTCAGTCTAAATCTGTGTCAATGTGAGGTAATTCAGGTAAATAAAATATCAATCAATATTGTCGAGCTATTTTGATCAAAATAAACTACTTTTGAGGCAAAATTTATAGCAAATTTGTTTTTCAATATTTATTGCATTTAGGTCCAATTGACACCAAAAAATTGGGGGGTAAAAAAAATGAGTTTGCCATAGACAATATGCCTTTAAGGACAATAACTCCTAATAGAAATGGTCCTACAGCTTTGACCTAAATATATGAAATGTAGATCTTGATGTGCTTGATCATATGCAACTTAAATTTTTGAAATATCTTGTATAGTTTTTAAGATATATGGCTAAATAAGTGAAAAATTTTGAAAAAATCCAGAAAAAGGGCAATAACTCCTACATCAATTGTTGGATCTTCTTGAAACTTTCAGAGCAGGTAGATCTTCAGATGCTGATCACTTTTGTCTCCAATCAGAATTTTGATATCTGTAACCATTTTTGAGTTATTAGCAAAAAACTGCAATTTACCCCTATGTTCCATTTTTAGCCATGGCGGCCATATTTTTTGACGAATCAAAAATCTGAACGATACACTTGTAGCATTTATGCCATTAAACAACTGTGCCAAGTTTGGTTGAAGTTGGATGTATGGTGTCAGACAAGTTAATCTTTGAAATTCAGGGAAAAAGTAATGAAATATGGTAAATTTTGACACTTTAAGGGCCATAACTCCTAAAAGAAATGGTTCCACAGCTTTGACCTTATTACATGAAATGTAGATCTTAATGTGATTAATCATATGCAATTTGAATTTTTAAAATATCTTGTATAGTTTTTAAGATATAGGGCTAAATAAGTGCAAAATTTTGAAAAAATCCAGAAAAAGGGCAATAACTCCTGCACCTGTTGTTGGATCTTCTTGAAAATTTCAGGGCAGGTAGATCTCGAGGTGCTGATCACTTTTATCCATGCCAGAATTTTGATATCTGTCACCGTTTTTGAGTTATTTGCAAAAAACTGTATTTGACCCCCCTGTTCTATTTTTAGTAACAGCGGCCATGTTTTTTGACGTATCAAAAATCTGTACGCAAACTTTTTGCACAATACCCTAAGGAACAACCATATCAAGTTTGGCTGAATTTGGCCAAGCAGTTTCAGAGAAGAAGATGTTTGAAAAAAGCTAACGGACGACGGACGACGGACGACAGACAACGGACGACGGACGGACGACGGACGCAAAGTGATGGCAATAGCTCACATGACCCTTCGGGTCAGGTGAGCTAAAAACTATATTTTGGGAGAGATGTATGGGTAATATCATCATTCAATTTCAATTTTTACATCTGATAATTTAAAGTTAAAGGAAATCCTGTCTAATACGCCATTTCCGAGATAGGACAGAATGGCTAGTTTTCCTGGGGGTGATTCTTTTATTAGAATATTTTTAAAGCATGTCAACTTCCAGTGCACAAATGAGCAAAGGGTAAAAATAAATATGCTTTGTTATTTATTAACGATGGAATCTGAGATTTTAGAAATTTTTCTACACAGGTAAGAAAATGTGTCCAATTTATTGAAGTATTTACCGTTTGCAGAAATATTATTGTTCTCATAATTCCACAGAAGCTTTTACGTAAGCTTATGGGGCAGCAAACCAGATTGCTTCAAAAACTGTAAAGTCACGTGATAAATTCTATCTAATTGAGGGATTTTTCTGGAAAAGCAATGAACTCGAAAATTGTGTATTCAAACTGGTTTTATGTCTCATCTATGAAAGTAGGGGGGCATATAGTTTTGGGGTCTGTACATCCATCTGTCCCTCAATCCATCCTAAATGTTGAAAGATGGGGCATTATGTCTTTTGGAGATATTCTTGTTTTTAAGTCAATTTAATACAATCAATTTCAAATTTATTTTATTATTAAAGAAAAGGCAGTTAAATATCCTCTTTAAATCGGGGCCTGGGTGGCCGAGTGGTCTAAGGCACTGGTTTAAATACCACACTTTTGATCACTAGCCGATCACCTCTGAGCTGGTGTTCGAGTCCCGTTTGTATTTATCAAAAAAGGGACTTCCCCAACTGTATGTGATTAGGTTTGTTAGTTACCTGCCCAAGGTTGGTGGTTTCCTCCAGGTACTCCTGTTTCCTCCACCATTAAATACTGACCGCCCTACATGGCCCAGGTGCGTCGATAAAGGGCGTTTAACAACAACACACACCTCTTTAAATCTAATTTTTGTGTGTTATGTTGTACTAAGATGATATCTCTTAAATGTCCTCCGCTGTGTTTTGTGTTACTATCAGATCCAAAGATAGCAATGAATGGAATATAAAGCTTGGTTCAAACCATCATTCATTTTAACAGGACTGTGAAAATCAGGGCTGTGGCCTTCAAAAAATTCTTACCTAACAATGTTTATTTGTTTGCTTTTCTTTTGCAATGTTTTGTAATTTTGTTGTAACCTCTATTTTAAAGCTGACTTACTATCTGTTGAGGTTCTTGTCCGTAAAATCCTTCGGCAAAAACTGACGTGACGAAGACATTGATGATGAATGAGACAAGCAGAGCTATGGCAGCCTCGATAAAGAAATATTTGTTGGCTTCTTTAACTTCTTCCTTCTTAGTTCTATCTACATCTCTTGACTGAAATAAGAATATTTCCAGAAAATAGAAATAACTGTGGTTTCATTATTATTCGTGGGGTATCAAATTTCGTGGTTGTCATTTTTCCACTACAGTTGATACCCCATGAAAAGAAAATTGATCTATATGCTGCAGACTTAAGAACCACTAATTGAAGAATGCACAAACTGACTCTTTTTCATTATTCCATGAAAACTGGTACCCACGAAAATAAATAAATCCACAGTATCAAACATAGTGGTTTGTAGAATATTTTAAAATTGGAAATATCTAAATGGGTTACAATGTAATTAATGATAAATTGTTAGTTGCCAGTCTTGGTATTGACCTCTCTTTTTAAACTAGGCTTGGCATAATTTGGCATAGACCAGTCTGCTAATTTTCAAAAGCAGATTAAAATGTTCAAAATCATTGTAGGGATGGTTATTAATGGGTTTTAAAAATTTGTTTTTGAACTCTCCTTTTGGAAAAGTCATCAACAAGACTGTTTGAGACCACAGTTGCCACAGTCTGGCACAAATATTTTCATTATACTAACCTTTACAAGAGCTGAGTGTAGATATATATTATGAGGCATGATAATAGCACCAATAATTCCTACAGCTTGCAAGACCTGCTTTGGACCACAGTTGGCACAGCCTGGCACAAATAGTCCCTTTAAAACTGCCCCCTGGTCTGGGGCCACCACTATATACTGAAAAGAAAGACAAATTTTATGATAAAATATCATCCATTAAAATTGATCATATTTTAAGTAAAAGAGTACATGTAAAACTATTAGACGAAACACAAATTTACCAAATTTAGCATTACCATGAACAGTTTACAAAAAAGCAAAAGTATTTGATCACAAAAATTGTACATTTAGGACATGTAGGAAGAAGTTATCTAATTGAATTAGGAATTATTTTGAAGTTTGGACAACAAGTTGTTATAGACTAACCCCTACTAAGGTGATTAGTCGTGCTGGCATAGCTAATGATTTTGGTTACTATTGTAACAATTTAATAACACGTGAAGTTAACTAACCTCCTTAGCCATACCAGCACCACCCGAATGACTAACCCTCTTAGTACAAGTTAGTCAGCTCATACATCTTAAAATTAATTTTCCAAACTCAAAATAATTCCCGATTCAAAAAATAGCTTGTTTTAGGGTAGATAGTCAAAAAGTAAACTGATTCTTTTGAGGCATAACACAACATCCATAGAAACAGAAACCCTTTACAAAATAAACCTTTATAAAACAACTGCATGTAGAAACTGTTTGAATTTAATAACTGATGACAGATCATTTATAGTAGTGATAAGCATGACAGTTTTAATGGGCGTTGACATTAAGGTAGTTATTTCATTTAGACATCATTAATTAAGGACTGTTATTAAGCTTATTAACAGGCTGGGTTGTACCGTTCAGTTTAAATAGTATAAGTTGACCATTAGTTTTATGAAACGTAGTCAATAATGCTTACCCTAAGTTTAATATATACATATATATGACATCATTTATCTTGCTACTGTAGGTGTGAAGAGATTACATGTAAATATCTGGTAGCAATTTTACTGCAAAAATAACTCAAGTCTCAAAAGTATGATTTCACTTATACATTTGTGGGTTTCAAAGTGTCCTCTAAACAAGGCATCAAAAACACTCACAAGTATTTTTATAAATCTAGAATAATTCTTCTTTTTTTTGTCGAAGGGGTAATAATCAGAGGAAAATCTTAGATCTAACCTTTGGAAAACAAGGAATCTAAGAGCCGTACCCTCAAATTAAACAGGAATTAAATATCTGACTGATCAATTTTTTGCAAATATTAAGTCCCTGTGATGAGTAGTTGCCAAGAAAACTGTTACAGAAATTATCATTTAATACAAGAATATTTGATCAGTAATGTTGAAAATTGGATAAGTATGCAAACAGGAAGTGGATATCCCACAGACCTATTTTCAGAACTCAGGCTAGAGAACCTCATACTGAAAAAATTAAACCAAATTTGAAGCCACTGTGATGCATCATGTTTGTAGTTGCTAAGAAAACTTTATGAAAGTAACGGACAGACAAACAGAGGTAAACCAGTAAAATCCCTCTGATTCAAATCTGTTCTTTTTCACACCCTCTATTCATGATTGAATAGCCCTTAAATTCAGAAATTGAAAAAATATATACATGCATCACAATTCATTTAGGTGTTCAAGATTGACAACTCCTACAATGAGTGACCTGACACCTTGAATCTAATGAGACTTAGGCTGTTTTCCATTGTGGATTTTTTAATAGTTGTTTATATTGTAGGTTGTGTCGCATACACGTATTCCACATTTATTTTCTTCTATTGTAGAGCTAAGCTAAACAATTAGCAATTTATAAACTATTTTTGAAGCAAAACTTTCTAAGTTGAAAGGCATATGCATTAAAAATACTTCAAATACAAAGGCTTTTAAGCCATTGTCTCAAAACTGTCACAGTAAGGCATCACTAAAGTACATTTTAAATCTTCAAATTTTAAAGTCAATATATTGATAATAAAAAAAGATGGATGAACAATAATCTGTATTCTTCATGTTCTTATAATTTATACAAATGTTATATACATGTATATATACACATTAAACATTTCAGTTTTTAAGGCCAAATGGTTCACCAGGCCTCTTGCTGTTTGAGATGTTGAAGTATTCTTGAAGGTAATACTTTCTTAGCTTGTTGAAGTAGTTCCATACCAGTGTCTAATATAATATCAGTATCGTCTTCATGTATTTGAAAACGTTGATCCAATGGGAACTCTTCCTTCTTTACTATATTGCAGGGCCTGGTTACATTGTTTAAGTAAACTTGATATGCTTCTCCAACTACATCTTTAAATTGAGATTCAGGTGTTTTTTCTAAAAGATATTTCGTAGTTTTGTCATTAATGTCATTTACAGCATCAATATAGGTTTTCATCGTAACTTTATCAACATAGGTGTTAACCATAACGTTATTAACATAGCCGTTCAACGCTGCCCAGATTAAAATCATGGTTTCCACGCTCAAACTGCCATTGGTTTTCCAAATACATATTTCGTCACTTACAAGCAGTTTATCCAACTTGCAGTTATACAGCACAATTCTAATGATTTTTTCAGTTGCAAAAAATGATGGAATAAAATTGTTGAAAAGAGATTTGTCCTTGCCTGATTCAACAAAAGCATTCACAATTGATTGGGCAATAGCCTGGATAAGTGGTTTAACCCTTTTTACATTGTTTTCTGTCTTTACTTCAACAATTTTAGAACAATAAGATATATCTATCTCTTCGTCGAGTTCTTCAAATGATGAGTCTTCGATTGAATCAATACCAATTTTCACTATACTCTTATGAACAAATATATCAGATTTTCCATGCCAAACTGAGGTGTTTCCTGAAAATAAAAAGGAATTTTTGACATTATATAAATACTTCATAATAAGGATTTAAAATAATATACATAAACAAGAGTTAACACTAAAGTATGTCTCGCCTCCCAGCACCATCAGAAACAATAATTCTTTCTTACTTCCACTATATTTTTCAATTATTAGGATTTTCATTTTCTCAGATCAAAAGTTAACTTTAACATTTCTAATATATGCAATAAAAATAATCATAATCACTCAACCAGAAAATCAAGGTCAAAAGATGGGGATACAACTGTGCTAAGCTACAACTGGGGCTTACATGTATGCAAACTAAGTTTCATCAACCTAAGATTTATAGTTCTTGAGATATGGAGGTGCTCACAAAACCTTTACATTGCTATTATATGTAATGGAAATTGTCAGTCACTCAACCTGAAAGTAAAGGTCAAAAGTTGGGGATGCAACTTTCATGACTGTGCAAAGTTAGGGCATATGCATACCAAGTTTCATCGACCTAGCACTTATTGTTCTTGAGATCTGGAGGTCCACTAAAAACCTAACCCTTGCTATTATACATGTATGTATTGAAAATTGTGAAAGTCACTCAACCAGAAAATCTAGGTCAAGGTCAAAAGATGAGGATGCAACTGTGCTAAGCTACTTCTAGGGCATATGCATACCAAGTTTCATCAACCTAGAACCTTATACATGCTATAATTCTTGATATATGGAGGTGCTCATAAAACCTTACCCAAAAAATTAACACCACCTGTAAAGTAACACCTATGTCCCGCTCTGCTTCACAGGCGAGACAAAAATATATAACAAACATAATTTATGAAAACTGTTGTCTTTTTCTACTAATTCTGATAATAGTTCTTCCCAAAAAAAAGATTTGAATTGTGTGAAGTTTCATCAACATCCATCAAATATATGATATATGGACAGATAGAAAGACTCAGACAATGACAGACAGACAGACATGATGATTCATTTCATCCCAAAAACTTTGTTTGCTCGAGGTAAAAAAACTCACCAAAACAGGATTGTTTCTGACATTCTATTACTGCCTCCTTACACAAGGGACACTCCTTACAGCCGTAACTACTGTCCACACAGTAATCTGCATCATTTGACAATGGCTTGAAATAGTGAATGGTTAAAATGCATTTGATCTGCTCTGGAGATAAATTGTCAGCTTCTATCAACTGTTGTAGACATTTCTCATGGTCACCTGAGAAAGAAAATAAGACTGAATAATAAGCCTTGAATCCACTGTTCACCTTTAACAGGTACTGCAGGCTCGTACTCTGTAAATGTAGGCCTGAGCCTGGAGCAACTTAAAAAAATCATTTGGGCTAGTATATTCAAGTGAGCTTGCATTTTTTGGGGTATAGTTCAACATTAAACCATTTTCATACAGGAAGTAAAAGTCTGTCAGGCCTAAACTCTCTAAGGACATACGGTTTCATATACTGAACCTGGCATTAATTTCAAATCATTCTCAGATATGGGTTCTGTGAAAAGCTTAAAAGAAAGTTGTATATTTAGAAGGACATGAGTAAAACTTAATCTCCCCATAAAAAGGATGGAAAAGATCATTTACATGTATGTAGGACAGCTATACATGTAGTACCAGATGACCAGTGAGAGAACTTACGAGACATGGAGGTTACTGCATAAATCAACTTTGCTATATTTTCTTTCCCTTTTAACTTCTCTGGACTGTCTATTATGTTCAGTTCACGTCCAATGTATCTGAAAACATCTCTGTACCACACGAATGCAGGGAAACAGTGTTCTGTCTTTTTAAAATAGATGGAAGCATCACTGAATGGACATGATTCCATTCCGTTACAATTGATGATGACAAGTGGGAAAAAATAAACTGGTTTAAGCATAAATAATTGTTTTGCAGCTCTATTATAATATTCCTTGAATCTTAAAATGTGTTCTTGGTCCAACTTTGTTGACATTTTTCCAATCAGGGGATATATAATACGGGGGAATGCAACTTACACAAATACATACATACTTTCTGATGGAGAACCTTGCTTTTGAGCACTGTACATTCATGTAGCTGGTGCTTTTCTCATTAATCCTCTTAACCATGGAGTTATCACAATTTTGTGTCAGTTTTACACACACAGTAAAAGACGCAATAAAAGTAACAGTGTTTATTCACACAAGCTGTTCACATAAAAGTTAATGTTTATCAAAGATGCCTTTCACTACAAATCTCTCAATGCTCTTGTTTTATAGTTTATCAGCAGGTAGAAGTGTTAATAAAAGGTTTATTGAATTGATCTGATGATACTATGAATAGTTTTTTAGAGTTCTCAGAGAGTTCAAGTATGTTTGGCTCACTTTAATTTAGTACCCTAAATCAACATTGAAACTCAAATTTGGTGAATCGTCGGCTATAATCTAAAATCTGGCAAAATAGACATGTTACAGACTCCTTGTTGTCTAATCTAAGAGGCTCAATAACAGACTTGTTAACTGCAAACTGGAAAGGGATTCACATATATAAAGCATAAAGCATTTAAGTTAATACTAGAACAAGGGTTTGCACTAAGTCATGCTAAGCATACCCCACTCGACCATTCAGAAAACAGGAAGCAGATGACCAACTGACCTGAAAAGGAGAGGCACTGTACAACTTATCATGCTGAAGCTGTATACTTAATTTAAAATCAATCCCTTCTGTACAAGCCAAGAAATCTGTTACGAAAAATTATCTATTTTTGACCCATAAAAAAGTCTAAGTCTGTTTGGAAAACAGGAAGTAGATGATGGACTGACCTGGAAAGAGGAGGAACACTATTACTCATCATGTTGAAGTTGTGTACCAAATTTGAAACCAATTCCTTTAGTAGAATTAAGCCTAGAAACATGTTACAAAAAAATTTTCACATTTCAAATTTATTATCCTAAACATAGACCTGTATATTAAATAGATTTGCAACTTGTTATTTGTCCAGTATATGTGTGAAAATATCACTCGTTGATAAATGAGAGTTGGTTTATTTTTTGAACTACTTCAGTGTCTTTCTATGGAATTAATCAGAATAAATTGCATTAAACAGAGAAAAGATTAAGGAATATCTGTGTGAAAATTTTATTATATTTGGTTGAGAAATAAAGATTTTTTGACAATTTAAAGTAAAAACTTTTCGAAAATTTTGTAAAATATTGTATTTTCATAAAAACTAGGGTAGTATGGGCTCTTTCGAAACTCCTCTAAAGTTCCAAATGTTATAGAAGTTATTTTAACACAAGTAAAATCTTAAAACATTTAAGGATGGCTGTAAAAAAGAATCATGTAAAAATCTTAAATGGTTTTTGAGATATTACAGTATAAAGTTGAACTTTTAAAATTGTTTATTTTGTATGAAATCTCGTTTATTGGCATGAGATATTGTGAGATTTCACCAATTTGCAAATCTATTTAATATACAGATCTATGTCCTAAAAAAGTCTAAGTCGGCTCGGAAAACAGGAAAATGATGATGGACTGACCTGGAAAGAGCAGGCATAGTATAGCTTATCATGCTGAAGCTAAGTACCAAATTTGAAATTAATCCATCCTGTAGAAGCAGAGAAATTGAACTGGACGGACAGACGGACTGACGGATGGACAAGGTGATTGCAATATAGCCCCCTCTCTTAGTTGTGGGGGTATAAAATCAAATTATATTTTGCCATCAGAGGGTTCATTTTCATGTGAACTTATAACACAGCAACTAAATAAATGATAATTGACATATCTATTAAATACACACTGTTTCATTATCAACATCAATTATCTTGTCTTAATTCAATTACGCTTATAGTTAAAATGCCAGTTATATAATTAGATTGATTTTATTTAGAATAAATAAATGTTCTGTCATTTGTTATTAAATTCAAACAGTTTCTACATAAAGATTTTTATTGTTATAAATTCAACCAGTTCCTATAAATAAGTGTCACACATGAGTCGAGATTTATACTATATGTGCCTCGCCTGTATGCTATTGTTCTAATACTGGTTTTTCAGGTCAAGAGTTGATTTAAAACATATAAAGGTCAGGTATCCTGACACATGGTATGGGGTGGGACACAAAAGACTCATTATTAAGAGTTGTATGTCATGTCTGAAGACAATATCTGATGATTGGATACATCAAATCACAGGTGAAGGGCACGCTGAATGCGGGCTATACCAGTGGAAATTCAAAATTAACCAATTAAAGTATTGTATATTGTCAGCTGACAAACGACTCTAACCTAGTAAACTTGCCTGTCCCACTCAGTTCTATGTGTCCAAATACATGATTTTTAAACCAATTAATTTTTGCAAGGGAAGCTGATGAACAGAAATTCACGATATTTATCATCACAAATAGACTTTTTGTACAGTATCACGAAAATGTATAGCGGTGAAATTGCCCTCTGACAAAAAAACCCACGAAAATAGGTTGTTTTACAGTACTTTTAACATTTCTAAGCATGACAAGTTGATATACAAACCTCATATCCAAATGTTATTGCCATCACAGTTATAAGGAATGTGAAGAAGAATTCTAGTTTACGTAGACCGAACTTGTCTAAGAAGAGGAATGTGAAAGTATCTATGATAGTGATCAGAACTCCAGCGTACAGTGGGATTCTGTAAAAGAAAGATTTAACCTTTACTATGTATTGTTGAAAAATAAGAAACAAATGTTGGACAAATCTAAATGGCTTTTTAAAGTATTAAAGGTTTTTACTCCAGGCATAAGTTGAGCCCATACAATAATAAGGTTTAAATTGTTTGGTTTTATTGCTCTGGTCTGTTCATATTTATATAATGTTTTTCAAACCCAACCTCTTTGATAGAGCACCTCTGATGAGTCTCCAATCGATAAGACATGGGTCTGGCAAAACAAATTGATTGCCAAGGACTTTGTTATGATATAGTTATCTGATGCAATTACTGTCAATAAGCATAACTGTAAACACTTATGAACTTGTTTTAGTAGAGAAATGTGAAAACATTAATCAGTCCACGGCACCACAAAACAATAAAAATTCTTAAGTCTGAGAATATTCTCAACTCCTATAGTTAACACTCAGGCTGTGTTCAGGTCATTTTTCTAGGATAGAGTAGAGTACGACCATTTATATAATTTTTCTACCCTTGCTGAATGAAGAGTCCAACTCTAGAAACTCTTGATGAGGTCAATCCAATAGAATTTTAGTCTGAAATGGAGGCTAACTCAAGAGTAAGAACCCAAAACCCAGTAAGAGTTTCAACTGAACGCCAGTGGAGTAACTTGAGTTTCAGTAAAACGCCTAATTTGAACCTCTACTCTAACCAAGAGTCTTCAGTTGAACAAAGCCAATAAGTTAAGAATATTCTCTGTCACTATGAAGGATTTTTTTAAATTTGGTGGCAATCAAAAATACTTAAAGTGACAGAGAATATTCTCAACTTATATGCTTTGTTCAACTGAAGACTCTTGGTTAGAGTAGAGGTCCAAAAAGGCGTTTTACTGAAACTCAAGTGACTAAATTCCTCCCACTGAACTAATTGTTTGAATTGCTGCTGATGGATGAGAAATTAACTTGTCATGGCTTATTACAAGTTCAATGTTTTTTAAGATACATGTATGTCATATTCTTATTAATACACAAGCCCATATAAATAATTATAAGAAGGATCAGTATACCCTGCTACCCCCAAAATAAATTATGTTGGTAAACAGGAAGTAGATATCTGACAGATCTAATTTCAGTACTTGCAATAAATAGCCTCATACTGAAGCCATATACCCAATTTCAAGCCACAGTGATCTGTAGTTGCTCAGAAAATTGTTTCAAAATTTTCAACAATTGACGAATAATGTTGTAAAATTGACTTAGTTGGAAAACAGAAAGTAGGGGCCTAGGGTCGGACAATACTTTGCCAACCCTGCCCCATGCAGACGTTTCTGGACCTGCCTTACTTAAGTTGACATAAGGAAAAATCAGAATATAGTTCTATGATATTTGTTTAATACATACTGCACCATTGCATACTGTGGTTTCATTATCATTTGAAGGGTATTAATTTTCTTGGGTGGGTATAACACACGAAATTTGATATTTCCTAAATGGGAAAGTTGGCATTGATTTTGTATGCTGCAGACTTCGGAACCACAAATTTAAAGTATCCATGAACTTGTCCTTTTTCATCAAACCACAAAAATTCGTATCCATAAAAATAAATGAATCCACAGTACTTGTAAATATGTTTTATTATAATAGCGAACTACATGTACCTTCATGGAAAACAAACTTAAATTGGAGACTTGATTTGTGACATGTTAACCAGATCTAATGGTGCAATACCTCCCTCTTACTTTGCAATCTTAGGGTTCAGTAGTAAAACAAAATATGGTTAGGGGACACAAAAGGGATCAAATATCAGCTCCTGACCATAAGTCAGACACTTACTTGCCATCAGAGAGTAAATAGAATGCTATGGCTGTTCCAATTACCTCCTGCATGTCTGATCCTGTAAAATATGTTACAAAACCCTTAAAAATGCAAAGTAAAATCATGATTTCAATATGAAAGCAAAAAATTAGGTAGATATATTTCTTACATAGAAATCTGTGAAATATCTAGATTTCTGAGTACCGTAGAGCGGGTAATTTTCGCCGTGTGCAAATTTTGCGATTTCAGACCAAATGACTAAATTGTTTTATACACGGACATTTTTTTCGCGATTTGATAACATTTTCAATACAAATTTATGTTATTTTACGCGGGTTCAAAATTTTGCGATAGAGCAATGGTGGCGAATACAGCGAAAATTAGAACCTCGCGAAAATTTCCCGCTTTACGGTAATTGAAAACCAAATGTCCCCAGACGACAACAACAACAATGATAATGATAATGAGAACAACCACATTGTCATAACATTATATTGTCATTTTGTGGTCCTATAAACATTTTTAAATTATAAAAAAGGCTTGGACACCTGTATGTAATTAGGTTGGTGAATTCCCTGCTTGTTTCCTGCAGGTACCGTATTTTGCCGTGTATAGTGCGCATTTATGTACAATGCGCACCCCCTTCTCATGATGAAAATCTGGGGAAAAAAACGAAGTTTTGTGAAAATGGGTGATCATTTTCTATGACAGAAAACCCTCAAAATTTGTCTCTTTTTTCAGGTAGAAAGACTACAGATGAAGATTTTTTTAATTAAAATAAAATTGTTATGTTATTATTTGTAAAATAAATTGTTGTATTATTTGTGCATTTTATTATGACAGCAAGATCGTAAATCCCGGTAATGGTCCCCCTTTTCAATGAACAAACAACAAGTGTTAACCCAAGCTCACATCTTTTGATGAAAACAATATAGGTGTCAAAATAGTGGTGATCAACAGATTACTATTCAAACAATCCAGAAGGATTACAGCTGAATGGCTTTAATTGTTAATTGTCCAAGCCAGTTTGACAAAATATCGATGTTGTTCAAATTGGCCTCAGGGGGTCAAGCCTGGATGTCAAAACAAATAATTACCGGTAAATCTAAATTTTCTCCAGCTTGGGATGAGTACTTATTCACAAAACAATAAGAAAATGGATATCTGTTGCTCAAGTTGCTCAAATAATTACATGAAAGAAAATACACAATCATGTAAACAAACCATTCTATTTTTAGATTTATTTACATAAGGTTACTGAGGGGGAATACACAATATTGATCCAGAAATGAAACTAGTAAAGGGAGAATGAATAAATAAATGAAAATCATATTTAATTATTCTTTTATTGAATAAAGAAATTGGATAGAAGTATTTTTTAGAACATAGATATTTATACCAAACTAAACAATGACCAACAATAACTTGTGACAAAATGGCGGTCGATATGAATTAATAAACAAACACATGAAGACACTGGAATTAAGGTTTTATTTCAGAAAAGCATGATAAATTTGATTTAGAGAATCTTATAATGAACAGGATTCAATAGAAATCGTGTGAGTAATGACACTTGTGTTCAATCATGGATGAATCTTGTGTCCAAATTCTGACAAACATCGATCTTTTGCCATTGCCGATGATCATGAAAATGGATGAAAATCTCATATAGGGATGTATTGTGCGCACCCCATTGGTAGATTCATGAAAAAATTGTAAAAAACTGCGCACTATACACGGCAAAATACGGTACTCCACTTTCCTAAAAAGCAGGAAGGTGAAAAGGTGAAAACCCAAATATCCACCACCTATCCGCCAAATTATAGAGGATGTGTGTGAAGTACACTGAATATAATAAATCACTTTACTATCTATTACCTATAATAGCTATTTCAATCATAACCCACAGGATCAGTCGTGGAACCTTGCTGTAGTATTTATAACAGATTTCTGCCAGATGAGACCCAGCTACAACACCAAGTCTGGCTGACAATCGCTGCATCAATAACCCGAGGAATGTGGCAGCAAAAAGCACCCATAGTAACTGAAATACAGAAATTAATATTAATGGCTTAAAACTTGTCAGATGAGACTCGGCCACCACAACAAGTGTTGCCGACAATCGCTGCATCAATAACCCAAGGAACGTAGCAGCAAAAAGCACCCATAGTAACTGAAATACAGAAATTAATATTAATGGCTTAAAACTTGTCAGATGAGCCTCGGCCACCACATCAAGTGTTGCCAACAATCGCTGCATCAATAACCCAAGGAACATAGCAGCAAAAAGCACCTTTAGTAACTGAAATACAGAGAGTCAGATGAGTGAAACTTTTTGTGTATCGTTATTATAAATGATTTTTACTGAATCTTTTCTTACACAATGTCATACATAGACCTAGCAAGGATTCTGTGAGCCACGGCTCACTCAGTACAATGTATACTACTGCTAACCCACAAAATTGACGTGCAACAACTCTAAAATAAGGAAAACACATTATACTAAAATTTCAGACCAGATATTAACGTGATGGGTGTGCTATAGCAAGCAGGAACTGCTCACTCTTTCAAAGCACCTGAGTTCACTCTTGTTTCGACTTGAGTTCATGTTGCTGAATACGGTTTTGTTATGTGTGAGTGTGTTTTATGTTGTTATGTGGTTTGTTTTGTTATGATGACTTTTTTGTCTACCAGTTTTGTCTTCGTCTTTACGGTTTATGATACTGAATACCCCTTTGGATCACCTTTGCTTCTATCAAATAATTGTGCTTTTTTAAATCACCATTTCAATGTTGAAACAAATTGTTCATGTTCATCAAGCTATTAGTTCTGACAATTTTTTTCTGCTGGTAAACAGGAACTCATATGGATTTCACATCTAAATTCATGTAGCGGGATAAGAATTTCCTGTCAGAGGAAAATGTAACAAAAGTTTTCAACCATTGACCCTAATGTCTGTTGTGCAACTTATCCAGCTCTTAAATCTCCTTTCACATTCTGTAACACGGGTAAGATTATAAATGATGGATAACTATCAACTGTATAAAAGTTACAAGCAAGTAGAACAAAATATTTCATTTTCTTTCTTAGTTTCATTTCGTTTCTCAGTTTATGATTATCCATATTTCACAGATGAGTGCAGATGTTGGTTTGTAATAAGCAAAGGTGTACCAAAGGGGTAATCAGTATCATAAAACCGTAAAGACAAAGACAAAACCGGCAGACAAAAAATCATCATAACAAAACAAACCACATAACAACACTAGATGGAGCCTTCCCCGGAAGGCATATGTCGCCTGCGTATCTATGTTTGTTTGCCAAACAGGATGTAGTTAATTTTCTGGCATAAAATCGCCTTACACCTTAAAGTACTATGCAATGAAGCTACATACAAAATATCAAAAGGCTGTGGCATGTAGGTGCCTGGAAAACTGCAACGAAAATTTGGCATCTATGTCCATTCTATATAAAATGTTAAGTATTCGTCAAACAGGAAGTAGTTATTTTTCAGGCATAAAATCGCTTTACACCTTATAGTACCATGAGATGAAGCTACATACCAAATATCAAGAGGCTGTGGCATGTAGTTGCCTGGAAAACTGCGACGGAAATTTGGCATCTATGTCCATTATATATAAAACGTTAAGTATTCGTCAAACAGGAAGTAGTTATTTTTTCGGCATAAAATCGCTTTACACCTTATAGTACTATGTGATGAAGCTACATACCAAATATCAAGAAGCTGTGGCATGTAGTTGCCTGGAAAACTGTGACAGAAATTTGGCATCTATGTCCATTATATATAAAACGTTAAGTATTCGTCAAACAGGAAGTAGTTATTTTTCCCGCATAAAATCGCTTTACACCTTATAGTACTATGTGATGAAGCTACATACCAAATATCAAGAAGCTGTGGCATGTAGTTGCCTGGAAAACTGCGACGGAAATTTTTGTGACGCCGCAGGACGACGCAGGACGACGGATGGTGCCAAAGTAACCCCTATATGTCGCTTCTGCAACACGTTGCAGGCGACATAATAAAACACACACACACATAACAACAAAACCACATTCAGCAACGCGAACTCAAGTTGAATAGGAGTGAACTCAGGTGCTCCGGAAGAGTAAGCAGTTCCTGCTTGCTATAGCACACCCATCACATTGCCAAAGATCAATTAAGTTGCAGATGTTGGTTTGTCATATGGTTTGGTTTTGTCTTCCTTTACCGAATTTGACACACTGAATTGGAAATTGGCAGCGTGACGGGTGTGCTATAGCAGGCAAAAAACTGCATACTTTTCCGGAGCACCTAAGTTCACTCTCATTAGGACTAGAGTTTGTGGTGTAAATTGATATTCATTAGTTTTTGTGTTTCCATATTTTATGTGTTTTCTGTTTTTTCGTTCTGTTCTTGTTGGTGTTAACTGGTTTTGTCTCTGCCCTTTTGGACTTTTACACTCGGATGCCCCATTGGTACCTCTGCTTCTTTCACAATGTGCAAAGTGTGTTGTTACAAGCAGGAACTGCTTACCCCTTCCCAAGCACCTGAATCCACTTTTGTTTTAGAGGAGTTCACAATGCTTATTGCAGTTTAGTTGTGTTGTGAGTATCTTTTTGGTGTTGTTGTCCTCAGCACGTTTTCCCTTTTTGGATTATGAGATTGAAATGCTTCATTGGTGTTTCTTTGCTTTGTTTACTGATGATGATGACAGTTATACCTACCCTGAACTTGGCCACTGCCCCAGCCTGAAGGTCTGATTCTATATTTCCTGGATCTAGATATGCAATGCTCATCAGAAACCCAGGTCCTGTAAAGGCCCATAACTTCCTAAAGCTAAAGACACTCTGCAATTTAGAAAAAAAACTCATCAAAACAACACAAACAAGGAATACTGTGGGCAAGCTCATAAAAGAATGCCCTGCTTCATTCCTTGTCTTGGGACTTTATCAAATGCTACTTAAAGCAATATAACCATGCAATTTCAGAATCTTAACAATAGATTCTTTACAAAATAAATCATTATTTTTACAAGAAGCAGATACTGCTCAGTGATTGGGAATAGATGGGGCCATGCACTTTTTTACACATTCAAATCTGAAATGTCCCCTAGAAATCTGGAAAATTTACAAAGTTTTTTATGTTAAAGAATGTCACACAATCTCAAAATTTTAATCCTTATTACTGACTGCTTATCCTTTAGAAGTACCTGAATTCCCATTTGTTCTTTTATTAGTTGTAGATTAGTTCTGTTCTGTGTATTTTGTTTAATTGTTTTGTCTGGGTCCACTGATGTTTTTCTTTGTCTTTTTGACTTTTAATTTCCATTGAATGCCCAATTGGTGGTTACTTCTTTACTTTGCATACAGTTAATACCTGTGGTACATCTGGAATATGAATCTTTTCATCAAAATATGTAGATGCTACTGAACTGAATCCCTTCTGCTGGTCCTTGTCACCTGGATTCTCCTCACCTTCCTCTGTTTTATCTCCATCTGTTTCTGTCATGATCTCTCTCTGAACAAAGAAATGAATTAATCAATCTCTTAAAGACTTTAATTCGTTAATTAATAAATTTGATTAAAAAACTGCAATTTGATTGGACGAAATTTAATTTTTATATCCCAATGAAAAAAAATCATGGGGAAACGCCCACTTTTGATGTAGGAAGTGCCACCATTTTAGTTCTTTTATAAGTAAGATTTTCATGTTTTTTTAATTGTTTTGGAAATTCGTTTATAAGAAATTACTGTAATCATTTTTTTTTTCATTGGGGATATGAAAAAAAAAGTTTTGCACATTAAGTATAACCCGCGTCGGGGATTATACAATTATACAATTTTTTTTTCATACCCCAATGAAAAAAAAATTATGACAGTCATTCCTTAAATAAACATTCCATCTTATTGGCATCACAGTGAATTTGGAATGAGGAACAGCAATAAGCAAGATTCCTATTATTAAAGTCTGGAACTTGTTCTGAATTGCAGAGGAACGAAAAATTATGTCATTAAAAATGGTGCCATGTTAAGAAATCAGGGCTGAAACAACAAGCCTTCATCAGTGAGCAAGGGAGGTTCTATACAGACGATTTATTTGCGACATTGAACGAATAAAATAGTTACATTTCAGGTACAGTCATTATTTTCTGTTATAGAAAAAAAATAATTTGGTTTTTGTCTCGCCTGCGAAGCAGAGCGGGACATAGGTGTTACTTTACCGGTGGCGGCAGCTGCGGCTTTAACTTTTTGGAAAAGTTTTATGAGCACCTCCATATCTCAAGAACTATAGGTCCTTGGTTGATGAAACTTTGTATGCATATGTCCCAGTAGTAGCTTAGCATAGTTGCATCCCCATCTTTTGACCTTGACCTTGATTTTCCCGTTGAGTGACTCTAACAATTTTCAATACATATACACTTTGTAATAGCAATGGAAAAGTTTTGCGAGCACCTCCATATCTCAAGAACTATTGGTCCTAGGTTGATGAAACTTGGTATGCATATGCCCCAGTAGTAGCTTAGCACAGTTGCATCCCCATCTTTTGACCTTGACCTTGATTTTCCAGTTGAGTGATAATGACAGTTTTCAATACATATAATAGCAATGGAAAAGTTTTGCGAGCACCTCCATATCTCAAGAACTATAGGTCCTAGGTTGATGAAACTTAGTATGCATAGGCCCCAGTAGTAGCTTAGCACAGTTGCATCCTCATCTTTTGACCTTGACCTTGATTTTATGGTTGAGTGACTTTGATTATTTTTATTGCATATATTTGCAATGTTTAAGTTCTATAAACATATTTTGATCTCAGAAACTGGAAATACATGTAATTTCAAAATATAGTGGAAGTAAGAAAGAATAATTGTTTCTGATGGTGCCGGCAGTGTTAACTCTTGTTTTTCAATATCACTGACCTCTTTTGACTAGTTCAACCATTGACCCTAATGTCTGTTGTGTAACTTATCCAGCTCTTAAACCCCCTTTCATGTAAGATTATAATTGGTGGACAACTATCAACTGTTTAGAAGTTACAAGCAAGAAGAAAATAATAATTCATTTTC
This sequence comes from Arcuatula senhousia, assembly GCA_963971305.1. Taxonomy (NCBI): domain Eukaryota; kingdom Metazoa; phylum Mollusca; class Bivalvia; order Mytilida; family Mytilidae; genus Arcuatula; species Arcuatula senhousia. The sequence continues at coordinate 45,194,092 of OZ020315.1, forward strand.
TTTCTTAGTTTCTTTTCATTTCTCAGTTTACCATTATCCATATTTCACAATGTGCCAGGTGTGTTGTAAAATGACTGGTTCAGAAGTCGTATCAACTAAGAGGGTCATAAAACCTCAGGTTGCCCATCCTTTCTTGGTGAAATATTGTATATCAGGTTATTTTGGCGTGATGGTAATTTTGGCTATTTTGGCAGTTTGGCGGGCAAGAAAAAATCAACAAAATAAAAATCGCCATCTTTTTAATTGTGTCTTATTTAAATGGTAAAAACTAGAAAAACACCAAAATAAAACCTACTAAAATAACATAAAAAACACCAAAATTTTCATTTGTACAAGATACATGTGAGATATACATGTAAGCTGCAAATTGCAACAGGTATTTTTTTAATAGGAAAGCACCAGTTGGAATAAAGATTGTAAACCTTGAAAGATGATAGGATGAAATAAAATGGACTGGATTGTGTAATGGAATGACTGGAATTGAATGTGGTCATAACGTGAAATGAAATGAAAGGTATTGACCCAATTATACATGTAAAATCATTGTATTAAATTATTATGCCCCTTGTCAGGGACCTTAATTGGAATAAACGATCTTATCTTATCTTATCTATTGAAGATTGAAATGTTAAATGATGAGAAATGATATGCAATGAATGGAATGCAATGCAATTAAGAATTGAACATTTGTATTTTGATGATTCATTGGCGTGTAAAACCTTTGACCGTAGCACATTTTGAATGAAGCGATCGATTAGATATAAGTTTATTATAAGTACATGAAGTAGGGACAGAGATAGACTGAATTACATCATTTGTATTTGGTCAGGTGTCTGAAAGTAAATATCAACAATCTCAACAGCTATGCTGAATGCATTGTTGTTGATATCTGCTTTGTCGGTAGGAAAATTCTCAGGTTTGATTTGAATGGTGGGAATTATTTATGATAGCGGAAAGGTTATTATAAATGTTAAAGTGAAATGAATCAATGACGCATAAATTGGATGTAGAAGCAGTGTTCTAGCTAGGATCTGAAAATAGAGGGGCGCAGGAAGAGGGCACTTTAACGCACGCTCCAGATTGAAGGGCATCTATAAATGTCATTTTCTAGTAAACATTGACAAATTCATGATTTAATTTTTAATGGTGTAAATATTTAGTAGAAGTTTATTGTATATGTGTTCTGTAACCAGGTCTTTATATTGATTGATGATGACTGAATTGTAGTTCGTATGCTTTATTTGAGTCAAAGCATTAAGAATAAGAATAAGAATAAGAATATTTATTTGCCAATTATGGACCCTTTCGGGTATGATAAATTTACATTGAATGATTTAAATGATTAAACACATATATATCAAACAAGACATATCGAAACAATACATGATACTGACACATACAAATACATGGATCAGGATAACATTCAACACAAGAACTGGGCATTAATAAAATAATATGTATATAAATTTCAAATTTGTATACCCATTATATATATTTATATAGACATGTATTAAGTTAGTATAACATACATGTAATAGAAAAATTAGTGTTTTTGTTGGAGATGAGGAACTTAAAATTAGTGTTTGTCTAAACTGGATCTTATCTTAAAGCTATTAATTAAAAAGTAGCTAAGTTTATTAATTATCTCATCATCCTCTGTAGTCATTAACCATATAAATTTTAAATTATCATTTAACATATTTAAGTTGGGAAAATATTAGTTAATGAGAGACTATTCCACAATGGGATAACCAGCCATCAATTTTGATAGGTTAAATTAGCAAATGTTGCCAAATTGGTGCATCTTTAAAAGCAAAATGACAAATAAAAATTATTAAATTCCATTATTACTTAAACTTTATGTTTTTATATGATCTATCTAATTAGTAAATTATTGGTAAGTTTGCAGTAAAATATGTTTAAAATTTACGATTTTGTAGATAAAATATAATTTTGAAAAGGACATAACTCTGCACCACAATTATACAAAATTAGAGCATTGCCGATGGGGATGAAACGCTTCCAACATGTCCAAATTTACCCATGTACTTGTTCTGTTGTCAAACACACATAAAGCAATATAAAAATGAAAAGAAACGCACATGAAACAATATAAAAATGAAAAGTAAACGTCAGACTAGAAAAAAGGGAAATATGGAAAGATGAAATAACATCAGATAATTCGGTCTAAGACAGGCAAGGGCGTAGCTAGGCAGAAATGAAGTATACGCAAACCTACGGCGAGGGGTCTGGGGGCCGCTCAAGGCCCCCAGTGGGTCCAGGGCAAAGCCCTGGTAGGGGGTCCAGGGGGGCGAAGGCCCCCGGAAGCTCCTTGGATTTAGCAAAAACGAAGGCTAAAATCGTTGTTTTCCGTGATAAGGAACCGACCATTTAACTTGAAAGGTGGGCCTTGGTTATTCCTAAAAAATATTTTGAGTACAAAAAATATTCTGTCAGCTGAAGTTTTTAGGGAAAAAAAACTTTGCAAAAAAAATTGTCATGCCAACATTGAAGGCGGTTTGTTGTTTTAAATTGCTGCTTACTAAATATGCAGATTGTATCGTATACACTTACTCAAAATCTCATCTTCTATTTGAAAATAAATAAATAGTTTTTCCTTGCGCGAGAACGAAATCTGATTAGAAAAAAAACAATGGCCTCCTTTCTACGAGTTGCATGGTCGGTCCCTAAATACAGACTTAAATAAAATCGATAATTTTTGTATTATAGTTGTTTAATTTTTTAAGAAATTAAAACTCTGTGTAGTCATGGTTTTAAGTTTCCTATACTGTAGAGATTCTTGACCTATGAATGTTTGTGTTCAAGACGGTATTTTTTTCTGATTCATTTAAAATGCCAACCGTAAATGCAGCACACCAATTTTATTTATAATTAAACAAGTCAACAAATTTATTTTTGAAGTTAAAGCAATGCATACAATTTTTATGTAGATCCAAAAAAAGATATGGAAAGGTAGAGAGTCACTGAAATCTCAGTGTTTTTGTTACTTAGTCTTACTCCTAGCTGTAGTTGTGTTCTGTCCTTACGGAATTTTGTGATCTGTTATGGACACTTTGATCATGGAATATCATGTTATCCTATACTGAAAATACGGGATTTCGATCCCCTGGCCATGGCTTCGTCTTGGTGTTATGGATTTTGAAATTTTTATGCCCCTTTAATACTTAATAAAAATGGAAAACTGCACACACAAATACATGTAAGAACCACTCGCACCCCTAAGATAAAGTAGACAAACTTTCAACATGGGATGTGCACAGCTACATTAAGTTACAAAGATTGTAAAAACTTGGTTTCACGAAAATCCATGTGTATGAGTTGAGGATTAGGAAACGGTATACCCCGAGATATTGGGTGGAATGCTAACGGGCGTGCGTACAATGATTCACCCTATCAAAAGTAGTTACATATACACTTTCAAGCGGAGGTACATGTATAAAAAGATTGTAAATAGCAAAACTGAAAAGCCTCCTAACGACATATGGAGGGGTTAGCTCTAGCTTAAGTCTTTTTTTTATTTTGGAAACGAAAAGTGTGCCCTTTGACAGTTATTATTACTTACATGACATAGGTGGGTAAAAAAATGTAATATTTTTTATCAACAATTCTGTAGGTGGTGAAAGTGGCCAGTGGAGACAGGGTGAACAGCAACGATGTCTTGCTAAATTTGATTTAAAAACAGTATTTTTTATTTTTGCTGATTTGACCATGTGTACGCAACTGCGTTTTTGCGTACGGGTTGCTACGCGCCTGACAGGGAGCCATAGTCGTGGGAAAGGGACTTTTAAGGGGGTTAACACCCCTTCCCATAGGTCCAGCCTCCCATTCGTTCAAATTTGAATTTTTTAATAAACTTATTTTTTAAGAAAATTGTTATAAAACATGTAAAAAGATTTTTTAGACCGGAACAAGTCAATGTCATGATGACATTAATCATTATTCTTTTATCTACTGTAGTTTTTATCACATCTATCTATCCATTCTTTATCATGAACTTTTGCAATGATGTCGTCTTAAAGCAAAACAAAAGTAAAAGTGACATGATAAGATAACCTACAACACAGCTCGTTTTTTTTCAAATCTTTTCACATGACACTTTCAGCAGACATCTTTTTTACATTGTTGTCTCCCCTTATCGTCAATGAGAACTCTCCGGTAAAAGAGATAGAAAATTTTTAACGTTCACTTCGAACCAGCATTGGCGCACTTAAAAGTTGTTTTTCTTAAGAAAAAATGCCTACAGATGGTAAAAAGGCGTCTAACAGTAAAAAAGATTTAGATCAAAAGGTATTGCAAGGGAATATTTACCAAATAATCAAAAAATTATGGATCAAAGAACCGCCGTCATAAATAAATTCATAACATAACAAACACGTTTTGTTTCATGCAATCATGTTTGCAAGATTTTCTTTCTATTTTATTACATGTTGGTGTGAGAGTATACTTGATCAAGAGCAACTTTACCTGAGTTATCTCGATCTTAATTAGGAAACCCGCTTTAAAAATCCCCTTTTTTTATACGACCGCAAAAAATTTGCGGACGTATAATGGTATGATGCTGTCGTCATCGTTGTCGTCGTCTGTTAACTTTAGTGTATACACGATAACTTAAGTTCTAGTAATCCAAATGCAATGAAATTTCACAATGATATACCTTACCATTACATACTTGCCAACCCTCCGGAATTGTCCCGGAAGCTCCGGAATTTTCGGGCCGTTTCCGGCGACCGGCAAGGTCTGTGAAATCTCCGGAATTTCTTATGTTTTCAGGGAAAAAAATAAAAGTCTTCTTTTTTTTTTTATTCGTAGATTTTCGTTAAGAAAATTTAAAGAAAAACCCGTAAATAACGCTTCTCCCAACCGGCTTTGACCCCATGATTTAAAGAAAAACCCGTAAATAACGCTTCTCCCAACCAGCTTTGACCCCATGATTAGTTTCCTATCATTCTGAATCACTTGAAAGTTTGTATGTTTTTCATCCACGTTGTGGAGATGGAGGACCATGAAACGTCCGAGTCCGACGATGTCAAATTAACATCTTTAGTTTCACAAGGTGTTGTGACTGGAAGCCAAGCCAAGACCTGTTGCAAAAAGCTCACAAGGCTACATACAAAAATCTTAGCTCAAGGCCATAAATGTAGTGAGACTGAATTAATTGATTCTACTGATTCTAGTCAGATTAACATTATACTAGTCTAACTCTAATGCCATAAATTTACTAAATACTCAATCCTTTATTATAATGATCTGTAAATTACTTTACAAAAGTCTAGTCAAATTTAATACTTTTGAAGATATATAGTTTTATCTAGTCAAATAGTTCTTGAAATTTCTATGCACAATGTATGAAGATTAAACACTGAATGTGGCATATTCTAAATTTTAGTTCTAATAGCACCAAAAACTGTAGTTGAAGCTAAAATGGTTGTTTAAATTATCCCTATACATGTAAATCTGTATTTTGATAGACCTAAGCTTCAATTTAATGAGAAAATTCTTTGTCACATTGTTAGTTGTACATGAATAAATAAGAATTAGAATTAAGAGTAAATATTTTATTATCTCTCTAGGATAGAAAACCAAGGTAAAAGGGGAAACAAATGTACAAGTTTGGTGTTGTAATGAGAGTACAGCATGTCAATGGTGCCCAATATGTATACATGTACATGTATATACTACAACAAAATTATAATCTGTATGTATTTGCAGTTATAAAGGCAATGAACATGAAATATGTCAACATCATAATTGTAATTTATGGAGTCATCTAAGATTAATGTTATCTTGTGGTCAGGATAAAATCATATTATTGCAAGATTGCAAGTTCTAAATTTGCTCACTGGAGACCCCCTCGAATGGCATTCAATTTCTCTAAAATCGTTTTCGGTCCCCCGACCCCTCGCCAGATTGGTCAGGAATTCCACCTAATATATGTTGGCAAGTATGCCATTAAAGGATGGATGGGATTGATTTTGGGGGTCCCACCTGTTTTGGTTTCGAAATTAGGGGCCAAAAATGCTTCTTTTATGTTTGTTGCCACGATAACTTTAGTCCTCGTTATCCAATTGCTTTGTACTTTGGCAATAATGTTCCTTACCATAAAAGGGTGAATGGGATTGATTTTGGGGGTCTCCCCTTTTTTTGTTTCAAAATTAGGGGCCCAAAAGGGACAACAAATTCAAATATTTTATTGTTTCCACCATTACTTCTGTCCTAGTTGGCTTATTGCTGTGAAATTTGTGAAGAATGTTTCATACAATAAAAGAATGAAGTGGGTGAACTTTCGTGCGCCCCCCTTTTCCCTGTTAAGTAATTAAGGGCCAAAAGGGGCCAAAATCGAAACTTTTTTATTAGTGGACTGATTTTGAAATTTTTTTTTTGCATGTTTGTTCATGTCAAATAGCGGATGCAAAATTGAGAATAAATTTTTGCTACCCCGTCTTTTTCCCCTTATTAAGTGATTAGGGGCTAAAAGGGACCAAAATTGAAAAATTTTTACTTGTGATCCTATTTTGAAATTTTTTTTGCATGTTTGTTCTTGTCAAATAGTGGATACAAAATTGAGATATAATTTTTGCAACCCCCCTTTTTCCCCCAGGGATTGGGAAGCATTTTTTACAAAGGGGCCATTTACCACTTTTTTCATTATAATTCAAAATTTGAAGGGGCCATTCTTTAAGAATCTATATAAAATTTTAAATTTGGAAGGGGCCATTTTTATTGTTAAGGGGCATATGGCCCATGGCCCCCTACCTTCCCAACCCCTGTTCCCCCTATTATGTAATTAGGGGCCAAATTCGAAACTTATTTATTTGTGTGCTGATTTTGATCTCCTTTGGAAAAAAAATAATTCCTTTTAAAATGTGAATAGAAAGTCCACCAAAAGCTGCATGTGTCAAAAACCTTTGTCAATCCACCATGGGCTACATATGTCCAGAGCAATTGACAATCCATATTGGGCCTAAAACGTGCACTCGGCGAAGCTTTTTATTTTCTTTTTTTTATGTATTTGATTTGTTTTATTTTAATTGCTCAACTTAATATAAAACTTTTTTAATAATTTTTGTCGGTATTTAATCTTTCTTGTCGCTTCTTGAGGTTCTTGACGCTTCTTGTCGGCTCTTGACGCTTCTTGTCGCTAAATAGGGAGACCGGCACAGAGAAGTACATGTACATCTGGTTTACGTGGTCCTACTATTAAACGGTTTGGTGTGTCCCGCAAGGTAAAATGGGCCGGGCAGTACATAAAAAGCGTCCGGTAGAATATAAAATGCATCTTGCACCAAAAAAACGTAGATAACAATCTTATTTTTTCTAAATTACACTTTTATGAATTTATAGATATTTGTAATTTTTTTGATTTTACATCATTAACTACAATTAAAGTTAACATACATTTACATGATAAAAGGCTTGAAAAAAATAATTTAAACTGTTTTCGATTATTCATTTTCAAACAAGTGTGCCATTTTCAATCTGATGGGTAGAAGTCTGACAGAAAAAAGTTTGCAAGGACATTGGCTTTTTCCTTGTCATTTTCTGTAGATTTTTGCATTCCATTCTCATCCTTGTTTTTCAATTCAGCAATGCCAGTTTTTGTTTTTCTCTTTGATTGGCATACTTCACATACTTCTTAGGTTCTGCTTTGGCATTTTTGCATTGTCTTTTTCCATTTGTTTCTAATTAAGCTCTTCTTACTTAATTAGTCCCCTACTGGTGAAAGCCGAAGAGGACTATATAGGTTTGCGCTCTGTCCGTCTGTCACACCTCAGTTTTCCACACTTTTTTCTAAACGCTTGTAGATTATGAGCTGATTTTTGGTTTGTGAGTTTACTGTGATGAGTTTCAGATCAAATTTAAGTTTTGTGCTGGTCCACAAATTTTTACAGGAGTTATGGCCCTTTGAACATTGGAAATTTCAGTTTTCGGCACTTTTTTTTCTTAACACGGGTACTACTCTCTCCAGTTTCCATGTATTTTTTCCAGCATTTTTGTTTTACCTTCGTTTTATCTTTGGTTTTCTGGTCAAGGGGTAAGTAGTTGTGTATCTTTGCTTTCACAGTTGTCTTGTTGTTAATTCTTGGTATGCTTTTCTCCTTGGCTTAATTACATGTCGAAAAATACCTCATTCATGGCATTTAGATCCTCATTGCTAATTAGTCCTTGACCCCATTTTTACGCTTCAGTTACTTTGTGAACTTTTGTCAAATCCGGAAATATTTACAAAAAAGGCTTTGAATCCGCTAAAATGTGAACTCATCTGTCACAATGTCATCTGACCTTGACCTCATTTTTACACTAAATAACTGTTAATATTGTTTTCTTTTTTTTTGTTCAGTCTCTTATGTTAAGTCTGTTTCTCAATTACTTATGATACATTGTATCTAGAATCATTTTAGTTGGTCCACAGGAAAATGTCTAGAATCATAATGAATGAATAGTTAAATAACTAAGTTTTCCCATGGTGCCTGCAGGCGAGACATACTTTAGAGTTAACTCTTGTTATAATACTACAGGACCCTTTTATATACTGCCAGACGCAATTTACCTTGCCGGACACAGCCAGCTGTTTATTAGTAGGACCCAGTTTACGACTTGATCATCCATGATCAGCATGCTTGCTCCCTAAAATGTCCTTGGATCAAAACACACAAAGACTGCTATATGATTCTAAATTTTACCTTTTTTGGTAAATAGAGATTTTGCACCTTTAACTAATCTCTTTTCTGTTTACTGAATATTTAAGAGATGCAGAAGACATACATCTTCCATGAAAGGCTGCCTAATGAATCACTATTTTGTGATAGAGATAAAACACTTGGCTTATTTTTAACTTTTTTAATGTCTGTTTTAGGTTGAAAGTTTCAAGGAAAAGTTTAAAACAGATGTAAGTATTTGTGTGGATTACATTACATTACATCAGTTCTCATGTATATGTAGTTGGTGTCTACAGGGTTTGATAAAATTAAAGGATAGCACAGGATGAACAATAATTTGTTTCATTAAATACTTAACTACTTTTAACTATTATAGTACTGCAAAATTTGTAAACTGACTACCTAAGTGAAGCTTTATATAGATGTTTTTAATTGTAGTATTATTGTAGGGAGATCATCTTGTACACAATGTCTTCCCCTGTAAGATCCTGGAGTTAGAAGAATTTTATCAGGTGAGATGATAGAAGTTCAAAAGAATCTGTCCAGTGGACATGCTTAGCAAACTTGTAGAGAAGAGGTAACAAAGGAGCATTCAGATATCAGAATGTTGAAAAGGCAAAACATAAATGAACTCAGATTCTCTGGGAGGGTAACCAGTTCCTGTTTATCTCAAAATTTATTGATTGCAAGCAGTTTTCAGGATATAAAAACTTGTGTGATTTACTGGAACAGGAAGTAATGTTATACACAGAAGGGAATATTTCCCTTCCCGACCAATGGGAGTAAGTTAAAGACCAAACAAATAAAATCATTAATCCTAATAGACATATATAAACAATATTATAAGTAAGTTATAATTCATTCACAAAAGTTGAAATTTGCTCTTAAAACTTTTGTATTTTATTCTTCCTTATTTTATATAAATTGATGTCCACCATTTTTCATTACATGACTCTACAAATTGTATATATGTCATGTATGTTTTGTACACAAAGCACTTTGCCATTTGTAGGACATTCTGAAACTACTGCATTAATGTTTATGTTTCAGTCCCTTATTGTTAAACGAGCCTGAATTTTGTATTTCAGTCACTCAGTGTTAAAGATGCTTGTACATACCACACAGATTTGAACGTTCCCTGTCCTGATCCAATCATGTTCTACAATAACGATTCTTCAGAGGTATATTTGTTCTAGTTTCTTTGCTTTAATTATAGAAGATAATTATATATAACAAAATGAGATTTGGAATTAGTATATGTGACACAATTAAAATCAGCAGAATTTTGTAAACACTCTGCCTGTCTTTCTGTCGACATATCTTGTCAGTACAATTCCCTCTAAACTGCTCAATGGATTTTATGGGAATGTGATTTCATGTTATTAAGGTGAGATTATTGAATAAAAATTTGGGAATATCCTTTATCCTCCTTCACAGAGTATTAAGTTTTAGAAATACTTTGAATGGTCGCTTCTTTGGCTTCCTATTTTCATCAAATACTTTAAAGTAAGAAAGACTTTATTCATCACCTAGAGAACATTCAGTTTTTAAGGTTAGTGAGGACACCTGACCCCAAAAATAATGCCAAATTTAAAATGTCCATTTTTTTATATATATATATATTATATATATATATTAGTATTAAATTTAAAATGTCCATTTTTTTATATATATTAGTATTATTTTTATAACGTAACGTAACAATGCTATTTTTATGACGTTCTAGTTTCCAAAACATGTTGTCAATCCAAAATAAATTTCATGAAGAAGGCCGGTTGGCCGAAACGTCGAAAACTGTGTTAGAGTTTTTTTAGTATTAGTATTAGGTATATATACTTTATCTTGTGTAAAAATATTGGACCCCCTTTCCAGGCTTGTTTTCCCAAAATTTAGGCTCAAAGTTTTCCCAAATTACTATTGATTATTGCCAAATAATTAGCATAAAATCTTGTTGCAGAAAAAATCCATGAATTTAAATTTTATTTTTATTTGATAAAAATCAATGAAATGCAATATATTTTGAAATAAAACAATAAAAACTGGGGGTCACCAGATTACTTTTCTGTCTACAATACAAATCTTTGTCATTTTTCAAGTGGATTATCTCCCTTGTTTTATATGATAATTTTATTTATGAAGGAATGGTTGTTTTATTTGAATTAAAATTAATTTATTTTGATTAAGTTTTATTAAATGAAACTATTTAACACAAGTTTTAAGGTATTTGTGACATTTGCACTTGTTTTTTTTTTTTGCATTTTTAGCTGTTTTTGGTCACAAGACAGGTGTCCTCACTAACCTTAGGTAGTACTCCACAATTAATTTATTTAGCTAATTTTTGCATGTGCTCGACGTTGACTATTTTGTCCCGGGTCCTTGTAATCGCTTAAACTGCTATTTGCTCTTTAAACTAGGTGGTGTTCCAAACTCCGGGCATGTTTAGTCGTGTTTAGTGCCGTATTTGGTTTCTTTGTTGTACTCGTTGCCCCTAGCAACTCTTAACATTTGTCAAAAATTTGGGGAACAAAATACACAAAAATCGGGGTTTTGTCCTTTTTTTTAATGTTGCCAGTAGTCGACCTTTCGGTTCAGGTGAAACGTAACATGTATGAAATGAAAGCCCGAAAACAGTCCTTTCTTTTAAGACCAAATAAACCTATCCGACTTCGGCTCTTTTTTCCGCTAAAATTGTTCAAACTTAAAAATCTAAAAATAGCACATTTAAATTTAAGCCCATCCGCTGGTCACCATGCACACCCGGAAGCGACGCTTTATGATCATTGGTATTGATTTTTTCGAAATTATTCTTTAAAACAATAACCGTGGATCGTAATTTTTATATAACGGGTCCAGATTTTTTATTTGTCTTGTTTTAAGACCAAAACGAATCAATATTTTCATTTAACAAAAAAGTTCACAGGGGCCACATACGAAAACAATATTGTGAAAAAATCCTAATTGTGGAGTTCTACCATAATGCTTTTGCATTTTTTGATAATTTAACATGAGTTGCATTTTTCTCTTCTTGAGTATGTAACCACTTGAGGAATACCGGATATTATGATTTTTTTTATGTTTTACCATAGTAACGCACGCTCAAAGACGGAAGCCCTTTTCTGAACAAGCACTTTTTTGGACATTTTCCTGCAATAACGTTAGATTCTTTCCCCGTTTGTTTTGAATCAAATTTTGTATTTTCGTAACAAAATTGGCATCCTGTTGTGCTTAAGTCATTTTCTAGCCTATTTCAAACATATTTGTGAAAATTAGGAAGATTTCCGTGAAAAAATCTGCAATAATGGCGTCCATGGAAACACATCATCAAAATTTTCTTAACATTTGCATAGCAAGCTAAAATGCCTTGCGTTTCTATTCAAGCCGACTAAAAATTACAATTTTATGATTTACATTCGGGAAAATATACTATATTGTGAAATTTTTATTTCTTCCGGGGAAATTATTAACGTTGTTAGCGTTACATACAGCATAACCAGCTGTACAAAATATAACGTTATTGACGATATTTTCAAAAATAAGCATGTTTGGTTGCTATGGGCATTAATGCTTAATAACTGATATTTTTCCCAAAATTTTTGAAACAAGTAATTCTTAAATATATTAGCTTTATTTTCAACAATTAAACCAAGGACTAAAATCAAGATATACTCTCAAAATTTTAATGAGAATAATGCCATATGGTAGTACTCCACAATTAATTTATTTAGCTAATTTTTGCATGTGCTCGACGTTGACTATTTTGTCCCGGGTCCTTGTAATCGCTTAAACTGCTATTTGCTCTTTAAACTAGGTGGTGTTCCAAACTCCGGGCATGTTTAGTCGTGTTTAGTGCCGTATTTGGTTTCTTTGTTGTACTCGTTGCCCCTAGCAACTCTTAACATTTGTCAAAAATTTGGGGAACAAAATACACAAAAATCGGGGTTTTGTCCTTTTTTTTAATGTTGCCAGTAGTCGACCTTTCGGTTCAGGTGAAACGTAACATGTATGAAATGAAAGCCCGAAAACAGTCCTTTCTTTTAAGACCAAATAAACCTATCCGACTTCGGCTCTTTTTTCCGCTAAAATTGTTCAAACTTAAAAATCTAAAAATAGCACATTTAAATTTAAGCCCATCCGCTGGTCACCATGCACACCCGGAAGCGACGCTTTATGATCATTGGTATTGATTTTTTCGAAATTATTCTTTAAAACAATAACCGTGGATCGTAATTTTTATATAACGGGTCCAGATTTTTTATTTGTCTTGTTTTAAGACCAAAACGAATCAATATTTTCATTTAACAAAAAAGTTCACATGGGCCACATACGAAAACAATATTGTGAAAAAATCCTAATTGTGGAGTTCTACCTTAAGTCTCTTAGACAGTTTATCATTGCTCAATCTGTTTGCCTCTTGTGCTGATCTAAAAACTTGGGAATGATGATAGATTTAATTTTTATAATACAGTGTTTTATAATTGTTACTTTAGCTGTTGAAATCTTGAATTTTCTTAAAAAGGTTGTGTGTGACATGTTCTTTTTTCCAGCCTGAGAAGAAAAGAATCAAATTAGAGAAATCATCTGGTAACAATGCTGAAGATCTGTCAGGTAAATTGATACAGTATACCTGTTTTAGGTTTGTTTTTATTAGAAGAAATTTTGAAGTATCTGTATTGTTTAGTGGGTAAAAGATATTCTGCAGATTTATTTTTGCAGTTCATAAATGATTATATATGTATGTATTCCATATTAGATAAATATTTTACACCTATGATTAATTAAACCACAAAAAAAAACAAGAACTTGCCCTTTGGTATAAATGAGTTGGAATAACACTATTTTTTTCCAGGAAATTTGTTTGACCATCCTGGTATTTTTAGTTTTCACCTGACCCCAAAAATAATGCCAAATTTAAAATATCCAATTTTTTGATATATTAGTATTAGAAATATACTTTATCTTGTGTAAAAATATTGGACCCCCTTTCCAGGCTTTTTTTTCACAAAATTGAGACTCAAAGTTTTCCAAAATTACTATAGATTATATAGGAAAGGCCAAAATAATTAGCATAAAATCGTGTCCCAGAAAAAAATCTACGAATTTAAATTTTATTTTTATTTGATAAAAATCAATGAAATACAATATATTTTGAAATAAAATAATAAAAACAGGGGGTCACCAGCTTATTTTTCTGTCTACAATACAAATCTCTGTATTTTTTTTGTCATTTTTCAAGTGAATTATCCCCCTTGTTTTTTTTATAAATTATATTTATGAAGGAATGGTTGTTTGATTTGTGTTAAAATTCATTTATTTTTATTGTGTTTTATTAAATAAAACTATTTAACACAAGTTTCAAGGTATTTGTGACATTTGTACTAGTTTTTTGCATTTTTAGCTGTTTTTGGTCACATGACAGGTGTCCTCACTAACCACACAGCAATACATTGCCAGGATTCTAAGAGTGCCTAAGGAGAACATGGGCATAAGTGTAAATAACACAACCTCAATATTTACAGAAATTTAAATTTCTACCATGGCAACCAGACGGCAACCCTCATTTTGATTGATTTTCGCCACTCTCAACCTTGCAATTTGCACAATTAAAAAAAAATAGAATTCATATGATACAAAACCAATGTAAGAATGATTAATGATTGGTGATAAGACAAGTATAACCAAAACCATCGACAAATATTCCTTGCAGACAACTGAGTTCAATTTTACCTTCCCCCATTGATAACCTTATTTAATAGAAAGCCTGAAAATAACTCACTGTCAACAAGAGTTCAATTCAGCCAAAGAGAACTTCATTTAACCTTTATGTACTAATGTCATTTATGCTTTCCTATTTCAAGGGACAAAAGTACAAGTCTTGCCAAATGGACCAGTACCATCAAATAAGAAGTTGGGATTTTTAGCAGAGAAAATCAAGCCATACATCTCAGAACTGATAGACCATGCTAATGTTGTAAGATTGGATGATTGTTAAAGGGAAAGTTCACAAAAAAATGAAAATTTGTCATATGATTTCTAATACATTATCTAATTATGCTATATCATTTAAACTTTTATATTCAATTTAATAAGCTGACAAAAATGGAATTTTATTTTTTATCTTTTGGTTTCTGTCATTTTAAATTACACAAAACATCTGAATACCACAAAGTCTCCTTTTGACAGTGACCCACCATTTACCTAATTATTGAATTGCCAATATATAATATTTTTATGTGCATCTATGCTATGGCATTTTAAATAAGGGATAGAAAAATCCTTATTAAAATTAACAAAATTGAGTTATTCTTTAATTAGAAATAATGATTTTTTGGTATAAAAATCAATTTAAATAAGTCATTTTTAATTATCTAAGTCATGTTGTGTTGTGATAATCTTGCATATAAATCACATTATTGTTTTAAATGCTAGAATGAAAATAAAATGATCTAGTACATAAAATTTTGTTTCTGAATGTTTGTATATTAGGTTTTGACACCTGTAAGTATTGATAATTAGAATTTCCTGTTTATTTCACCCCAAGTCAGCTGTGACTAATTACCTTTATGTTACCTAACCATTACACAGGTACCTGCTGAGAGACAATGACAATAAATTCACATTACTTAACACTTATAGCAAACCCAGTGGGGAGTTGGAAAAAGAATGACCTGTAATTTACATAATTAAATCACAATTATTTTCAATGGAATATGATGGCTAACATTTAAATACACAACTTCTTTCTTAATAGTAAATGAAAATAATATTTTTTTGAATCATAGAATTTTAATTTTAATTAATTGGTTATAAAGTTCAATTTAAAAGAAAAAGATGATATATTAATAAAATGTTATTTAAAAGATTTTTATATAGAAAGTAATTTGAAAATATTAAATGATCTTGTTGACTTTTGATTATTTTAATTATTTTGTTGGTTATTGGACGTATCACATGATCACTTAAACGTTTGAACTAATATGATTTTTTGCTACTCAGTAGAAATTCTGATTAACTGAAGTAGTCCCCTAATGTAGAGTAGGGGACTATTTCAAATAAATAATCTCCAATATCTTTTTTATGAGTTAAGATATGAGAGAAAAAATTTGCTCACTGTTATAAAACATTGTTCTGAACAATTTAAGACCATATGTCAAAAATCGTGAACTTACCCTTTAAAGTGTTTTTGTATATCACTAGTTCAGTGCAGTTATTGATTTTCAATATTCTCACACTACACCTCATAGAACTACATACTAAATTTTAATACTTCTCATTTTTAGTGCTTTTTAACACAGAGGCTGAAATTAATACTGTAGAAAAAAATATAAGAGAAATTTGCATGAATTTTGTATTAGACAAAAGAACAAGAAGTAAAAATTAAAGATTTAGGCTAGTAAATTCATAGAAGGAAAACACTTATTATTTGATATCATAATGTATGTTTAAGTCTAGGTTCGAAAATAACAAAACATTCAGTCAATATGTTGTTCACACAGGAATTTTTAAGTCTAATTGTGTACATAGAAAAAAAGGGCATAGGTTGGGGAAAGAGAGGATATTGGGGTAGGACCTTATGGAAGTTCGCAGACCTACTTGAAAGTTGAAATACAAAAAGAATGTCCAAACAGACAGTCAATAAAAGTTATACCTAAATGAGACACATTAGTAACATTTGCAAGAAGTATACAACAAGGTTCCTATCTGCCACCAATGACAAATAAGATCCATTGTCTCATTACTTTGTTAATTGTTCTTTATTTACAGCTGAAGATGTGGATCACATTGTTGATACCAAAGATAGAAGATGGAAACAATTTTGGTGTATCTGTACAAGTAAGTAATCAAGACATTTTTGAAAGGGATGTAGTAAAATATATCAGAACTTTTAACATTGACAAATAGAAAAACAATCTGATAAAATTGTTTCAAATTACATTCTAACCCAAAGGTTCCAATTTCTTTAACTGCTAGCATTTGTATGAAAAAATTGCACTTTATATACAATATTTGTCTTAAAATACTTTAATGACTTGATAGAAATTTCATTATTATTTTCAAATACATTTACTGTGGATTCATTTATTTTCGTGGGTACCAATTTTTGAGGTTTGATGAAAAAGAGCCAGTTAAAATCTTAAATTCGTGCCTTTTAAGACTGCAGCAAACAGATCAATGTTAAACTACTTTTTGGTGGGCAACAATTTTCGTGGGTAAAGGAAACACACAAAAACCATGAAAATTGATTCGGCACGAATAATAATGAAACTGCAGTATGCAAGTTCACTTTTACAATTACTAATTTCTCAAGGATAATATTGATAGATTTGTAATCCAATAGTGGAGCATGTGGGGTATGTGTTTACTATCTTGAGAAATTACCAAATATTTCTGCTGTATAGGAAGATGCCTTGGGTGAAGCCAGACAAGTAGAAAGTGAAGCTGCCTCATACCTGGACCAAATCTCACGGTACTACATTACCAGGGCCAAACTAGTCTCCAAAGTAGCCAAATATCCTCATATAGTAAGTAATTCAGACTCCTACCTGGACCAAATCTCACTGTACTACATTACCAGGGCCAAACTAGTCTCCAAAGTAGCCAAATATCCTCATATAGTAAGTAATTCAGACTCATACCTGGACCAAATCTCACGGTACTACATTACCAGGGCCAAACTAGTCTCCAAAGTAGCCAAATATCCTCATATAGTAAGTAATTCAGACTCATACCTGGACCAAATCTCACGGTACTACATTACCAGGGCCAAACTAGTCTCCAAAGTAGCCAAATATCCTCATATAGTAAGTAATTCAGACATCTACCTGGACCAAATCTCACTGTACTACATTACCAGGGCCAAACTAGTCTCCAAAGTAGCCAAATATCCTCATATAGTAAGTAATTCAGACTCATACCTGGACCAAATCTCACGGTACTACATTACCAGGGCCAAACTAGTCTCCAAAGTAGCCAAATATCCTCATATAGTAAGTAATTCAGACTCATACCTGGACCAAATCTCACGGTACTACATTACCAGGGCCAAACTAGTCTCCAAAGTAGCCAAATATCCTCATATAGTAAGTAATTCAGACTCCTACCTGGACCAAATCTCACGGTACTACATTACCAGGGCCAAACTAGTCTCCAAAGTAGCCAAATATCCTCATATAGTAAGTAATTCAGACTCCTACCTGGACCAAATCTCACGGTACTACATTACCAGGACCAAACTAGTCTCCAAAGTAGCCAAATATCCTCATATAGTAAGTAATTCAGACTCATACCTGGACCAAATCTCACGGTACTACATTACCAGGGCCAAACTAGTCTCCAAAGTAGCCAAATATCCTCATATAGTAAGTAAATCAGAAACAACATTGTCTACACCTGGACCAAATCTCACGGTACTACATTACCAGGGCCAAACTAGTCTCCAAAGTAGCCAAATATCCTCATATAGTAAGTAATTCAGACTCATACCTTGACCAAATTTCACGGTACTACATTACCAGGGCCAAACTAGTCTCCAAAGTAGCCAAATATCCTCATATAGTAAGTAATTCAGACTCAAACCTGAACCAAATCTCACGGTACTACATTACCAGGGCCAAACTAGTCTCCAAAGTAGCCAAATACCCTCATATAGTAAGTAGTTCAGACTCATACCTGGACCAAATCTCACGGTACTACATTACCAGGGCCAAACTAGTCTCCAAAGTAGCCAAATACCCTCATATAGTAAGTAAATCAGAAACAACATTGTCTACACCTGGACCAAATCTCACGGTACTACATCACCAGGGCCAAACTAGTCTCCAAAGTAGCCAAATACCTTCATATAGTAAGTAGTTCAGACTCATACCTGGACCAAATCTCACGGTACTACATTACCAGGGCCAAACTAGTCTCCAAAGTAGCCAAATACCCTCATATAGTAAGTAGTTCAGACTCATACCTGGACCAAATCTCACGGTACTACATTACCAGGGCCAAACTAGTCTCCAAAGTAGCCAAATATCCTCATATAGTAAGTAAATCATAAAGAACATTGTTTACACCTGGACCAAATCTCACGGTACTACATTACCTCATTGCTCCAAAGTAGCCAAATACCCTCATATAGTAAGTAATTCAGACTCATACCTGGACCAAATCTCACGGTACTACATTACCAGGGCCAAACTAGTCTCCAAAGTAGCCAAATATCCTCATATAGTAAGTAATTCAGACTCATACCTGGACCAAATCTCACGGTACTACATTACCAGGGCCAAACTAGTCTTTAAAGTAGCCAAATACCCTCATATAGTAAGTAATTCAGACTCATACCTGGACCAAATCTCACGGTACTACATTACCAGGGCCAAACTAGTCTCCAAAGTAGCCAAATATCCTCATATAGTAAGTAATTCAGACTCATACCTGGACCAAATCTCACGGTACTACATTACCAGGGCCAAACTAGTCTCCAAAGTAGCCAAATATCCTCATATAGTAAGTAATTCAGACTCATACCTGGACCAAATCTCACGGTACTACATTACCAGGGCCAAACTAGTATCCAAAGTAGCCAAATACCCTCATATAGTAAGTAGTTCAAAAAGAACAGTTTAACATAATTAAGACACTCTGTATCTATTTCCTATCTTTTTATCTGTCTTAAAGATTTTAGGGGAATTTATAAAAATCATTGTCTGTGCATTTCCTCTTTAACCTCTTGATTGAATTAGCAGCTCTTAGCATGAATATAGTACATAAGGAGACCTCCGTGGAAGTACAATATTTGTCTTTGCAATATTTTGTTAAACATATAGCATTGGCTTGTTTAGAAAAGAGGTTCATACATAAAAGTTGACTCAGAAACTACTATTAAAGTACAGCCTCTTGACATTTTATATTCTTCATCAGCATGGGGTCCTATGTTGTCAGATTTAAATTCAAGTCTGTTGTATAACTACTTCCTGACAGAGATGCTGATGCAGCTTAGGGTCCCATGTTATAAGATGTAAATTCAAGTCTGTTGCATAACTACTTCCTGTTGAACACCTGTTTGACTGTGACAGATCTTTTATTTCTCAACAGGATGATTACAGACAAGCAGTGAAAGAATTAGATGAAAAAGAATACATCAGTATACGTCTCATCACCTGTGAATTGAGAAATCATTACGTGAGTAATTTCAAAATAACTAATGATAAAAAAACCTTAATCAGTATACAACTCATCACCTGTGAATTGAGGAATCATTGCGTGAGTAATTTCAAAATAACTAATGATAAAAAAACCTTAATCAGTATACAACTCATCACCTGTGAATTGAGGAATCATTGCGTGAGTAACTTCAAAATATCCAGTGACACAAAAACCTTAATCAGACTATAATCAGACTAAAATGATATTGTAATTTCCCTGTCTGAAACACATGTTAGTGTTTAGAGATGAATAAACATCTCATCACATTTGAATCGAGAAATCATTATGTGAGTAACTTCAAAATAACCAATACATGCATTACAAAAACCTAAACATTAACATTCATTATTTCATGAACATTAGACATACATACAAAATGTCATGAATGTATTAAAAAGAATGACTTTGATGGCATTCAGTGAAGACAAAAATTGTCTAATTATCTAATGCATTTATGTTAAAAACGAAAGAATGTGAAATTTGTGCCAGAAAGACACGATCCACATATTGAAATGATTTTGATAAATGTGCAAAAGCAAAATTTCACTGTGTGTGAAGCGCTTTTCTGGATTAACCTTCATCAGACACGCTAGGAGTAAAAAACTTGGAAAACCGGTAGAATATTAGATGTGCAACTTCAGTTATTTTGTTTTAAATGTTGATTTCTCTGTGATCTTCATCAAACTTTGAAAGGTAATGTGAGGTGTCTGGTCAGTTTTATATCTTGGAATTACTCATAATGAAGAAGTAGTTTAGGATGTCTATCTTCTATGGTCAACTTGTTTGCTTAAACATTACTTACAGGTTACAACTTTTTCTCTGCATTTTTCAGGCAAGCCTCCATGATGTCATTCTCAAGAATATGGACAAGATAAAGAAGCCAAGATCAGTCAATGCACAGCATTTGTACTAAAATGATTTTATTTATACTTGTGATTTTAAATGGTGCAGGACATTTATTTGTTGAATTGATTCTGTATTTGTTATCTTTTATTTTCCAAAAAGTTTGAATATTTGAATAAGATACAAATGTGAAAAACTTAATACTGTTCCTTTTTAAAAAAAAAAATTTGAGTTAAATTTTCTTCAAGAATTCTGATTATGTCCTCCTGGAATGCTGTTTGAAGTTTACTTTTAATAAGTTTAAAAAAAGTTATAAGTTTTATTTTTTATCTTCACCACCAAAATCATAAAAGTTTCACAAGTATCTATGTTTCAAATTTATGCTTATTTTAATCTAAAAGTAAAAGATATTCAATTTTTTTTACCTTTGAAGGGAATTAATTTATCATAGTATGAATCTGATTAGAAAAAAAACTCACAAAAACACTGTTAATAATGTTTTTTGATGCAACAGTACTGTTAGAAATCAAAGAATGAAAACAATATGATGCATTTTATTTTTAAGTTGTACATGTAGTTATGCTCAAAGGAAATTTTAAATCTTTAGGTCTTATGAACCTTAAATGTTGGCATTAATTTACATTTCCTTTTTTTTTAATGTGTAACACAAAGATAGTTTACTGATTAAGATAAAGTAACACAGATTAAATCTATCTGAAGAATTGTTTTATTAATTCAACAAAGGGTAAAGACTTAGATTAAATTGAAGATTGATAAGTGTTCATCAGATTTTAAGAAAGATACACACATTGAAATATTCAGGAGAAAAGTAATAATTTTATTACATTTTTGTGATTTTTTTCTACAATTTAGATCTATATAATTCATCTCATGAATTAATGACATACAGGGTTGTTTTTGGTATTAAAAGATGGATATAGTGCTCATTTTTTTTTTTGGTATCAACTAAATGTATTTCTATTTTGGTCCTATCACTATGTGGTAGCTGCCTTATCATGATTGATAGTTGTAATACATACATGTAAGTCTTTCATATTTTAGACGTAATTGAGACTAACAAACTAAGTTTAAGACTTATTTTTCTCTCTCTTTCTTTTCATGCTTCCCCCATCTAACTTGCATGTATCTATAAATCTCATACAGGTACAAGTTGATCAATATTTAAAGTTATGTGTTCATCATGGTATTTTATTTCTTATTCATTACATTGTATTTATTCATTCTTTATTCATTTGTCTCACTGAGGCGTTCCATCATTTTATTTTTACCGGTTAATTTGTTTGATTCATTAAAAATGAAAACATCAGACTTTTAAATGTATCGCATTCGTATACTTTATCAATATAACAGTTACTATCATCTAGTCGTTTGTCATGAAATGATAGATTTGTTGGATTTTGTTAAAAATGGAAGAAAAAGTTTTTAACTTTTAATAGATTGATAACTTAAACTGAAAAGAAAAAGAATTGTCATCAGCATTTAATATGTTATAATAGATTTTTTTAGCAAATACCTATACAAAAAAAATCTGACATGGGTAATCTCCCTTCATCAATTTGACCATTCCTTTGAGCTGCATTTATTTTACTTCATTAACTCACTGTTATACATGATATTATTTCATCAATAAATATTGTTGCATATCAGATGTCTTTATTTAGACTCAATTATTGTCTCACAGCTGAATGGGGGTTTAAAAATGTTTCTATTCATCATAGCTTTGCTAACAACAAAATTTGCAAAAGGAGTTATTTTGTGGAATTTTAATATTGACAGCTAGTTTAACATATTGCTTCAATGTCTATGAGCAATGAGCAATTATTAAAAGAAGAAATTCTGGTGTAAATATGCAGAACACAACATCACCCTAGAAATATTGAAATAACACAAAGAAACATCACTTTAATGGCTGTTTTTCTTCCCAAAGTTACTTATTTTGAAATAGTGTTTGTTATTTCATCTAGAATCAGGCTCTCTTGTACCATCAAGGGGATTTTCATTCAATTGTCTTTTGTTTATGTTTCTGATATTTTGAGAATAGGATTATTTCAGTTGAGTGGTTGTGTTGGTACCAGACTTTGGTTGTAATAATTCATACAGATGGTTAGCTTGGCCAAATAAAAAATTGTGTATCAGTACATATTCAAACCTGCAGATTGATACCATTGGGAATAGGAAATTAAATTTTCATAGAATGTTTACACCTAAAGAGAAGCATTCTAATTGATTTCACTGGATTAAAAAAAAGTAAGTTTACACAAATGATATGGGGCATATTCCCTCTTTTCGTTATTAGTGAGTTATCTCCCATTTGCAAGAGTTATCCTCCATTACAGTAGGTATATTACATTGCAATGAATGGGAAAAATTAGGTTTTTATTTTTATGCCCCCGCGACGACATGTCGGGGGGGCATTAAGTTTTACTCATGTCCGTCCGTCCGTACGTCCCGTACGTCCATCCGTACGAATTTCCGTCAAGCTTTTCTCAGCAACCGTACATGAGAATGACTTGAAACTTGGTAGGATGGTTCAGTATGACAAACAGTAGGTCCTAAGCGATTTTGAGACCTGTTGGACATCTACTTCCTGTTTGGGACTTAGGCCATGTGAAAATATGTGAACATGACTATGAAAATTTCCGTCAAGCTTTTCTCAGCAACCGTACATGAGAATGACTTGAAACTTGGTAGGATGGTTTAGTATGACAAACAGTACGTCCTAAGCGATTTTAGACCTGTCGGACATCTACTTCCTGTTTGGGACTTAGGCCATGTGAAAATATGTGAACATGACTATGAAAATTTCCGTCAAGCTTTTCTCAGCAACCGTACATGAGAATGACTTGAAACTTGGTAGGTTGGTTCAGTATGATTAACAGTACGTCCTAAGCGATTTTGAGACCTGTCGGACATCTACTTCCTGTTTGGGACTTAGGCCGATTGGAAAAAATGTGAACATGACTTGAAAATTTCCGTCAAGATTTTCTCAGGAACCATACATGAGAATGATTTGAAACTTGGTAGGATGGTTCAGTATGACAAACTGTATGTCCTAAGCGACTTTCATGTCTGTCAGACATCTACTTCCAGTTTGGGGCCTAGCGGGGGCATCCGTGTCCCATGGACACATTCCTTCTTTATTTATAAATAATTTAATGGACTTATTGGACCTAGTTTGGTAAAGAAAACATGTTAAATAAATTTTTGAAAATAACAATAATTAACTTTAAGAATTTTTTTGACCAACTAAATAATAAATGCAGAAAAACTTAAGTTTTCCCACAGTAACTAGTATAAAATACCTTCTGGAAAGAGAAGATAAAATCTGCAAATGGGAGATAACTCACTATACCGAGAGAGGGAATTAAGTGGCAGAACCATAAATTTTGCTAATAATGGGTTCCATTGACATAACAAAGAGAGTCTGGTCCTCGTCACACTTCAGTAATTTCCTGATTGTTCAACCAAAAAATAAAAATGGAGGGCTTCTTCCCCAAAAGCCTGTCACTGATTCTCTAAAGCCTTAATTGAATTTGACAACAATTTGAAAATTTATGTAATGTAATTTTCAAGAATTTTGATTATATGAAATCTACACTTATGTAAGCGTAGGGATTAAATAAAACTGATTTGTTTTGGACATCCCTGATAAGCGTTAGCGTTATGCTTTTTTTTATACTATTTTTGTAAAATTCACCCTTGATATTTTTCAACTTCTGTATGTAAGAATTTTTTTTTTTTTAATTGATGAAGGGATTTTTTTTTAATTGACACTTAAGTTCGTTTTGTTGAAAAATCAAAATTCGTTTTCCTAGCAAGTTCGTAATTTTGATAAATCTGAATGACCTCACATCCGGGTTTCGGCCATATTGTGATGTTTTTGCAAAGAAACCCCCAAGAAAAACTCATTTTTCGTCTAGATATAACAATGAAGCACCCTTATTTATTGTATCGGGACACACTTAAATTATTTTAAAATACAAACTGTATTGCAGAAATTTGTATCACCGTAGATAACTTTTATTTTCGCTTCATTTTGTGGGTGTGAAATTGGTCACCTGCGGCTTTTTCCTCGGTGGGTTTCAAGTTTCCTGAAATTAAATATCGGTAGAAATGAGTAGCTCGTCGACAAGAAGACGTTCAAATCTTACTCAACAATTCTCAGCCGAAGACCAGGCTTTGAACCAAATATCTAAAGAAGTAAGTGAATGGTTTATGATCCATAGTTGTGAAACAAGAACTTTCTAAAAACTTCCATGTCCTCCCCTCTTACTTAGTTTACTTACTTAACTTGAGTAAGTAAAGTAAAGTATTCCCAAGCAGGAGACATCATGGTGGGAAATGGCTCCTGTCTCCAGTTCAAATGTTACTGGTGTTTCATAGGCTGGAACTGGAAGACCCATGGGACAAAGTGTATCATTTTTAATTAAAAGTCATTGAATACGATTACGAGTTCCACCCTTATCTATCTGATTTAGATGAATAAAAAGGACTCAAGTTGAACCAGCTAAGACCACAAGAGAACACTTGAAATATGTTTCCACCCTGAGCTTAGCTTGTCAACGAGGCAACTTAGGGTTTTGGGATTCTGATGTCGAGTCAGTGCTCAGCCCAAATAGCAACAAAGTATCTACCCTAAGTGGCTGAATAGGATGGCCCTTGTTGGAAGGAGTTGTCAGCTGGTCTATAATATGGTAAACCTTACCACTGACCATAGTGGGCCAATGTGTGTGGAGAGTGCAATGCTTCATGCACATACATGTAAAAGACCCTTTGTGGGCCGCCAAGAAGTGCACCACATAGGATAAATTTCGTCCCTACCCACTTCACACCTTTTCCTGTGGTCTCCAAGATTTCTGTTTCTTAGTTTCCCACTCCACCCTCATATATCATTAATCGTCACCATTTCAAGTTCAATTTATCATCATTTTCATGCTCATCGCTTTTCAATAACCTATTTATAGTGTTGCATTAGGGAATAGAACACCAACTCACTCACTCAAATATATTTCATCAATTGAGGTGATAAAAAATGGGCATATTACACAATTACATTGTTTGGGAATACATGTAGGAGACTTGCATGGTTTTATTGCTTAATGCATGTAAATATATATATATGCACACAATTTTCAAGACAAAAATGTTGCTAAAGCAAAAATGTCCAATTATCAAAAGCAGACTTGACCAAATTAGTTCTAAATACAAAACATGCAGAATGCATGTAAAAAAAAATACCTTAGGCAGTACATTCATAACCTTCGGTTTAACAACAAGTGTTGCTTATAGGTCAACTTAAACTTAACTCCACCAAAATAGCCCTGAACTTTAAGACATTTAGTGCTACATGTATATTATTCATCCTTTAGTCTCAGGGAGGCCTTTAAGCAGCAGAGAGATACCAATATACAATTGTGGCCCACAATAGAGGGAAAAATCTGAATTGTAATCCAGGGGGGATATGGTGTTTTCCCAAGGTAAAACCACAACCCGAGTTGTAACCCTCGCAACGTTAAGTTCAAAGGTCATTTGCCATGTAACAATAGGGTTGTTACCCACTAGATGCATGTAAACATGAGAGGGTAACAATAGCTTGTTACCCTGATAGTAATTTTTTAAGAGAAAACATCCAAATAAAATGGTTATCATTTAATTATTCTTTTAGTCACATGACTGTAAAAGCCAATCAAATGATTAGAAAATTATCAAAAATATAATTCATAGACGCTTTCACATGTCTGAGAATGCAAATTAAAGACAATCGGTATATATGAACATGAACGAGAACAGCACTAAGAAATACAATTAAGAGATATGCCACACAGTCCATGTAAACAAGCAGCAATTTAAAAAGACCACAATGAAAAGCAGCCAGCAGCCATGAAAAAAAAACATGAAATACAAAAGCAACTAGATATAGATAACATTCAAAGAGAGGAACTCAGTTCATAATGATAGTGAATTCAGGTGCTCCAGAAAGATAAGCAGTTCCAAATAGAACTTGCGCCTCACTTGTAGTTAGAGCAGAGATAAGAAATGTGGAATACACGTAAATGAATAAAGTTGAGAAAATTATTAGTTGCATTTGCTTTGAAAAAAAATTTGGTTTATTTTCTTGTAAACTTTAAAAAAGCAAAAGAATATAATTGGATTAACAAACATTTAAAGCCGGCCTATTAATGTAAGGAAACTTTTATTAAATCCAGTTTAAACCAGAATGCAATAATGAAGTTTATGTACTTCGAATTTGCAGGGACTCCATGTGCAATGTGATTGACAGGTGTAAATATTAATACGCTGAATTAATTGACTGAATTTTAATATTTTCATGGAAGAAATATATGTTTAACCAAATTTTGCAAGGAATATATCAATGAATTTATTTATAAGTATTCACTGTAATAATTTTTTGGTTTATAGATGCAATAAACTAAATTTTTCATGGTGCACATATTACATAATCCACTTTGCTGATTATTCAATGTGCACCCAAAAAAAATTAAGTTTATTGTTCTATAAACAAAAAAATCATTACTACAAAAGTTTACAATTGAGTAATGATTCTGAATTGATAATCCTACACATTGTTAAGCAAAGAAAAAACTCCTCATGATAATGTTTAGGTTCATCTGCATATCAAATAGGTTTTGACAGCTGATAAGAATACAAGATGAGAGTCTGAATGGCATCTGCACCGTACACTGCCATAATCACTACATACAGTGTTAAAAAACAGGTGTAAGGACATGTATTCTGAAAAAAAAACACTTACAATTTGATACATGTAATGCCCTTTTCTGTATGGGTAAAAGTTTGCTTGAAGTGCTTTCCTCTTCCTGTTCTCTTCTATAAATCCAATGTGTATATATTTCTATTTCTGTATGGTCCTTGAGCAAAATTGTTAATTTTGCCGGACTTATTCAATAGGTTCATTGATTTTCATCAACTAAGATGTGAATTTGGTGAATGCAACTTTACTTTCAGGGGTTTCAAACAAGGCCCTGGAAACGGTCATATTTGCCGGTCATGTCCGAAATTTTGTCCAAAATGACCGATCAAAAATTCCCCAAATCGGACATTTCAAATTTTTTTTGCACAATGTTTTTTGTCAGTCGGTCATAAATTTATTATTTGTCCTGCTGAGCATCCGGTCGGGGGGTCATTTAATCTCATTATTAAGTCTGACAGTGGTGTCAAACACAGGTGTGAATTGCCACAGGGCTATGCTAATTAGGTAATCGGTCACACTTGTCTGATCATGGCCACGCGCATATTGACAAAGATTTACCTGTAGATAATTAAATCATTAATGTTGATAAACTGTACCAAGTTGTTTGTTTTGTTTATTTACAAATCAGATCGTCATTAAAATTGAGAAAAACACACTCAATTGGTCAAACTAGAAATGAGTTTGTTTACATAATGGAATTATGCCCGTGCAAGATAAAAAAAAATCTGAAATTATATAACCAAATAATAATTAATTATCAGATACCTATATTGTGATCAATTGCATTGAACAGAATATCATATTTGCATTTCTTAACACATTTTGTTAATTTGGTATTTTTTTTAACAAAATATTATTTTTGTATGTCATGTATGTGTCATCATTCCAATCAACTTCCACTTTACTTCTACTTTCACTTTCACTTTTACACGAACGATCTTTTGTATCAAGTGAACAAAGTAATTTTTAATAAACCATCAAGAATATTTTAAACAACCTTTGTTAACAGGATCAGGATATCATTTCCAACTTATTATAAAATCTTTCAAAAATGCAAGTACTTGTTTATTTATACTTTATTGACATAAGATTTAAAGGAGGGGGGACATGAGTCTTAAACATAGGGAGGAGACAATATTATATGACATTGCATAAGGAGTGGTCATTGAACATTAAAAAATTCGGGAAAAATGACCGAAATCAACTCTGAAAATTTCCAGGGCCTTGGTTTCAAATCATGAATCTCCATTTTTATTGAAAACATAAAAAAGGGAACGCTTTGAAAAAGGCAGAGCCTTTAAATCCATATTCCTACCATTGTAATGAAGAACTTAAGATGAACATTGAGTCTTTGATTTTTATACCCCGCCACACGAAGTGGCAGGGTATTATGTTATACCCTCATTTTTTTTCGGTGTCTGTCCGTCCGTCCGTCTGTCCGTCCGTCTGTCCGTCCGTCTGTCCGTCCGTCTGTCTGTCCGTCCCCCGAAGGTTTCCGACCAATAACTTGAAAACGCGTCAAAGGATTTGAATGATATTTTACACAGCTGTTTAGTACAATAAAATACAGGTCAAGTTCGATTTCCAGCATGATCCAAAAAATAGTTTTCGAGATAGGCCACTTTGAAAAATCAAATTTCATGAAATTTTGAGTTTCCGACCAATAACTTAAAAACGCGTCAAAGGATTTGAATGATATTTTGCACAGCTGTTAAGTACAATAAAGTACAGTTCAAGTTTAATTTTCAGCTTGATCCAAAAAATAGTTTTCGAGATAGGCCACTTTGAAAAATCAAATTTTATGAAATTTTGAGTTTCCGACCAATAACTTGAAAACACGTCATGGGATTCAATTGATATTTTGTACAGCTATTGAGTACAATAAAATACAGGTCAAGTTCAATTTCCAGCATGATCGGAAAAACAGTTTTTGAGATAGGCCACTTTGAAATCAAATTTTATGAACTTTTGATATTATAACGTGGCGGGGTATCATTTAATGTCCCATTACATGCCCTATTTTTAGGCATTGTGATTAGTTTTTTTTTACATGCAATCAATGTTGTTAACTGGTTTTGTCTCTACCCTTTTGGACTTTTAACATATGGATGCCATATTGGTACCTCTGCTTCTTTAATGACACAACATCTATCATGTACATGTACATAAAATAACCACACTTGACGATGGAAACCAGTAGCCTCCAATGCTCATAAATATATATTATCTTTTCTTATTTCTTATTTAAGTTTTAAGCCATCTGCAGGCAAATTAAATTATATACATGTCATGCATGTACTGAACATTAGCAAAATGTTTTTTGTCTCGCCTGCGAAGCAGAGCGGGACATGGGTGTTACTTTACCGGCGACGGCGACGGCGGCGTTAACTTTTTGGAAAAGTTTTATGAGCACCTCCATATCTCAAGAACTATAGGTCCTGGGTTGATGAAACTTGGTATGCATATGCCCCAGTAGTAGCTTACCACAGTTGCATCCCCATCTTTTGACCTTGACCTTGATTTTCCAGTTGAGTGACTTTGACAATTTTCAATACATATAATAGCAATGAAAAAGTTTTGCGAGCACCTCCATATCTCAAGAACTATAGGTCCTAGGTTGATGAAACTTGGTATGCATATGCCCCAGTAGTAGCTTAGCACAGTTGCATCCCCATCTTTTGACCTTGACCTTGATTTTCCCGTTGAGTGACTTTGATTATTTTTATTGCATATATTTGCAGTGTTTAAGTTCTATAAACATCTTTTGATCTCAGAAACTGAAAATCCATGTAAATTCAAAATAAAGTGGAAGTAAGAAAGAGTAATTGTTTTTGATGGTGCCGGCAGGCGAGACATACTTTAGTGTTAACTCTTGTTTATCTTTTATCAGAAAAAAATGGTCATGTAATTAGTAAAAAACAAGATGTAGATATTGATATAGATTATAAATGGAAAGTAATGATCTAATTATAAAAGCTGTTATCAATATTTGTACATCATTATTAATGTAACTTGATATAACAATATTAAGTTTTGCAATTTAAGTCTTTTTTTCATGTGATCATGTAAACATCTGTCTTAACACTCGCTCAGATTACAGTGTATGTTACATGATATAAGACAATAATACTAATTACTTAGTTAACCACATGCTAACTGATATCCTATAAGCTAGAAGAAACAAATTGGGCAGATGTTTTAATAGCAAGGCCTTTTGTACTGGCCATGATCATGATGATATAGACAAAGCAAATACAGTTACATTTTTTTTATTTGGTATTTTTGCAGAACAGAGAAGAGATTAACTTTTATAAGAAAAAAAATGGCAAAACATAATTTTTTTTCATTTCATTTTAGGCAGAGGCTAGACTTGCAGCAAGAAGAGCTGCCCGTGCAGAGGCGCGTGAAATTCGTACTAAAGAAATAGAACGACAACAGAGAGAGGTAATTCTATAACGGGCATTAATTTTTGTGCTAATGATCTTAATTATGCTAATTTTGAGTGCATGACAATTACATTAACATTCAAGTACATGTTTCTGAATCAGTCTAACCGTCTTGAAACTCTTGATTTTATTTAATTTTTTTGATAATCACACCATTAAAAACCAGTCTTTGGAGTCTTAAAGAAACATGTATACGCAAATTTGGGATATTGTTTTATAATTTCATTTTCTGAAAACAATATGCATGTTTTATGGAAATAGTACATAACTTAAGTTCTTAAGAGCATTTCCTGTTTCAAAACAGGTTTTTAGTTATTTCTTGTTATATACAATTGAATTTGCATGGAAGTTTTATGAAAATGGGAGGTTTTACATGGCTGCTGCTAGAGAACATGACCATGATGACCAAGACTATTTTAGATTTCTAAAAATTATTATTATGTTAACTTGGATTATGAATTTTGACACTTAACTATTTTACTTGTGCTTCATTGTCATGATTACACAATGTATGAAAAAATGCATATTTTTGCCATAAAACTTGATATGATATTTTCTGAATATTTACATGAAGTTGAATGATGATTATGTTAAGCAAGCTACATTTTATCTACAGTGTGTGAAATGCAAAAAAATACCGGTAGTCTGATTTTATAAATTGCTCTCGTTTCATGATTCCTATTGCAGGCTCTATGACAAAAATAGGTTTCTGATAAATTATTCACAATTTTTTAAAAGCACTCTTTGAGAAAAATACCCATGGCTAACTAACTTTAAATATTTTTTTGTTTCCCCTCCCCAAAAGGTTACTTTAATGTAGGGGTAGGTAGTTAAATTATTTTTTCCAAAAGTAATATTCTATTGGTGAATTTGCCAAAAAGGTACACAATAAAGTTAAAAGATATTGTGTTCTAAATCTGACAATGAAATTTTTGGGGTTTGGGCCTTTTTTTCTGTGAATGGTTGTGGGAGGGGAATTAACCAAACAATTAATTTTCATGCGAGCTGTTTCTTAGATCGTAACTTTTGTATATAATTTCACACATCGTTTAAAACTGCCTTGGCTCTTATATTTTACACTGTTTAAATTTGTCTTGGCTCTTGCTTTGAACTTTTGCTGATTGTTTTTGTGCATTAATCAGGAAGAAGAGAGACAGAAGGCCACACAGGATGTTGACAGTAAAGTAAGTTATAAAGAATTACACACTGAGTTGGAAAATGGCAGGCCCACAGGTGGCTATGGCAAGAGGAACTCACCAGGCCAAAACAAAAAAATATGTTTGTTTCCCGCTTCCTACTCTTGAAAATTAGGGTAGGTAGGTAGGAATTTTTTTTTAAATTATTTTACAATGAGTCAGCAGGGGAAGCAATCTCTTCTTTAACGGTGCTTGTCCCTGAATGCCAAAATAAACTTAAGGGTAGGCCAATAAAAATAGGGTAGGTAGGAAAGCAGGAAACAGACATATATTTTTTTGCCTCATCTTCTAGAGCTCCGGAGTTCACTCTTGTTAAGACTTGAGTTGGCTTTGTTGATTTTGAGATTTTTGTTCCTTCTTGCTGTTTGTTCCTGTTTACTGGTTTTGTCTTTGCACGTTTGGACTTTTGTCACTAGAATGCCCCATTGGAGCCTCTTTGCTTCTTTTGAAGAAAAAGATAAGTACCATTACAAAAAAAAATACTGTGATTTCATAGTTCATAAGGTACAACTTTTTGTGGTTTTAATAGGCAACAGTCACTTCTTTTCCAAAAGAAATATAATGAAATGTAAAATAAGTGTATGGGACACAGC
This sequence comes from Arcuatula senhousia, assembly GCA_963971305.1. Classification (NCBI taxonomy): domain Eukaryota; kingdom Metazoa; phylum Mollusca; class Bivalvia; order Mytilida; family Mytilidae; genus Arcuatula; species Arcuatula senhousia. The sequence continues at coordinate 45,226,792 of OZ020315.1, forward strand.
CTGACCAATTTTATTTAAAGTTTTATTAGTCCCCTACCGGCGAAAGCCGAAGGGGACTATAGGTTTGCGCTCTGTATGTCTGTCTGTCTCTCACGCCTCAGTTTTCCACACTTTTTTTCTAAACGCTTATAGATAATGAACTGATTTTTGGTATGTGAGTTTACCTTGATGAGTTAAAGATCAAGTTTGAGTTTCGTGCCGGTCCACAAATTTTAATGGGAGTTATGGCCCTTTGAACTTTGAAAATTCACTAAAATACCAGTTTTCCGCACTTTTTTTCTAAACGCTTATAGATAATGAACTGATTTTTGGTATGTAACTTTACCTTGATGAGTTACAGATCAAGTTTGAGTTTTGTGTCGGTCTACAATTTCTTATGGGAGTTATGGCCCTTTGAACTTTGAAAATTCACTAAAATTTCAGTTTTCCGCACTTTTTTCTAAACATTCATAGATAATGAACCGAGTTTTGGTATGTGAGTTTACCTTGATGAGTTACAGATCAAGTTTGAGTTTCGTGCCGGTCCACAATTTCTTATGGGAGTTATGGCCCTTTGAACTTTGAAAATTCACTAAAATTTCAGTTTTCCGCACTTTTTTTCTAAACGCTCACAGATAATGAACCGAGTTTTGGTATGTGAGTTTACCTTGATGAGTTACAGATCAAGTTTGAGTTTCATGCCGATTCATAATTTTTTTATGGGAGTTATGGCCCTTTGAACTTTGAAAATTCACTAAATTTTCAGTTTTCCTCACTTTTTTTTCTAAACGCTTATAGATAATTAACTGATTTTTGGTATGTGAGTTTACCTTGATGAGTTACAGATCGACTTTGAGTTTCATGCCGATTCATAAATTTTTTATGGGAGTTATGGCCCTTTGAACTTTGAAAATTTACTAAAATTTCAGTTTTCCGCACTTTTTTTATAAACGCTTATAGATAATGAACTGATTTTTGGTATGTGAGTTTACCTTGATGAGTTAGAGATCAAGTTGAGTTTCGTGCCGGTCCACAAATTTTTATGGGAGTTATGGCCCTTTGAACTTTTAAAATTCACTAAAATTTCAGTTTTCCACACTTTTTTTATAAACGCTTATATAATGAACTGATTTTTGGTATGTGAGTTTACCTTGATGAGTTAGAGATCAAGTTTAAGTTTCGTGCCGATCCATAAATTTTTATGGGAGTTATGGCCCTTTGAACTTTGAAAATTCACTAAATTTTCAGTTTTTCACACTTTTTTTCTAAACGCTTATAGATAATGAACTGATTTTTGGTATGTGAGTTTACCTTGATGAGTTACAGATCAAGTTTGAGTTTTGTGTCGGTCTACAATTTCTTATGGGAGTTATGGCCCTTTGAACTTTGAAAATTCACTAAAATTTCAGTTTTCCGCACTTTTTTCTAAACATTCATAGATAATGAACCGAGTTTTGGTATGTGAGTTTACCTTGATGAGTTACAGATCAAGTTTGAGTTTCGTGCCGGTCCACAATTTCTTATGGGAGTTATGGCCCTTTGAACTTTGAAAATTCACTAAAATTTCAGTTTTCCGCACTTTTTTTCTAAACGCTCACAGATAATGAACCGAGTTTTGGTATGTGAGTTTACCTTGATGAGTTACAGATCAAGTTTGAGTTTCATGCCGATTCATAATTTTTTTATGGGAGTTATGGCCCTTTGAACTTTGAAAATTCACTAAATTTTCAGTTTTCCTCACTTTTTTTTCTAAACGCTTATAGATAATTAACTGATTTTTGGTATGTGAGTTTACCTTGATGAGTTACAGATCGACTTTGAGTTTCATGCCGATTCATAAATTTTTTATGGGAGTTATGGCCCTTTGAACTTTGAAAATTTACTAAAATTTCAGTTTTCCGCACTTTTTTTATAAACGCTTATAGATAATGAACTGATTTTTGGTATGTGAGTTTACCTTGATGAGTTAGAGATCAAGTTGAGTTTCGTGCCGGTCCACAAATTTTTATGGGAGTTATGGCCCTTTGAACTTTTAAAATTCACTAAAATTTCAGTTTTCCACACTTTTTTTATAAACGCTTATATAATGAACTGATTTTTGGTATGTGAGTTTACCTTGATGAGTTAGAGATCAAGTTTAAGTTTCGTGCCGATCCATAAATTTTTATGGGAGTTATGGCCCTTTGAACTTTGAAAATTCACTAAATTTTCAGTTTTTCACACTTTTTTTCTAAACGCTTATAGATAATGAACTGATTTTTGGTATGTGAGTTTACCTTGATGAGTTACAGATCAAGTTTGAGTTTCGTGCCGGTGCACAAATTTTTATGGGAGATATGGCCCTTTTAACTTTGAAAATCTATTGCATTTTTCTTTTCTAAATTTTTTTTATTGTTCCTTGTAGATAATAAACTGATCAAGTTTAGGTATTCATTTGTTTGACAAATTGTTACCAGTGACTGAAATATGAGGCCGGTAGGGGACTAAGTATTGTTTTGCAATACTCTCAGAATGCTTGTTTACTTTAAAAATAAGTTGGACATCTGTCAATATATTGAACTATAACATATTTATTTTGTATTTTAATCTTTTAATGTTTTATTAACGTTGAAATCCATTTAGATACTATGTTTTACTTTGACTTACAATAATGTGGACATTTTGAGGGGCAAGGTATTTTTGCTACATGGTCATGACCACAAAACATACATGTATCAGCAAAAATATTTCACACCAGAATGGTTTATTTCTTCAGTAATGTCAGTATAGAATATATATATTCAGAAAATTGATAATTGCTTAAATTCACAACCTCATACATAGGTTGGCTGAACAAAATTGCAAAAATATCACCCTATGAAAATGTTCATGTCTACAGTAGTGGTGACCCTTATTAATGAAATAAATTGTTTACTTGTAGACAAGAGTTGAATACGCCAGGAGAGGAAGTAACGATTCCACGTCCACTCTGGATGACCTTGACATTTCTAAAGATGCCAAGGACTTCACCAGGGAACTCAAGGTAAACAAGATTTTTATGCCCCTGCAACGGCAATAAGTTTTGCTAATGTCAGTCTGTACGTCCGTAAAAAATTCAATCAAGCTTTTCTCACCGTACATGTGAATGATTTTCCTGTTTTAGGTTCGGCAGGTATGAAAATCCACTTGAAAATTTCAGTAAAGCTTTTTCCCAGAAACTATACATAGGAATGATTTAAAACTTGGTAGGATGGTTCAGTATGACAAATAGTACATCCTAAGCAACTTTCAGATCTCTGGGAATTCCACTTCTGTTTGGGGCCTATTTTCATGTGATGGAATGTCTTGAATTTAAGGAAAAAGTTATTGTTATGATTGTATGGATTGAGATTGTCAAATTATTTGATTATATCTACTTTGCTTTGCTTTGAAAATAAATTAAGTTTTACCCAAAAAAATGTAAATGTAAATTTCAAGACATTCAGGGATTTACCTTTGTTGAATTTTTCAGTCCAAGTTACGAGAGACAGAAGAGAAATACAAAAAGGCCATGATGACGAATGCTCAACTGGATAATGAAAAACAGTCACTAGTTTATAAAGTAGAATTATTAAAAGACCAGCTAGAAGAACAAGATGAGTCACTGACGGAATTACAGAGACAATATAAAGATAAGTCACGGGTAGGTAGAATGACAAATATGGTACAAATGTACAAGGCAAAGTTAAGGGTATAGAAAAGAATTTTCAATTTTTATGGCCTGTCCTGTCTAGGATAGTATTCGAGTCTATTGTTACCAAAAGTTCTGACATCGACTTGGAGTAGGCTTTAAATGTGTGACTGGCTTTATTGTGGCTTAAATTCTTGATGCTCATTTATAACATGCTGTCTGAAAAATCAGCACTTGGCTTTTGGCCCCTTGCCAGTAAAAATCCTTTCAGGCAAGTAAATTAGAGAGTATGTGTTGGATAGATAGAACAATAACTAAAAGTTCATAATTCCAGCAAGGGAATCACAAATCCTGATTATCATGGCCTTACCTGCAGGTTTATTCATGTCTCTTGATCATATGGAAAGATTGTTTTTGTTAAACCATACTCATGAAAAATTGCAATAAAATATCAGGCAAAATTTGTCTGACACAAGTTTCATGACATGCATGAATAAATGATCAAGAGCAACCCTTTAGCTTAAGGTTCAAAGGCCATAATAGCTTTGAATATGAAAAGATTTCAGCACAATACAAAAACTCAAAGCATGTACAGGGCATTGATATCCACTAAAGCTATCACATGACTGGGCTTATTATGATCTTCAGGTTTAAAACGATTTTGAAAAATCTGCCATCTATGGTCAAGTTGGGGTATGCTTAGCACAAATTAGTGCAACTCTTTGTTATTTTAGGTATTCTTGAATTGGTTACATTTCCTTGAAAACATATAATAATGAGTTTGTTTTGTTTATTTAGGATTTAGAAAACCAGAAGAGATCCTATTCAGATTTAAACACAGAATGTACCAGTGTAAAAGCACAGCTAGAGTTTAGAGATAAATTATTAAAGGTATTTATTGTAAATGTAAAATAAATAAAATCATGAACTTTTTTGTGATGATGTTTTTAACTGCTAAGTGAAAAAATCCAAAAGAGGCATTCTACAGTCTGAAGTGAAAAATCTAAGACAAAACCTTTATTTAAAAAAAAACACACACAACTGTCAACAACAAGAAAAAAAACAAAATTGCAATCACCAACACAAACTTACTTTATAACAAGAGTGAACTTGGGTGCTTGGGAAGGGTAAGCAGTTACTGCATGTTACATAGTTTCTACACCAGAACTTAAAGTTTAACAGTATGCACTAAAACAAAGTACTTAAGACATTTTCAGCTCTTATAAGTAAATGATCTAAGACAAAAACTGTAGACATTAACACAATGACAAATTATAAATATAATCTTGAGAAATGGTTATAACATATGTCATGGTTTTGATTAAATTTAAATTTTTATTTTTCTTACTTGAAATGTTTGTTTTTGTAGAATTTCTCATAAGTATCCTTAATTTAACAGCCACAGTAATGAAAATTAAATCTTTAGGCCACACAGCGAAAGTAGAATAGTAGTGTTGGGGGAATAGTAGTGTTGGGGTCCATTTGTCCATCTATCACAAATCAGTTTACCTTTAGGTTTGATTTACATTTATAATAAGGAAGTATGATATCATCGTAAAACTAATTACACATACATGTATGCATAATTTTATGATCAAACAAAAACCATCATAAAATTTTATACTTCATGGTTCAGTGCTTTATAAAGAAAATTATACATGTTGTGAGATGGGGGGTGGTGTTATGTCTCTTGAATATATTCTTGTGTTTATACCATGATATTTATTACAGGAAAGTGGTTTTGCATTAGTGACAAGTGATGAGGGTGAATGTACAGTAGAGAAATGTCCGTCTTTAAATGGAACGATTACATCAACGACGGGGAGTTTACTTATCTCTAATGATACTGCTGATATCCTAGACAGATTGGAGGGCTCATTAGGTAAGTATGTACACTGATAACCTGTGTGAATTTAAACCTGAAATTTGTCCAGGTACTCTGGTTTTCTCCAACATTTTAACTGACTTGATGGATTTAAAAACTGAGTACTGTGGTTTAATTATTTTCCATAAGGTACCAGTTTTGGTGGTGGTTGTGGGTTGGGCTGATCCACATTTGGTTCACAATTAAAAGGAAATTTATCATTGGTTTGCATTCTGCAAAATTTAAGAATCTGCAACTGGCATAATTTCAGCAATCCACGAATATTGGTACCCACCAAAATTAATTCAACCACAGTATCTATTATTTCCAACAAATTCATTAGTCTAACAGAGAAGATCTTGAGTTTAGACAAGTTTGACTGTAGCAAAAAAATTACCGAATGGTGGGGGGGGGATAAATTATAAACTATCCAAGAGCAGACAAAAGAATGTATGGAAGTGTTATACCAGAGAAATGAAAACTGCAATGGTCTTGACTTTGTACAGTGATTCTGGAAAACTAGTGAAACAACCAGGTTTTCTGTTGCCAGTCCCTTCTATTGTAATCTCAGGGTCTGGAGTATAAAAGAAAAAAAAACACAATGCTGTTTAATAACTGTTGAAAAAGCAAAAGATTTTTTCAGCTACAACACAAAGCCAAAAAAATAGTAAAAACAAATAACTGACACATTTGCTTCTTTTTAATAATTTTGATTATTTTATGCATGTATCTTTTTAATTTCAGATGATAAAATACAAAAATTAGCAGAAGAAATTTCCAATTTAAAAAAAGATGTAAGTATCTTGGAGCATATTGGTGCTTATTCCTGGTTCATATATTTTCATTATACAAAGAAAGAGGTCAAGTATTTATAACCCCACAAACAAAGTTGATGGGGGTATTTATAAATTGCCTAGTCTGTCTTTCTGTCTATATGTTTACATACCTTGTAAGTGCAACCCCTTCTAACCAGCCTTGAGAGACAAAGGTACAGCAAGTAAAACTAGTTTTTTGGGCCTACGCTTTTTGACAATTTGGCAAAGCTAAAATTAGTTGACAAAATTTTGGTTTGTGTGTTAAACCTTTTTTTTTCCTTTTGTCCTGTGTTATTGATATAAGCATTCACATCTTTACCCTTGGCTTACAAACATATTGATAAGATTGAAATTTATATAATATCTAACTAAAATTAATCAGTGGTATTGTATGGTCATCTTCTGTATGCAAAGAAACATTGCTGTTCTGTTACTTCTGTTATAAAATTTCTATAATTTTACCTTTTCTTCTTTACAGCTTCAAACGACTCAAGAAGAGTTGGATGAAGAAAAATCTAAACGACATAAAAACCGCGACGTTCCAGAAGTTAACGGACCAGAAATGCAGTTATATGAAATACAAAGTAGGTTGTTCATTATTGTCCCTGGTCTTTGTGAAAAGTGATGATAATAAAATTCAACTTTCCATCTTTACATCAATCAATTGGTTCAAAATTGAACTAAGTCATAACTCTAAAGCCTTGATAGACTTGAATGAAACTCATAAATTGAATCTTGTGAGTCAATAGGTCAAAAGTTGAGTTAAGTTACATTACTCAAACAATTAAATGTCATGGAGTTTATGACCTTTATGGTCATTTGTCTAAAATCATAGTCTTAAAGCATAAAGCAAATTTGAAATTACACTATAAAGTGTGTATTAAAAGTATTTCTTAAGAATAATCATAATTAAGCTATTATTGAGGAAAATGTTCTGTAATTGTATTTGAAACTGAAACGATAAAAATCAATGGCAAACAATTTTGAGTAACAATAGCATCTTTTCCTGTTGTGCTTTATTCATTGTATGACCTTGCATTTCAAAGATAGTTAATAAACATAGTAATCTTTTAACCTTTGACCTTATATTTCAGGAGAAGCCAGTAAACAAATACATGAATATAAACTAAAGTTACAGAAAGCTGAACAAGACATAACTAACTTAGATGGAAGTGTAAGTATAGAGGGATATAAACTACATGACATAGGCTTGTAATAGAAAATAATGAGATGTGGAATAAGTGTATGCGACACAGCCCACAATCAAGCGGCAATTCAGAAAAAAGACAATGGACAACCGCCAGCAGCCTTCAACGAGGCCAGTAGGTGCTGATCGTGGTTCTGCAATTGGCCCATGGTCTAAATAAAATGTATATATTTCAAATTCGGTCCTGAAATAGTCACAGATTGACCCCCTCATATATGCATGTTTGTTGTAAAAATATATTTCAGCCGAACAAAAGTAATGAATTGAAAAGCAGAATGGAAGTGTAAGTGGATTGGAGAGTGAAACACCAACATTATGATTGCAATCTATTAAAAAAGAGAGATAACAACTCTGAAATAAAATGTATTAAATCACAAGACAGTGACTTGTTTCAAAAAAACTTGTTAGTGTAAAATAATATTGTAAAAGTATATTTCAGCCAATCAAAAACCGAAAAATTACACTTGAGTGATTCTTTCAATTGCTAATGTTTTGTGAAAATTTGTGCAGGTCAAAGAAGTTTACTGACAGATTGTTGTTTGCTAGGAATATCAAACTTTTTTATTCTTCAGTAATAATTTGATGTGGAATAAGTTTACATGACACAACCTCAAGAAACCAACAGCAATTTAAAAAAAATCTTTGAAAAATGTCAGTAACCTTCAATGAAGGAAACTACAAAACTGGGATTGTCTATCTCATATATCCAAGAAGAAAGGACATACCAGAGAAATTGAATATTACAATGGTCCTGATTTGTACAGGCATGTCAAAAGAAATGATTAAAACCAGATTTGTAGTATCAAACCTCCCTTCTCCAATGTGATCTTTGGTTCTAGTAGTAATGTAAAGCAAAACACAGTTTTGAGGTATAATGGGTACATGCAAACAGCATAAAACTAAATATGACCATGTGGTTTGCACTCTTTCCCCAGATTACAATATTATGAAAATATTTTAAAATGCCTTTTGCTCTAAGTTATCAATGAAAGCTTATTACCTTTAAATTACTTTACAGGTAAATAGATTAGAATCACAAGTCAAGCGATATAAAACGGAGGCTGAAGATTACGAAAAAATGGAGGATGAATTGAAAACAGAACGACGAAAACTCCAGAGAGAGGTACTGTTAACGTTGTATTTTTGCTGATCGGTGAAGTAGGACGCATGAGTATGCAATAAATGTTTGGAAGTAGATGTACGATGATATTGGAAAACCATGTATCTGCAAAATAGCCATATAGAATAAAGGCAAAAAAATGTACAAGCACAAAAAATGCTGTATAATCATTTATTTTCGTGGGAATAAAATTTCGTGGTTCTGAGGTCAAAACTGAATTTGAGGGGACAAAATTTTGCGGATATTTAATTTTATTACACAATCATCAACTAAATATTCTAAATTCGTGGGGATTAAATTTTGTGGATTTTTCCTATTCACAAAATAAACGACATTATTCTAAGCAAATATGATAATGAAAATAATACTTTCTCTTATTCAGTTACGAGAGTGCCAAAATAAAGTTGAAGAACTTACAAATTCTAACAGACATTTACAAAATAGACTAGATAGAAAAATTGCTGCAAGGAGTGCTCTAGTGAACCAATGACAACATCTGTTACAGTCATCCAATGAGAAAAGTCATACCTCCTGGAACTATCCAATGAATGGAGACCTTACAGCCAGTGATAACCTAGATGGAACGGTCCAACATTTTATAAAATTGCTTGGAAGAGTTCATTATTATTTTATAGGGATGCTGTTGCTTTTAAAGCCTTGTGTATTCAGTTTTATGTTCGATTTTTAACATTTTTCCTGTGATCATCTTGTTTTGTCTCATTCAGAGGTTTATATCTAACTCACAGTCAAAACAAATACAACATACGATAATGGAGTCTTCCATGAAAAACAGTGTCCCCCCTCCCATTGCAATGGTTTAATCCACTACTAAGTAGTGATAAAGGAGGGATGTTTTTGAAATGATTTTATTTTCAGCCTGTAACAGTCTTGCCTCAATCCTTTAGCTCAAATATAATACAAGATAGAATAATGACATATCTCATGTATCTAGATACTTAGTTTCTCACAAGACTGTCCGTTTCTGTTAGGAAACATTTTTTGTCAATTCTTTGCTGTCATGCCTCAATCCTTTAGCTCAAATATACAGAATAGAATTATTATGTTCCCCAAACGAAGTGTGGGAACATATTGTTTTTACTCCGTTTCTTATTATTATGTCCCCGACCACGAAGTGTCGTCGGGGACATATTGTTTTTACTCCGTTTCTTATTTTTCTTATTATTAAGTCGCCCAAAACAAAGTTTGGGAGACTTATTGTTTTTGCACCGTTTCTTATTATTATTATTATTAAGTCGCCCAAAACAAAGTTTGGGAGACTTATTGTTTTTGCACCGTTTCTTATTATTATTATTATTATTATTCTTATTATTATTATTCTTCTGATTCTTTATCGAGAATTTGTCCTCCCTAATACAAGAAAACAGTCCAAGGAAATTGAATAACACTTGTGAGATTGGATAGTGGGTCATTCAAAGTTGTGTAATGCACTTTTAAAATTTTCAAGATGGCCGCTGTTTCAAAATGGCGGCCATCGGAAAAAGTGGGCGGAAATTTTTTTTTCTTCGGATCGTCTTGAAAATTGGTCATCTGGGTAAAGCGGGTATGCTGAGCTCAAATCTGCGACCGGATTTGGAATCCGACTTACGGTTTCAAAATGGCGGCCATTTTACTACACCCGCCCCCCTAAAAACGTCAACTTTGTCCGATTTCAACGAAATTTGATTTCTAGACTTACTTTGATGCACTGATTTGAATGGAACTCTATCCAAGGCGATTTTGGGCGACTTGTGTGTTGGCATCCCAACACAATTATACCTAGTTATTATTATTATTATTCTTCTGATTCTTTATCGTAAAGTTGTCCTCCCTAATTCAAGAAAATGGTTCAAGGAAATTGAATAACACTTGTTGGATTGGATAGTGGGTCACTCAAAGGCGTGTAATCAAGTTTTGAAATTTTCAAGATGGCCGCCGTTTCAAAATGGCGGCCGTCCGAAAAAGTGGGCGGAAATTTTTTTTTCATCGGATCGTCTTGAAAATTGGACATCTGGGTGAAGCGGGTATGCTGAATTCAAATCTGCGACCGGATTTGAAATCCGACTTCCGGTTTCAAAATGGCGGCTATTTTACTACACCCGCCCCCCTTAAAAATGTGAACTTTGTCCGATTTCAATGAAATTTGATTTCTATACATATTTTATTGTACTGAAAGGGAAGAAAAAGTATCCAAGGCGATTTTGGGCGACTTGTGTGTTGGCATCCCAACACAAATTATAGCTAGTTATTATTATTATACTTTTTTCTTTTTCTTCCGTCAACCTGATGCACGAACTTGTCCGACTATCTCCTCGGTCAAAGGTGGACCGATCGATTTGAAACTTGGAGGGGTGATAGGTCCAAAGGTCCTACAGTGTTTTCTGCGATTTAAAATTTCAAAATGGCCGCCGTTTCCATGGAAACCGAATTTGTTCTAGATACCGGACATCGCCATATCTCGGAAACCTAGGTGGTCAGGACCTTGAAACTTAGTATGTTTGTAGAGCTTGATTAGTACTACTAAATGAGCGAAAAAAATTCGGAAGCGGTATTTACGGTTTTTGAGATATAAACGAAAATGTGATTTTAAAGGGAGATAATCGGGTCCAAATTTTTCAAAAATTTCAAAGTGGTCTGATTTTGATGAAAATTGGTATACTGATAGATTATGGTGTTGCGATTAATATTCTATATCTAAAATTAAAATTTGACGATGGCGGCCATTTTGAATCCAAGATGGCCGCCAAAATTTCAAAGTGGTCTGATTTTGATGAAAATTGGTATACTGATAGATTATGGTGTTGCGAGTAATATTCTATATCTAAAATCAAAATTTGACGATGGCGGCCATTTTGAATCCAAGATGGCCGCCAAAACTTCAAAGTGCTTTGATTTACATGAAAATTGATATTTAGGGGTATTTTGACATGCTGAACAGAATTAACTCGGTATCACAGACATTAAATGAGAACGGGAGGGGACATCCCATGTTTCGCGAAACATAAGTTTTAATTCTTATTATTCTTCTTCTTCTTCTTCTTCCGCACTCTAAAAAACGCTTGTCCGGGTATAGCCGAAGAGATGTGAAGACTGAGCTTTATGAAACTTTCCACAGCAATAGGGCACATATCAGAGGTGTGCACAACGTTTTCGGAATTTTCAAAATGGCCACCGTTTCCGAGTAAACAGCGAAAGTTCATTATATAGGACATTGCTATATCTCGGTAACCTAGGTGGTCAGGACCTTGAAACTCGGTAGGATTATAGAGCTTGATGAGTACTACAAAAATATCCAAAAAAAAATTGAAGCGATATTTACGGTTTTTCCGTAAAATGCGAAAATGTGAAATTTCAAAATCCAAGATGGCCGCCAAAATTTAAAAGTGCTTGGATTTTGATAAAATTTAATATTCTAGTAGATTTTGATGTTGCGAGTAATACTGCACATCAGAGGTGTGCACAACGTTTTGGAATTTTCAAAATGGCCACCGTTTCTGAGTAAACAGCAAAAGTTCATTATATAGGACATTGCTATATCTCGGTAACCTAGGTGGTCAGGACCTTGAAACTCAGTAGGATTATAGAGCTTGATGAGTACTACAAAAATATCCAAAAAAAATTTGAAGCGATATTTACGGTTTTTCCGCAAAATGCGAAAATTTGAAATTTCAAAATCCAAGATGGCCGCCAAAATTTACCCAAGACGGTATGTTTAAACACATCATTGACAATGCCATGAACATTATACATATATATTCTATATTTTTACATCATTTGCACATTCTATAAAACTGAAAAAAGGCAGTATTTTTGCTGCTTTAAGGTACATCTTGTTCGTTGGGGGAACATCTGTGACGGCTGCCGTCACAATCAGTACTCGTTACATATCTTGTTACCTGCTTTGCCGAAGGCGAAAGCAGGTCTAGTAGCCGGGTCACTCCGTCCGTCCGTCCGTCCCGCTATGGGGTGCCTGTCTTGTGTAATCTGAATCTCAAAAACCAAACACTAGATCTTTCTGAAATTTTACACAGTGATAACAGATATATTGAAGATGTGCACCTCCCCTTTTGGGGGCATTTTATAATTTCGTTTAGAAATTAGGGGCCCAATAGGGGCCAAAAAAGCGACTTTTTAATTTTTTTCCACAATAACTTTTGTTCTGGTTGACCAAATGCTATGAAACTTTTCAGTAATGTAACTTACCATAAAAGGAAGGGTTGGGCTGATTTTGGGTGTCCCCTCCTTTTTTGTTTAGAAATTAGGGGCCCAAAAGGGGCCAAAAAAGCGACTTTTTAATTTTTTTCCACAATAACTTTTGTTCTGGTTGACCAAATGCTATGAAACTTTACAGTAATGTCACTTACCATAAAAGGAAGGGTTGGGCTGATTTTGGGTGTCCCCTCCTTTTTCGTTTAGAAATTAGGGGCCCAAAAGGGGCCAAAAAAGCGACTTTTTAATTTTTGTCCACAATAACTTTTGTTCTGGTTAACCAAATGCTATGAAACTTTACAGTAATGTTACTTACCATAAAAGAATGGGTTGGGCTGATTTTTGGTGTCCCCTCCTTTTTCGTTTAGAAATTAGGGGCCCAAAAGGGGCCAAAAAAGCGACTTTTTAATTTTTGTCCACAATAACTTTTGTTCTGGTTAACCAAATGCTATGAAACTTTACAGTAATGTTACTTACCATAAAAGGAAGGGTTGGGCTGATTTTGGGTGTCCCCTCTTTTTTCGTTTAGAAGTTAGGGGCCCTAAAGCGGCCAAAAAAGTGACTATTTTTATTTGTTTCCACAATAACTTTTGTTCTGGTTGACCAAATGCTAAGAAACTTTACAGTTATGTTACTTACCATAAAAGGAAGGGTTGGAATGATTATGGGTGTCCCCTCTCTTTTTGTTTAGGAACGAGGGGTCCAAAAGGGGCAAAAATGTGACATTTTTTATTTATGGTCCGATTTAGAATTTTTTTTTTTACAAGTTAATTTTGGTCATATATTGGATACAAAATGGAGGATACAATTCTTTCTTGACCAACCTTTTCTGTTTAGCAATAAGGGGACCAAAAGGGGAAAAAAATAGAAACTATTTTTTGTCTATTTTTACAATATTGGGTGGCATGTGACAAATATTCTTTGTAAGTCCACCATAGGATGCAAGTGTCAAAAAATTTTGACTGTCCATATTGGGCCTAGAACGTACAGGGTTCAACGTTTTGCCGTGCGACGCAGGGCCAGACATCGATTGGTCTTGTGTATCTAGATACTTAGTTTCTCTTAAGACTGTCTATTTCTCTTAGGAAAACACTTTTATGTCTATACTTTAAAATTGGTAAATTTACGAAGTGGCTAACTTCATACCTAGGGCTTATCTTTGACATGATTGGTTTTCAAGTGAAAGGAAAAATTGATTCAATAAAGGAATCGAAAGCCCATTTTAATTTTTGGTCGGATTTCATGGAGTGAATAATCTGGGTTATAAAATGATGAATGTTGTGTGTGAGGTGAAGAAATTTTCAGAACTGTTTTCTCAGCAACTTCTTATCACAGCCATTTGATATTTGGTAGACAGTATCAGGCAGGGGTCGAATAACGAAGGGATTCAATTTCAGGTCAGTCACTCCCCAACTTCCTGTTTAATGAAATCCGGCCATTTTTTACTTTGACAGATTTTTAATAAATTAACATGATCTTTTTCACAAGAATATCTTAAGTGTATTACAAATGTATAATGGTAATCCCACTCAACCCCTAGATTTTGAAGGACTTAAAATTTCACTTATTAAGGTTATGTTTGTAGAAAAAACTCTCAATATTAGGTCTTGGGTACTAGATTGTTACATAGATTCTTCTTCTTAGTTGTCCAGATGTAGTTTTATCTAATACTCCATGCCAATCCATTTTATTATTAAGACTAAATAATTATGGCCTTAATGTAGAAACATATCATTTATGTTATATTACTTGTATAGACATAAGCTCAAGTCACTTGGAAGTATAAACCAAAGAGTTTTATTGTATAGAAAATGAGATTGTGTATTGAAACAATATATTAGGGCTGTTCCATTTAAACATATGAAGTACCCAGAAAAGGCACTTTTAATAATTACCTATGGGTGGTTGTTTATTTTTCATGACATCTGTATATAATGGTATATAATAAGAGCTGTCCCTGGGTACCATATATGTTTAAATGGACAAGCCCTTATCAGAAATGGAACTTTTTGCTGCTGACCAAAATAAATGATGCAAGTTCAAAAATTTATTTGCTCACCTGAACTAAGTCATGTGAGCTTATAATTTTCTTCACTTGTTTTTTTTCTATTTTTACCCAAAATAGCAATAACAGTTTTGATAATTGATATTTTAAAATCTCAGTAAGGGCTATTCCAGAAAAAAATATATTCTGGGGGCAGAACGCACTTGAATTAAAATTCTGTTGGTGGGGGGTCAGACACAAAAATTCTAAATACAATGCATTGCAATGCATAAAAATAAATGTATTGGTGGAACCCCTAAATTTGATGGACGTTCTGCCCCCATGAGATATTTTTTTTCTAGAATAGCCTTAATGGAAGTTGAACTTTTATCCATAGGTTTGTTAAGGAACATCAATATATTTTCTTTTTAGGCCCATAGTATTATTTATGAAAATTTAATTAACCAAGTTTATATTAAAGCAATATTTATTACAAGGAATGATTCTAGTTATTAGCTTAAGTTACTGTGATATAATTAATGTCAATTTCAATATTTACCTAAAAGAATATAAATTAAAAAATGCATTAATTAAATAGATAAACAGTCCCAAATTCTTTAAAAAATGATAAAATTGTGTACATTATTGTTTAAAAGATATGCAGTCTTGATTTAGTTAGATAAAGATGTAAGATTCTTATTATTTTTTTAATTTATAAAATATAAAAGCTTAGCTTTGCTTACCAAACATACCATACTTAGTTAATTTAGTCTCATTTTCGAGATAATTTAAATTATTTATCATTTTCGTTGAATTTTATGTTCTGTGTAAATTAATTGAAGTGTAGAATGTACTAATTTTGATGACAGATGAAAAATGACTGGTTATGAAATTTAAGTTATTAAGCAGATAATTTTATGATATTTATTGGAAAATATATTTCAAACAAGTTTTATATTATTACAAAGCTCTGTGAATAGAAAACTGGTGTTTGAGATATAAGAGTCTGTCTTTATGAAAAGAAGAATTTAGCTACATTTGTTTCATTTTTTGAAATGTTGAGTAACTAGGTTTTCAGTTTTGCTCTACATATTTAAAGGCATGCAGATTTATTTTTTGTACCTTTCAATTTTGGTGCTACATTTTAGTGTTAGCCTATTCCATGTGTTTTTGTGTATATCGGTTTTCCCCTAATCTATTTATATGAACTCATTGTGTGGTATTTTTGTGTTAAATGAAAGAATGAACTGTCTCTAGTTTTCAATTCCTTATAATAATGCATAATTTCTTAAGATATAGATAGTGTTAAGGTTTCTTTCTACTATTAACAGAGCAATTTATGTTTTAAGTAGCATAATTTAAGTTAGAAACAGTCAAGATGGCTATTTAGTCTTTTTGTAGTTACTGTTCTATTTAAAGCAGTCTTTGTATTTCATCTATTTATTGTTCTTAATCTTTAATACACAAAGGTTGGTTATTGAAATGTTAACTTGAAATTTAGACTTACATAGTTAAAGGTATTAGAGGTTTAGATAAATTTTCTGTTCGTTCTTGTTTAATGTTAATGAGAAGTGTTTATTTAGACTCAACTTTGATACCATTTATCCTATCTGAGAAATTGCTTTAAATTGAAGTCATTGTATTTTTTAAAGCATTAGTACATTTATATCCTCAGAACTTGTAGTAGCATTTTTTTATTATTTTTTGATAATTTAATTTTAGCTGTAACAAGCTTTGGAATTGGCATTTGGTCTATGTGCCCATAGATCAAATTTTATCGTGTGACTGTGACATCATCAACTTTTACTTTTGAATTTCTTCCTATTTAAAATATGATTTAAAGAATTGAATTATAAGTATGACTGTCTTATTTTTCAGTGTATGACAAAATAACATCAATGTGTGTGGTTCACACTCTAAAAATTATCTGTTACACAGGTTATCGAGTGAGCACCAAGTGATTGAGGTTATTTTTTCATAGACCAAAAATATATAAAAGTCAGTCCTTAAAAAAACCCTGACTAGATATATTTTGAAGTTTGTCGGATTTCATTTCCATGAAATTTTGTTTTGATTTTACTAGAAAATGGATTTGCTAGGTCCTTAATTAAATGAGTTACAGGTCCTTTGTTTTGTCTTATTTTACCATTCATCATGACACACTACGATCAAAGTTACTATTATTGGTGCATATGAGTATTTAACATTGTTAATCTTTCTTTGTGATGTATTTCTTGAAGTTTTCTGTGTATAAATTAACTTGATGCATTAAGTGTTAGCATTCCTTTTATATATATTGTCAGTAAGTGAACAAGGAAGACATGGGCTGTCAAATAATAACTAGTCTAAACTGAATTCTGGTGGAACTGATTAAATTGTCTCTAAAAAAATAGATTTTTGGTTTATTCTGATTTAACTTGTATGGAAAGATAAAAGAGGGAAACACATAATACCCAGATTGTTTTTGGTTTGTTTTTTTTTAAACAAAATTTATTTTCATTTAGAGTTCAGTTTAGGTAAGTTGACTGTTTAAAGAATATCCTTTCTTTACCTGTGAAGAAACTAGAAATTTTTGTTACCTGTTGCTTTCACACAAATGAGACAATTTTTAATCTATCCTTAAACTTATTTTGTATTGGGATTGTTCTCTTTTTAGCTCATGTAGATTTTCTTCCTTTCACAAATAAGCCCATAGATAAAAGCATGTATTAGAAAAATATTTTTTTTATCACAGTAGTTGTGAAATAAGTGATAGAAATTCAAACATTCTTAAAAAGGTCAATGATTGTTTCCATGGGACCATATTGTGACAGTATTTTAATATAGAAATCAATTACATTTTTTGTACTTAAAATATCTGAATTGTAACATGAAAAAATGCTATAAAATATTTGTCAATTTCAATATCTTCAAGATATAAGAGATCTTTTCGCTAAATAATACACTTTGCATCTCTTTTGGGGGTTTATTTAAGCTTTATTTCAAACTGCTAATTAAGGATCACCTTTAATCTTTGCCAGGTTATTAGTTCCAAAAATGTCTTTTACATATTTAAGAAACAAATAAGATATTTTAAAAATTAACAGACATAAAAGTGGCTAATTCATAAGGGTTATAATGTGTGAATTTTCTTCGATTTTGATAACATCTTATATATTATTCATTCATTCCAGACTTTTATCAGCTGTTTGTTATCATATTTATCATGATTGTCCAGTGATTAATCATTATAATCACCATAATCATAGAACTAAGGACTGTACGATCCCTCATTGCTGCTGTAGGGCAATGATTTGTATGTTATGAATGCAGACGTGCAATGCATAAAAAATAATAAAAATATTTATCAAAATGATTGTGTTTTATGCTCCAAAACATGAAGTGACGAGGTACAATTAGGGTGGCCACACATCCTTGAAACCTGGTAAAACCCTTGAATTGCATTTTGAAATTCAGTCTTGGATGATTAGAGCCCTGATGTTTTATACTTCAGTTATATAATGGAAATGGTTTTAAAATTGAGAATTTTGTCAAATATTTTCAACTTTGAAAATTTCATCTATGAAAATGATTTAAATACCCTTTAAAAGATCAGGAATAGATTGAATTTCATGATGCAAAAAATGCAACCCTGTTCAATGTATTATAGGGTATTCCCTTGTTTTGCTTGGTTTCCATTAGCTGATTGTTCCCATAGTTTCCTGATGATTAATTAAATAAGGTATAAATGATTGGGTATATGGTGTTTCACAGGTGTTTGTTTAGTACAATAAAATGAAGCTCAAGTTCGATTCTTGAGAAATCCAACAAATATAGTTCATGTTTGGCAACTTGAAGCATGTATTTTGTGCATGTGGGCTGAGGGATACCATAAAATGTCTGTGTTTTAGGGCTAATATGATACCCTGTACATCTCATTTGGATTGCACTGAAATAAACCAAGATGCTCCCAGGAGCCTGAATCTTTCACCTGGTCCTTTATCTATAAGGGTATTCTATAAGGGGTCATTGGACAAATTTGACCTTGTGGATACTTCTGTAGAGCTTAATGAACAGAAGGTTTAAGCAAGCAACAGCTTTTCTCTGTCTGCAATATTTTACACTTCACAAGGCAAAAACATGAAAAAAACGTTATTTTTGACTGCATTTGAAGGCCATTTTTGACCCAATGGCAACTTTTGTAGAGCTCAATGAATTGAAGGTTTAAGCAAGCAACAGCTTTTCTCTATCTGCAATAGTTTTCATTCTATAAGCAGAAACATGAAAAAAGGCTTTTTTGACCTTCAATAAATAAGGGGTCATCTGACAGCTTCGACCCTATCAGTCTTTTGTAGATCTTTTGATGTTGAAGAAGGAAGGTTGCATTCGATTTTCTGTATCTCTTATACTTTTTGATTAACAAGCCAAAACAGTAGTCTGACCCCTAGTTTAATTTTAGCAATGGCGGCCATTTTTTTACGAATCAAACATCGAAACACAACTTATGTGCAGAACCGAGTTTCATTAAATGTTTGAAGAAGATTTTTGAAAATTTGTTAACAGACGACGACGACGGACGCCAAGTGATGGTCCAGGTGAGCAAATAATTCAAGTTACTTACTTACGAGTTCCACGTCACCAGATTGGTAGACTACGTGCACCTAGAATTTTTAAGCACAATACAAGCTTCAAATACTGGTTGTGGCCTAATTTTTGCATAGACGGTCACTTAAAAAAAGAATGGTTTAGTGACGAGTGCCATCTCAACCATATTATTATGATTGGTGGACATAAGAATGATAAACAATACATGCTTCAGATTTTGGATCTGGTCTACTTGTCTATGTATGTGATGGTAAAAGACTAATTCCTGCTTACTGATAAGGGCACGTGAATCATATTTGAATGGTAGATGATCGTAGGAATGTTTATCACGATCCTGTGTGTGACCTTGTCTGTCGTCTCTTCGTCGTTCAGCTTTTCAAAAATCTTCTTAACCAAACTTGGTATGGTTGTTTTATAGAGTACCCTTTACAAACAAAATATAGTTTGGATATCTGATTCGTTAACAAAAATTGCCACCGTGGCTAAAAGTAGAGGCACATTCAAAGACTTGTAACTCAAAAGGGATTCAATGTTTTAGAATTAAAAGTGCATACAAGTCCCAATGTAGTCAATATGAGATGACCCCATTAAGGTCAAAATCACAATTTTACTTTTTATACTACCGCAAAAAATTTGTGGTCGTATAATGTTATGGCGATGTCGTCTGGGGACATTTGGTTTCCGTGCAATAACTTGAGTAGATATTGACTGATTCTTATGAAATTTTGATATAATGTTTCTATTCACTAAAGGAAGGTTGTTATTGCATTTGGGGTTTCTGGCCCCTACCTTTTCAGAAAAAAGGGCCAAAAGGGGCTAAAATGTTTGTTGTGACAAAACTTCTGCAGAATGTTTATTTTTTATCAGATTTTGATCATTCTTTTTTTATTGTATTCCTCAATAAATTCTGTCAACTAAATGTGACAACTGTTTTTATGTATCTTGCATCGTGACATTGCTAATGGGGGTCAAAGTTGGCCCACGCCCAAAAAATCAACTTTTTTATTTGTGGTCCGATTTTGAAAATCTTTTTTTCCTTGGAATCCTTGTAAAAATCCCTGCCTGCGTTTTTCAATCAGATTTGCAATATCTCTTACTGTTTTTGAGAAATTAGGGGTCAAAGGGGCCAAAAACGCCAATTATAAGTGTTTCTTTGAACGTGCAATAACTTTTAAGTTTTTTTAGTTTTTCAATTAATATGAAATTTTTATATGATGTTTGTTACCACATAAGGAAGTTTGGTATTGAATTTAGGGTCTGTAGCCCCTACTGTTTCAGAAAAAAGGGCCAAAAGGGGCTAAAATTGGATTATTGACAAAAATTATGTAGAATGTTTATTTTTCATCTGATTTATATCATCCATTTTTTTAGTGTATTCCTCTATAAATTCTGCCAACTAAATCTGACAACTGTTTTGATATATCCTGCATCTTAACCTTGCAAAAAGGGGGGGGGGTAAAATTGGGCCACACCTCAAAAATCAACTTTGTTATTTGTGGTCCGATTTTCAAAATCTTTTTCATTGGAAACCTTGTGAAAATCCCTACCTGAGTTTTTGCAATCAAATTTGCAATATCTCTTGCTGTTTTTGAGAAATTAGGGGTTAAAGGGACAAAAAACACCAGTTATAAGAGTTCCTTTAAAGTTGTATAAAGTTTGGTATAAATAAAAAAATCAAATATGCATAGAAAGTCCACCTAAGGCTGCATGTGTCAAAGTGCTTTGTGAGTCCACCATGGGCTGCATGTGTCCAAAGCATTTGACAATCCATATTGGGCCTCAAACGTACAGGGTTCAACATGTTGCGGTCGTATCATGCTGCGCTCGGCGTAGCTTTTTATTAGTTTGTAAAATACAGCTACATACTTTACTCTATGAAACAGGTGACAAGGTCTGTAAGAATCAAAAGTAAAATTTAGACCATGTGAGCGATCCAGGCTCCGGGGGGGGGGGTCTTTATTTGTCAATATTTATGCCCCGTCCACACTGAAGTAGAGGAGCATATAGTGTTTGGGTTAGACTAGTACGTTCCAACTCGGGTTTGAGTACTTTACCACAAAGTTTTATAGAGGTTCCGTCTGGTATTACGCCTTGAATCAAATTCGTATTCACTGCATGAATAAGGGACCGACCATTAATTAACCGTCAAAAAACGCATCAGGGACAGACCATTCATCTTGAAAGGAGGGGCTTGGTTTTTTCCGAAAACATATTTTTAGAAAGATTTTTTTTCCTTAGAAAAATATTTTGGAAATGAATTTTGAAGAAAAAAAATTTTGCGGCAGAGGGTAAGGGATCTCAGAAAAAAATTCATTGAAAGGATTTCTGCTATATAAAATAATGCTAATCATGAAAAAAATATTCTGTCGTGACACCTTCAAAAATCTGTCGCGACGCATTAAAAAAAATGACCAAAACAAAAAACCAAGCCCCCCTTTCAAGTTAAATGATCTGTCCCTAATGCGTTTTTTTGACGGTTAATAGTGAAATGGTAAAAAAAAATCGTTTTAGGTAGATTTGTTTATTTAAATGGTGTTTTATTTACTAGGAAGTTTGTTCACAACAAACAGATAAAAACAAACTGAGGTACGACTGTCATATGATCGCCTCGGTTATTTGATTTGTAAGAGCTTAATTTGCTGAGGAAAAAATGTCGCAGCTTCTATTGCTTTTTGCCGTTTTCTGTTTAAATAATGGATTTTTACTTAACAACAATCCTTTTCAAAACAATACAGTTGGTGTTACGGAGCATTATCTGACGATTGAGGATAGGAGAAAGTTACAAGAAGATATTGAAAAACAGCACCAGGATTTGGTAGCGTTGAGAAAAGAACAGAACCAGGCTCTAAATATTCTTACATCTCAACTTCAACAAACGCTAGTAGAACTGGATAAAAGATTTCAAAGTGTATCAAATCAAAACTCGACTTGTGAGCAAGTATTTCTGGTAAATACCCAACTTAAGCGTGAAATGCAAGAAGTTAAAACCAAAACGCGTCTCTTAGAATACGAGCTTAGTTCTACCAAAAATCGAACCCTTGAACTTGAAAACGAACTTCGCGATGTCAAACACTCGCAAGAACAAACTGTCATCATTACCGAACGCGATATGCAAATTTCATGCAACCAATCTATAAGTCAGCATGTTGCATTACTGGAGAAATCTTTTACTAGCAATATAACATTATTACGACAGGATATGCAGGCTTCAAATAATAAAACTTGGCATGAATTCGTTGCTACTCAAGAGGCTATGGAGCAATTCAATAGAACAACTCATAGACAAATTGGTAAGAATTTTAAATGATTAAAAGATGGTATATACCACATTTGACAATTTCTCGTTTAGAAAGAAACATCTTCTCAAGTCTAGATTCTGTCCCAAAATTAACCATTGCCATTCTTTTTACGGCCACGACTTTGGTTGACAGCTAAGCGGGAAAATTTCTGATGCAACCAGTGGAAAATTTTGATACTCATCGCCATGATATATCCTGTGCAGTGGCCTGGGGAGGTGAATTTGCTCGCAGCAGAGCCTATCTTTGTAAGAGACGACTAAGGTCTTGGGATTCTGACATCAGGTTAGTGCTCAGCCCACAGAGCGACCAACTGTGTGCCCAAGATTGCTGAATAGGGTGGCCCTCGTCCGCGGGGATTGACAGGTCTATAATACAGACACCCTGACCGCTGACCATATTGGACCAACGTGTAAGGAGAGGGCCACGCTTCATGCACGTAAAAGATTCCTTTGGGGACCGCCAAGTAGTGCACCACATAGAGTAAATTTTCCACTCCCATTCTTGTGATTTTCGTAATTACTTATTTCCCCCATATTTATCATTATCATTTCATATTCGTTTTATCATCCTTTCATCTCCATCGCCTTTGAATAACATATTAAGCGTTGCTAGGGCGTAAAACACCAATCTTCCACTTACTCATGGAAAAAAAATCATTGATACACTTACAAAATCCTTTCACAAACGTGTTCTTGACCATCAAGATTTCTTTCTCGATCTAAATGGCCAATTAAAAAATATATCTATTCATTTGAGGTGGGTTTTTTTTCACACGACAGTATAATTTTAGATATACTTGTATGAAAGGTCATGAAATGTAACAAAATTCCCATTCTTCCACAACGGGTGATACCTCGAAACACACAAGAAAGGTCATGTCCACAATTTTGTTTTTGCGCGCGAAATGACCGATTCCAATATTGTTTTCAACCATTTTTCGTCATCTTTTCTAAAAACATATGTTTGTCCTGTGAAAACATATGAACATATGAACATATGTTTTTAAATTTTTATTTATCATTAAGGCACCCATATGTTTAACGTTATGATAACATTTTATCTTTGCAAACATATGTTTAACTTTTAACACATATTCACCTCCTTAACTCGGCTAACTTGCAACTCGGTCTGTTGGTTTTATTTAACATGGAAGCTATATGGGAAATGGGTCTGTTGGAGAGTCTGCTAAAGTCTGTTGGTTAAGTACTATCGAGAAAAATGTAGCAAGGTCAGTATATTTTACTATATATCTCTATTTTACTTTTTCTGATAAAAAAATAATTTATGTTGTATTTCTATTTTACACCCCTATGTCATCCTCTTGTTAACCGAAAACTTCGGTTTTTACACGTAGTGTACGTACATGCAAAATTTCCTTACAGTTTTCTCAGCACTTCATGACATTGAGGTTGAGGTATTATACCTTTTATACAGCTTTATCCTATAATACCATATGGTGTATACTGATTTCGTGCTTCTATGTTTCTTTTTCCTGTTTACCGAATACTTAGGTTTTAAAACATAATCGACATACACGCAAAATTTCGGTCACTATGTTTTCTCATCAACTGCATGACATAGAGTTCTGATAGTTTGTATACAGTCTCATCCTATAGCACCATAAGGTGTAAACCGACCTTATCCTCCTAGATCATCTGCTTCCTTTCTTACCAAAAGTCAGGCCTTAACGCAAAGCATAATTTTGGAAGCTCGGTAATCAGCATATGCTCACAGATAGATATGAAAAAATGTAGATTTTACATCTCTTAAATACATTCTTATCAAGATGTATGTAAACATGTTTCAATGGTATTCTACTGACCAACAAAAATGAATTATCTTTTTATATAAAAATCTTTCTTTGGATTCTCTTAATAGCCGGACAAATTGCATTTTTATTTTTTTTCTGGTCAAAGCAGATGGTAACTGCCAAAAATAAAACCAAGACAACTTGAAATTCTTTAAAAAAGGTTTTAAACAGTAAAACTTAAATACATATATATATTGTACATAATTGAAAAATATCAAACCCCGAAATTAGAGATAATTTCACTCTTGAATTAATACAATATAAATTTTCAATCCTAAAAGTTTTTTAAAAATTCAAAATATATTACTCTATTTTATTGACCGGGTGGGTCACGGGTCAATTATTTCGGGATTCTTCGTTTAAATCTTACCTAAAACATTGAGAAAATTTAAGCTCCGCCCAACCTTGTGAATTAAATAGAGTAATACCTAGCTTGCAATCATTCTGTCTTGGCTAATTAACTCTCAACAGACTTTAATTTAATTGACCGACTCACCAACAGACTTTAGCCGGCACTTTTTTAAAGAAAAACTTAATTTTTTATAACATTTTAACATTAAATCACTTTTTGTTGTTTAAATATTTTATTTTTAAACTGAAGAAACCCTATCGATAAAAAATAAAGAGATGTGGAATAAGTGTACGCGACACAGCCCACAATTAAACGGCAATTTAGAAAAACCACAATGGACAACCGCCAGCAGCCTTCAACGAGGTCATTTGGCACTGCTCGCGTTTCTGCAATTGGCCCATGGTCTAAATAAGATGCATATAATTCGAATCCAGCCCTGAAATAGTCACAGATAGACCCCCTTCTTAAACAAGGAACAGAAAACATCAAAAAGACAAGAACAAACGAAAGCTTTGTCAAAGATTCCTGGCTTAGGACAGGCACATGTAATATGTGGCGGGGTTAAACAAGTTTTTTAGTTTAAACATATTTATTTCGAAAAACAGACAAGCACCGTTATACATTATGAACAAGCAATACAAGAACATGGATGGGATTCGGAAACAAGAAAAAACTTATATAAATCCGTCTCCCTTACACGATATGAACAAGCACATATAATATGTAACATCAAAAATGGCTGTCCTAGCACATTATAAAGTTCTTAAATTAAAAAAAAATGTTTTTTTTACTGCTTCACTGCCCTGTTCCCTGTACTGCGAAACAGTTTTTTGGGCCCAACCTCCCCCCTATCAATATTCCTAGACAAAGCACAAAAAGTAAACACACAATAAAAATCAAATCGATCAAAGTCCAATTCTACTAGAGAGAACCTAAGACAAAAAAACAAGAACAAACAAAAGGACGGTAAAGGAACTCTCTATAGAACACTCGCTGTTACTGACAGCTAGCTGAGAATCATCAATCGACTGATGTAAAAAAATCAAACGTATCGATTTTAAATCCGACACAACACTTCAAACAATAATGATTTAGTGAAGTGTCATCACACAAAACCGACACGCTTGATCGCTATAATGCTTAAAAAGACAATAGTAAAAACGTTTATGGAAGTTTTAAAGCAAGTATCAAGTTTTCAATATTTCTGCCAAAAAAAACACTAAATTCAAAGATTTAACCAAGATATTCATTTCATATCCTTTTCGTAATAAATTTTGAAACCAACTTTTCATTTCTAATGGATTGCTTTTAAATTTGTGAGCGTTATAAAACATTACCATAAAATTCAGGATGTAATATTGCTTTCACTATAAGAAAGTGACGTGTACAATTATTTTTTTCAATAAGAGATCGATACTTGTGGAAGAATTTAGAAAAAGATTTTAGTAATTTGTGGTATCGATAACCTTGTTTTAATAATTTTTCAGTAATAAAACGGTTTTTATTATTAAAATCAGAAACACAACTGCAGATCCGAGCATATCTTACTAACTGTGAAATGTAAACGAATCGCTATTTATATTTAAAAAGTGTAAAAATTTTGTTTAAAAAAAAAAGATTTTACTAATTTGTGGTATCGATAACCTTGTTTTAATAATTTTTCAGTAATAAAACGGTTTTTATTATTAAAATCAGAAACACAACTGCAGATCCGAGTATATCTTACTAACTGTGAAATGTAAACGAATCGCTATTTATATTTAAAAAGTGTAAACAATTTGTTTATTTTTAAAAACAAATATTCATAGTTGCCAAATTTTAGCCTACCACCGTCTCGCCTTTTCGTTTTATCGTTTTGGTTTTGGTTTTGAGTACTTTTCGTTTTCAACTGTTTTGGATTTTGACCTTCCAAAGTTTTGGTTTAAATGCTACTGATGAGAGGTTACTCCTTGAAATATCGATATATAGCATATCAAAATTAACCGTTTATACCCGCGTTTTTGGTATTTGTAATCGAACACTGGTATATTAAATTGACTCTGTTGCAAGTTGAAAATGTGCTCAAATGAATATCATTTTGGTTGAAAGATTTTGTTTTTTGACAATTAATTGAAATTTTGCCAAAAAAATATCTTTTTTCACAAAATTTCATGTTAATCCATTGAATTTTACTCTCAACGGACCTATAGCCGACTCTCCAACAAACCCATTTCCCATATAGCCTCCATGTTAAATAAAACCAACAGACCGAGTTCCCAGATAGCCGAGTGAAGGAGGTGATATTGAGATTTTTACTGTGTGCATTTAATTTGAATTTTAGGGCCCGACCACGTAGGTCTACGGGGATCGGGCATATAGTTTAACCGTCCGTACGTTCGTAACGCTTTGGTCTTCTTGGTTAAGGTCCATAACTTGGATACAAGATGTTCAGGGTTAATGATATTTCACCCCTGTATGTGTCTTGGTTAGCCATACACCACCCACAAATAATAAAGTCTTTGCGACCTATATTTTACAAATAAACTTCTATGGCTAAGTTATTGGTTAAGGTTCATAACTTGGATACTATAGATGTTGGTGGTCAATATATTTCATCACTAGATATGTCTTGGTAGTTTGACTCCACCCACTAGAAATTAAGTCACTGTGAACTATATTTGACGCATGAATGACTTTAGTTTCGATCTTGTTTAAGGTTCATATCTCATATACTAGATGTTGGGGTCAGCGGTATTTTACCACTAGGTGTGTCTAACACTGTGACCTATATTTTAAACATAAACGACTTGAATTATTTCTTGATAATTCTTATCAGACATGCGTTCATGCGTATACTCATTTCTGATTGGTTGAAACGTCATTGCCAGATCCGTTCATACTTTCATGAACGCCTCTGCCTCGTTTCCAATGTAAACAAATATGGTAGCGATGACGTCGTCCTAAATAACGAATTGTTTCCGAATTTATTTATTTTCTTTTTTAAAAAAGGTATAAATTTGAAGAATTATAAGGATTGAACACCTATTTTCGGTCGTTCATGCATGTATGAACGGATCTCTTCACTCACAAACTGTAACATGAACGGCCTTCGGCCATTCATTCAGTTTGTGAGCTCCAAGATCCGTTCATACATGCATGAACGACCGAAAATAGGTGTTCAATCCTATAGTAAAGATCCAAATCCCAGGTAATACACGGTGGGGATCAGTGATATTTCAAGGACAATTCTGTGGCTCAAAAACACATTTTCTAGTTGACATTAATGTTTGTCTCGCTTGCGAAGTGGAGCGAGACATAGATTTTAATTTACCGGCGGCGGAGGCGGCGTTAACTTCAATGTTTAAGTTTTATGAACACCTCCATATCTGAAGAACTTTAAGTCCTAGGTTGATGAAACTCGGTATTCATATGCCTTAGTAGTAGCTTAGCACAGTTGCATCCCCATCTTTTAGCCTTGACCTTGATTTTCTTGTTCAGTGACTTTGACCATTTTCAATATATATAATAGTAATGTTCTAGTTTTGCGAGTACCCTCATATCTCATGAGCTAGGTTGATAATATACAATTACTGTCTTTTGATGAGGTAAATGTGTGGAGTTATTGACTTTTGAAAAAAACTGTTATTCACCGAGCCCAGCGGGCGAGGTGAATAACAAAGGTTTTTTTTTCAAAAGTCAATAACTCCACACATTTACCGAATCAACAGACAGTTATTGTTTTATTCAACAATGCAACAAAAATCGAATATCAACTTTATTATTAAATTACATAGTGACAAAATAATTTGGTTTTTTTTTGTTTTTTGTTTTGTTCTGTTTTTTTTGTTAATTTGTTCAGTTTTGGGGCTCCTCATGGGGGGGGGTACCAGGAATCAAGTAATCAGCATTTTTTGCCATTGTAATCAAATAATCAATATATTTTTTAGAAATGTAATCAAAAACTGTTTCACAATGGGAATCCAGAAATCAAAAATTCAAACCTTGGTAATCAAATAATCATTAAATATTTGCTCTTGTAATCAAGTAATCACCTTTAAAATGGCCTTGGAATCATGTAATCAAAAACCCCATGATAAGGCAAAGTTTTTTTTTTTGTTTTTTTTTTTCATTGGTGGGGTAATCCCCACTTCTCAGAAAAATATAAGAAATTTTGTATAACATTTATTCTTTTAACTATAACAACAAAATGTAAATACGGACGCAAATCTCGCTTTTTTGCTTACAAGAGGGGCACTTTTGTTCGATTCGGCCATGGTGAAATTAAAACACCAGACGAATTATCAGTAGATTTTATTAATAGATAATATCGCCGGTGTAAATCTATATTTGATTGGTCGAACCCGGGATTCTATAAGTAACGATCGCATGCATTTTCCCGCGGTGAATAACCATTTTGTTTTTAGTGAATATCCTTTTTTATTCAAATTTTTCAGTCACATTATTTTTATACAAAATGTTTTATATATTATTGAATAAAACTTGATATATGCATATGCCTAATGAATCCCATCTTATGGCCTTGACCTTGATTTTCCGGTTGACTAGCACATTTTTCAATACATATAATAGCAAATTGCCAATACTAGAGTTACATGAGCACCCCCATTTCTAAAGAACTATCATAATAAGTCCTAGATTGACGAAACTTGGTATGCAATGTACGAGTAGTAGTTTAGCACAGTTGCCTTTTGACCTTGACCTTTAAAATTCCAGTTAAGTGCCTGACAATTTTCAATAATAAAAATTACAATTGCAATGTTATTTTTTTACGAGGAAGAGCTGTAAGTCATATGTTTATTATTAGGGTTGAAAAGCTTATTACGCAGTGTTAGACTTTTACAACAACATCCTCATCTTTGACCTTGACCTTGTAAAGTTACTTTGATAGAAATGTACAGTGGAAAAACTAGGTTTTCTGATACTGCCGACGTACTTTAATGTTTATATAATTAATATAAAAATTAATAGAAATCTTCTTTATCTTTAACAGTTGCTGTTACTGCACTAGGTGCTGAAAGTAAAGCTTGTGCTTCCGGGGAAATAGTCAGATTTACACACTTCATTACATCCATCGGAGTTCCCAATCAAACAAAATTCGTTTCAACTGGCAAATTCGAGACTTCTTACACTGGACTTTATCTTATAGCGTTAACAATGATGTCTGATACTAATGATGCAGACTTTAGAGTGTATAAAAACGACCAGTTGCTTAACTATCTGAGAATTGGAATTGCACAATCAGTTAACTTTAACTATCGTGAAGTTAGCGGCAACTTCGTCTTACATCTACAAACCGGTGATATGGTGTATGTTAAATGTCAACATCAGCAAGATGTATTTCGTTGGTCAATGATTGCTATTACCAAGTTAGACTAATATGAAACAAATATTTTGCAATACGGAAAATGTGATAAAAAGTCAAATAAAAACTGTCAACAACGCTTTGTAGTTGAACATCTCAATTTGTCTCTGGTGGTCATCTCAGTTCAAGAAATAAATATATACTATAAAAAGTCGACTTTAATTTCCTACTTATAAATTTTCTTAGCCTGGAGAGTAACATACCTACTTCATCTGCATTTGGTGTTTATACTTCACAACTTATTTGATATGCCAGGGCTTGTACATTATTTCTGGTTTTTTTTCATATCCGAAACCGTTGTCTAAGTGATCGGCTTTTAAACCAAGGTTATCAGAAAATACGTCTCAAACGGTCTTTAAAAAATGTTCATTCATATCAGCCACTGGTGGAAAAAAAATCAGAACTATTTCAGACGAAATGATTCATGATTGTTTTGATTTTTTGTTGTTAGGACCGTTGCGATTTTCAATTTTTCCGGTATGTCTTCATTGTTTTGGTTTGTCTTATGGACATTTGAGATTGATTCTCCAAGTTCGGTAATTTTGTTATTACCTTTATTTATGAGTTTTGTATTACTACCGGACCTTAAGCTTGTAATACATGTAATATAAGAAGGAGTTTTCACGTCACAAAACCTAACTGAACCGATCATTTTTTTAAATGCCTGAACTAAGTCAGGACCTTTGCTATCTTCAATTTCTCTGGTATTTCTGTCTTTGTTTTGTCTTTTTTCTCGGACATTTGAGATTTATCCTCTAAGTATCGTGGTAATTAACCTAAACTACTCTTATATAATATATAATTGCTCTAAAGGGCATGCATCATATTAAACCATGCAATTTGGCTCAGGCAAATAATATAAAAAATCTGTTATTAGGTGAGTCGCAAAAAATTTGTCAAATGGTCATTGTTCCAGAAACCTACATTTAGTCGAACTTTAAGGAAAAGTTATGTATATGACAAAAGAAGTCTATCAGGAGGACTTTCTTTTCTAGATTTAAAAATATTGGACAACTAAATTAAGAATTCCCTTGATCAAAACAAACAGAGAGGTTTAAGAAGAAAGTATGTGATAAATATTATTGCTAAAATTTGAACAAAGAAGGTTTTTTAATACATCCGTAATAATACAAGAAAGATACATGTAGTACTTTTTAAATATTTGTCCCATTTTAAATCTAAAAGATGATAAGTTTATTATTTCTTTGTAGTCGACCATAGAACATATTTGATGCATTCAGAGATCCGAAACAACTATGATATGTTTCTGTATGTTCATAGCCAGGAAGATGTTGAACGTGCTTTCATTTATTTCTTTCTTCCCCAAATCAATCCTCCACCGCCCCATGCACCGGTCATCTCTACAAAATAAAACGACCAATCAATCCATTGCACTTTCATATATATCATAAATGTGACAAAACATATGTTTTCAACGTATGAATAAGAACAAAACATACAAAGCAGGTATCTAAAGCAAGGATAGTGTGAACGAGCTTACCAGAAGTTCAAGAACCCCCGCTCTATAATGAAAAAATCTCAGTCCAATTATGTTCTTTGAAATTTCTACATGATGCATGCGCATCTATATATTCAAAACTTTGTCTGCGGCTTTATAAAAAGTAAAATTGTAAAGCAAGAATTTAAGGTTAAAAAAAAAAGAATGATTATGTTATTTATTTTCGTTTGGTTCATGCCGAAACAAAATCACAGCATAGTAATTATGCATAAGAAGCAAACTGAACTAGTACAGTGTAATACTCCACCAAACAAACTGGTGAGGTACTATGCAATACCAGCCGTTTTGTTTGGTGTCACTCCGTCTGTTCGCCGTCCACTCATGATAGTGTCCGGGTGATAATTTAACACTGAAAATTGAAATATCAAGTCTCTGCAACTCTAAGAATGTGCCTGCGGTACCTGAGCGGGTACAAGCCTCAAAAGAAAATCTCAACCAGCAATATAACATAAAAAACGAAAGCTTTACATTTGTTAGCAACGTCAACTAAAACTCCCCGTGGCTAAAGGGGTGTTGTGGCGGGACAAATGTGTTTTGTATTTACTGTCATTCGAAGCCTTCTTGTTTTATTTTGAGTCTTAGTTTGTCGTTTTTGTTTCTGCATTATTTAAATAATTTGGTACTTTGGGTTTTCAAATAAAGGTTATACCTTCGCATCCTCCATTACCATCCGGGTACTCAGGTGGATTACACGTGGTACAACAAGACTGCCGACGGATCCTTCTCACTACCGGCAATGCCATACTCTCTAAAACACATTCATTTATAATGGAAAAATTAAAATGTCGTTATGAATAACTGTAAACTGTCCAGCTTATCTACCTGCGTTCTAGTAAGTATTATAAAGCCACGTGTTATCGTTTCAGCTAGAAGTTTAGCTCATTCGGTAACGAGTGGTTTTTCACCGAGGTCAGGGATTGATCCCCGGTTACGGTGGTGTAGATCCTCCACATTTACATATGATTATAAATCACTATACAAGTTTTTTGGACTATATGTTTGAGAAATTACAAAAACCAAAATACGGGTATAAACGGTTAATTTGGATATGCTATATATCGATATTTCAATGAGTAACCTCTCATCAATAGCATTTAAATCAAAACATTGGAAGGTCAAATTCCAAAACTGTTGATAACGAAAAGTACTCAAAACCAAAACGTTCGAACAAGGAAGCCAAATCCAGCACCGAGGATATCGAACATGTGCATTACAAGGAAAGAAACCCGGTGTTTTAAACAGTTTTGAATTTAAATATCGGAAATTTCAGCGACAAAAATATTAGAAATTTTATGGAATTTTTTTGAGGGTTTGTTTTGTCGCCGCTTTGCCTTTGTTGTTTCGCGCATGGCTCAGCAAAATAGTTCTGCTCGAATCGATTTGACTGTGGGTTGTACTTGGCGACAATTGGTGAGTTAGTTTTTGCTTTACCCACAAACAGAGCACAAAAGGGGTGATGTGACGAGGGAAAAGAGAAAATGGGGACATGGTCAATCGGGAATGAAAGTTTGCTGCTAACGGAAAAGGGATGGATGGATAGGGTTCGGCAAAAAGACTTGCGCATTATAGCGCAGGGGGTCATTCGGATCCTACTCTTATCGAGACTTTTGAGTTTTTGAAGAAAAAAAATGTATGAAATGATTTCTGCAACACATGATGATGCTTACTACGAAATAAGAGTAATTCGTCACGGTGCATTTAAAATACGGCCAGAAAAAAAAAAGACTCCCTTTTTGGAAGTCGAATTGTCCATCCCTTAGGTTTTTAAGGTCCTAGTCCTTAAAGTAATTTTTATCTAAAAATTGTTGGTACAAATGTACCTTTAAATAAGATATTAGTAAAGTACAATAATTCAAAACAGGGAAAACACCATAAAAACTTCATATCTAAAACATCAACGTAACATATCGCTTTTATGTCTTAATGTTATAGGCTTACCATGAATTACAAGACAGAAACCCAGAATCAGAAATATCAATTTTGCGTTCATTTTTTCACTAAGAAACTTTATACAACACTTAAAATTGATAAACATGAGAAAAAAAACTTGATAAAACAGATATAAACAACTTGTAAACTCATTCATTCGAAACCTTTTTTTTTCGACTTGAGCTGAACATGTGTCACACCGCGCACGAAAAAAAAATAAATCGATTAAAAAGGAATTTTATAAATTTCTTTAAAATACAATGTACAATTTGAGCAACGCCAAATAGCTATACCGATTAAAATATTTTCATAACTTTGAATATGTTATCTTACAAATAAAAGAACAACTTCGTGGACCTGCATACGGTGATAAGGATACCGCTGGTTATTTTGACTATGATTGATGTGCAATTTGTACCCTGCTTGTTGAAATCAAACTTAATTTGTTCCTTTTTCACCATCTCAAAGAGTTTGTACTTTGCGGTGCAAAACTAATTAAAGCTGCACAAATGCAGTGCAGAACTGTGTCATAATTTTTATTCGGTCTATCGACCGATTTTTTCGGTTTCAGAACAGAGTGCGACTTTTTTTATTAAAATACGGCGAATGTCGGGTAGCGGGCGGGAACATGGGACGAATCTTTAAAAATTTTCAGCAACTTCTTACATACTCCTCATGTTTGCCTAGCAGCATCAGCATTAACACTACTGTTCGCCAGTTCTTTTTTAGTTCTTGTGTATACCCGGTGAAGAGTAAGCCTGCAGCAGCACTAAGCTTGTCGGTGTAGGCTTAAATAGTGCCCAGTATTCCGACGTCTAGTCAAATCGGCCTGCCCACAGAGCGTCTAAGATGTATGCCCGGCCCCCAGTTTATAAATGTGGAAAGGTAACGTTGTCATTTTGCACGCCGGAGTCGTCAGGTTGTAGTACAGGCCCCGGCGCCACAAAACAAAAAAATATATTCTTAAATCTGAGAATATTCTCAACTTTCATTGTAAATACAAAGAGTTGAGAATATTCTCAGACTTAGGTATTCTTTTTAACAGTTTTGAGGGACCGGGGCTAGAAGATGACCGCAAGTATTAATAATGCAACGGGTCTAGAAAATGCATTATTTCTCGCACTTCAAAAACATTGTTGCATATTTAGGTATGAGTAGGGTCCTTGGGTGCCCTGAAGTAAGTTTAATGAACGGACCTTACCTATGCATCCGTTTTCCATGTTGGTCTAAACTCATTTTCCTTATTGGCTCGATGTACTACTCCCATTAGTACATCATAATCAATGCAAGACGGCCAGCAGCGACCTTTGGTCATGTTGAAGACTGTTGGCTGTTTTTCATTGGGATTTTGATTTTTAAAATTTCCGTTTCTTTATGTTAGTTGTGTTGCGTAAACTTATTCCACTGTCGTGTTTATTTTATCACGCCTTTCATGTTCATAATTTTGATATATATCCGAATTCGAGCTGCTTGTAAGTTAAGAAATCCCTACTGGTGACTAACTACTTAGCTAGATTTACAGGGACTTAATGTAACCTGGCATCCTGGTCATTATCCTTACCGGCCTTGGCTTCCGTCCGAGTTAAAGATTTTTAGCCAGGATCCAAGTATGAACTTTATAAGTATACATGACCCCTGCTCTTTCCCCCAATTCCTATAACTAAACTAAATTTTGATTCAAATTATTATTGGTCTTTTCTTGTCATTTGTACACGTGTATGCTGTTGTTATACTAGCCAAAATTGTCTCCCACTGCTTTATGCATACTAATGTGGAATTTTTTGGGGATAGTATTAAACACCAATCCAATGGCCTGTGTTACAGTTACTGAAGCTTCATCTTCTGTGTTCTGGTCTAAGGCTATTGACGTCATACTAGTATATCTAGACTTTCATATTTTATTTTCATTATCTTTGGTGCTTTTTATTTCTAATTAATAGCCTTTATGTATAGTTAGATTAGGTCTTTTGATCTTAAGATAGAAAATAGGAGGAAAATGCTTTGTTTGCTTTTGGGTTCAAAGACATTGCCATTTGTTCTATCATGGAATTGTTTAATGGATAGTATGATGTCCATCGCTGCTTGGTTTTTCTTTGTCATTGTCCTGAATGACTCGATTTCAATGGCTTATTTTGTCTTTTCTTCTTTGGTATCTAAAATTGATAATCCCTGTTCGGCAATTTCGTTCTTACCCTTATTTCCGCAAAGTAATTACTTTCATCATAAAAATATCTTTACAAAAATATGACATCCCTGAACATTAGATCTAATATCACTAATTACGGATATTCTATAAAGTACATTTCATACAACACAGATGAAAGTTTTATCCATATTCACTCTCATTACGACTTGAGTTCGCGTTGTTAATTGATAGTCATTCGTTTTTGTGTTTCTGTGTTTTATATGTTGCCTGTTTTTTCGCCCTGTCCTTGTTTGTGTATACTGGTTTTGTCTCTGCCATTTCGGACTTTGACATTCGGATAACCCATTGGTACCTCTGCTTCTTTAGTGTCATCCTTAACTTGCAATAATGTTCAACCGTTTGCTTCACGTTGAAGGGCTCCCTGTGACTTTTAGATAAAAAACAGCAATAAAATCACTGTTCAGTTGCTTAATGTTAAGATAAAAGAGAAAAGTGCATACGATTTTAATAGATAAAAACACTCCAAACATTTTCATTTGTTGAAGCAACTTATTATATTTGACACAAAGAAGTTTGTACACATCCCGAATTCACTTGACTTTGATTAAACAGTTTTTCGTTGCTTTTGTGTTTTCTGTCTGTCATTTTCTAACAATTGACCGAAATACACGACAGTGTACGAAGAGCAGAAATCTAAATAACCAATCAAAACGTTTCTTTTAAACTTGATTTTATTGTCACATGATTACGACTCCATGCATCATGGCTCCCAATACAGAGCAACAAAGAAAAGCTTTTCGGCTGGCTTTCCTAAAATCGCCTTTGTACCACGCGTAAATAAACGGGTTCAATACGCTATTTGTAATACCGAGAAAAACGAGCCAAGGCGAAGGCTGAGTTAGACTAAAATTTTCCCGGTATCCGTTAGCAAAAGCAAATGTGTAGGCTGAATATGGCAACCAACAGACCGTGAAACACATTGTGATGATCGACATAATTCGTCCACCCCTGATCCTTTTCTGGAGCTGTAAATCATTCATTCCCATGGACTGTGGATTCACGCGACGGTAAAACCTCCTGACTGCCACAAAGATGCCGCAATGTGTGAGAAAGGATAGAAAACTTAGAACGAAAATCACGAACGAAATAAACCAGAAATATTCAGTTGGGAATATTCTAATATAGCTGCAGCCGTAGGCTCCGTCGGTCCACGTATTCCATCCGGTGAAGACGGCTATTGTCATAAAGAGATTAACAGCCCACGGCAGTGTACAGGCAACGATGATGACGGCTTTCGTGTGGGTCATGATCTTAATCCAGAAGTCGTGGTGACAGACAGAAACGTATCGATCCAGAGACAAGAGAAAGACAGTGACCTGCGAGGACAGGGTCATGGCTCCAATGAGCTGAGACCTGAGGAAACAAGTAAACTGGATAGTGTTCAGCTCTGGATAAAAAATATAAAAAATCTGTATACCAGAACCGATCCCAGTAAAGAAATCTGCAACGGCCAAGTTGAAAATGAACACATAGCTCATATCTTTCCATCCGAGGTATTTCAGGATTATGAAGATGACAAAAAGATTTCCTCCACATGACCCTGCAAAAATAATTTGCTGAAGCGTCAGGAACACCTTCAGCTCTACCGGAAATGTCTTCTGAATGTCGCCCTCTAGTGTCAGATTATTAAATTCAATCGTGGCCTCTGTTAACGACATGATCTTGTTTCAGCATTGAACCATACTTCTCCTAGATAGAAATAAAACAATCGAAGATAATGAGATTTGAAGTCAGTATATAGGATACAAACGACAAACTTCAAGGACAATTCACAATTTACAATGGAAAACAACCAGCAGCTTTTAACGTGACCTAGATGATAAAAGATGATAATCAAAGCGCTAATGCATTAACAGGCAGAACCAACTTTAAGCACTAAAGATAAAGTATATCATTAGAAACAAGATCCAGCTTTCTTAATCTGACGTCGGGTCAGTCCTCAGTCCACAGAGCGACTAAGTGTGTACCCTTGGGGGTTGTCAGGTCTATATTACGGAAACCCTGACCGCTGACCATAGTGGGCCAACATGTGTGGAGAGTGCCACCCTTCATGCACGTAAAAGACCCCTTTGTGGACCGCGAAGAAGTGCACCACATAGGCTAAACTTTCTGCTCCTACCCACATCTCCCATTTTCCTGTGGTTCTTCAAAATTTTCCGTTCCTTTGTTTCCCATCCCACCCCATACTTAATTTATCATCATCATTTCATGTTCATTTTATCATCTTTTTCATGTTCATCGCCTGTAAATAACCTATATAGCGTTGCACGGGCGTAAAACACAAACTCACTCACTCAATCACTCTTAATATACAAATTATAAACTCATATATACGATATTTGTATAAATATATACGAATACTTATTTTTTTTAAGGTAATTTCAACGCACGCCACTGCAGATCTCTAGATATAGTCGCGACGTTAACTGTTTCAGTGCCACAAATTCTGAACAAAACATATTCTATATCATAGAATTAGAAATGCAGTGAAAATTGAATTAAAGATTAAAAAAAAGATCTTTTTTTTTTCACAAACTGGTAGATAGCTGTTACAGTAATTTTGCTCCGCCCACTTACACATTTGTTCATAAAGCTGTAATTTGGTTCCACCAACTTGAATATATGTGTAGAAAATGTATCATGTGTATTGGCTAAATAAAAGGTAAAAGGTCAAGAATGCTCTACTATACATCATTTGGTGTATTGATACATGAAATGTAGTGCACATTTATGTCGCATTGATATAGGGGTATAAAGATAAACATGTAAATTTAGACAATTAGTATATCATTTTTAACACCGAAAAGAGCAATTAAACAAGGTAAATGTTCCAATATAGACCCTTTAGAATGAATATTGCCTGGCCGATTTTCTGGACACATGATACAAACGGAAACTACACCGATTTCCTTGGCAGAGCGTCAGGTTTGACACAAACTTTGCCAAGGTTATGTTGCACCTCGGCTGCTAATTTCACTCAAGCAATTTTAAGATAGACACCTGGATGCACTCGTAGACAAATATGGGATTTCTATCGCGCAGATGAGTGCAGCCAGCAACAGAAGAGCAACATATCCTTTTAATGCAAACTTTAAAGTATAAATATTTTACAGATATTGTCGAAAATGGTCAAAAACGTGACATTTCACTTTGCTTAATTTGAATACATCCACAGGCTTCCGCCAAAAGAAAACTCTATTTCCTTGGCGCTCTAGAGCGTCACGTTTGACATCAAAATTAAAGACATTAAGAATCAATATAATTTATCATACCCCACGCAACGAAGTTGTGAAGGGTATAATGTTTTTGACTGGTCCGTCAGTCAGTCTGTCCGTGATCAAAATTTTCGTAACAGATATCTCAGCTATTATTAATATATTTCGATATTTGGTGTGTAGCTTCAAGTGGGTGTCCCATATGGTGGGATGCATTTTCAGGTCTGCCGATCATTTACTTCCTGTTTAACCAGCAGACTTTTAGATTCTTTTTACTAAATTTTCAGAGTAGAAAGTTTTCGTCACTGATTTCTCGGCAACTATTAGTTGTAGGCTTTTGATATTTGGTACTATGTAGCTTCAGGTAGGGGTCCCAAATGATGGGATTCATTTTCAGATCTGTTAATTATCTACTTCCTGTTTAACGAGCCGACTCCGACTTTTTTCACTTAATTTTCAGGGTCGAAAATTTTCGTAACAGATTTCTCAGCAACTATTTTTTTAATGTAATTGATATTTAGTATATAGCTTCAGGTAGCGGTCCCATATGGTGGGATTTGTTTTCAGGTCTGTCGATCTTCTACTTCCTGTTTAATGAGCTGACTTGGAAAGACAACAACTCTGAATTTTTATCCCTGACTCGAAATAGATAATCTCTGTCCATAATGTGGACGCGTGGGGTATGTGAGCGTGCTCACTAAGGTTCTTTCATTTACATCAGTCGACAAAAAATTCAGCTAACTGTCAGTAACTGCGAGTGTATCTCTTTTCCTTGGTGCCATCGACTTTTTTGAATATGAAAAAACACACTTGTTTAGCGAATTAAGAAAAAGAAAAAAACGAACACGTAGCTTACCTTAAGACTTTTCGTAAAAACTGGTTTTCATAAAAAAAATTGTACAGAAAAAATACCTTATTAGTTCTATAAATCGTGTTGATTGGCTTTTATTTCATCCACGTTTTTTTTTCACTTTTTTTTTATCCTAGATCAGTAATGTAATATGATGATTTTGTTAATGCTTGGGTCTAGTGACTAGTCGTTATTAGTTAACTGTATAAGAAACAAAGAGGTTCCAAAGGGACATCCAAATGTCAAAAATCCGAAAGGCAGACACAAAACCAGAAAACAATTTTCCGACTCTCACTTGACAACATTTGCGAAGATGGTCTTATGGAACGATGCCAGTCCTTCGGAAGGGACGAAAAAAGGTATGGCCGTGTATGTGGAGAGTAATACCACATGCATTTTAAAGACCCTTTTGTAGAGTACGATATTAGTAGGCTCAAAAGGGACGGCTTCAAAGACCTTACTCGCAAACTGCTAGCTGGAGAGTGTCGCATAAGGCTCATTTTTTTTCCAAATCCAGGATAAATGAATATGATTTAACTTAAACCAGTAAACAAGAACGATAAAAGAACAAGGAAACAGACAACATAAAACAACTGAACAGCAATCAACAACGCAACTCGACAGTAAGCAGTTCCTGCCTACTATACTGAGCACATCCGTCGCGTGGCTAATAGTCATATCAGCGTGTCAAATAAGGTTAATGTGGACAAAACGAAACCCTTATACAAACCATAATCTGCAATTATCTAAGAGAAAGAAATCCCATATTTGTCTATGAGCACAAGATGTTCATGAAATTTCTTAATAGGTGAAGACAACAACCGCGGAGCAACATAACCTTGTGATAGTGACGCTCTACCGAGGAAATCGGTGTTAATTCCACAAACTCTGGAATAACGAATCAGTTGTGATACGTAAACTTTATAAAGTTGAGCGGACCGAATGTTGCTTCACAAGAAGTTGAATATATATTTTAAAGTTGAAATCATCACGTTTATCATAGAATTTTGTTTAAGGGGACACGTTACTTTGGTTGACCATGCTACTTTTCATTTGCACCATGAATGGTAATACCATGACAAATTGAAATATCTATTTGAAATATTGGGTCATGGGTCGATTTTTCAAGTTATTTCACTTTGAAATTATCGTTTTTGGCGGGTAATTTATATAGAAGTAATTGGAAAAACATAAGCATCAAACTTGTTTCCCAATCCAGGATGAATAAATATCTTTAAACTTAAAACAGTAAACAAGAACGATAACAGTACGAAGAAGCAGACAACATAAAACAACTGAACAGCAATCAACAACGCACAGTAAGCACTGGACAAAACGAAACCCTTATACAAACCATAATCTGCAATTATCTGAGAGAAAGAAATCCCATATTTGTCTTTGAGCACAAGATGTCTTCCATAAAATTTCTTAATAGGTGAAGACAACAACCGAGGAGCAACATACATTGTAACCTTGTGATAGTGACGATCTACCAAGGAAATCGGCGTTAATTCCACAATCTCTTGTATAACGAATCAGTTGTGATACGTAAACTTTATAAAGCTGAGCGGACCGAATGTTGCTTCACAAGAAGTTGACTTTATATTTTAAAGTTGAAATCATCACGTTTATCATAGATTTTGGTTACTTTGGTTGACCATGTTACTTTTCATTTGCACCATGAATGGTAATACCATGACAAATTGAAATATTCATTTGAAATAAGGGGTCATGGGTCGATTTTTCAAGTTATTTCACTTTGAAATTATCGTTTTTGGCGGGTAATGTATATAGAAGTAATTGGAAAAGATTCAATATTTTCAAAATTTTGTTATTCTCCATTGATTAAAACAATTTTTTTTTTCATT
This sequence comes from Arcuatula senhousia, assembly GCA_963971305.1. Taxonomy (NCBI): domain Eukaryota; kingdom Metazoa; phylum Mollusca; class Bivalvia; order Mytilida; family Mytilidae; genus Arcuatula; species Arcuatula senhousia. The sequence goes on from OZ020315.1 coordinate 45,268,610, forward strand.
ACATTTCAACCAAAACAAACCCAAGAAATTCCAAATCTTTCTCTTAACAACGATATATATTTTGTCATAGATCATGGACCATCTTTTTTCAAGATAACAATAGCGTTACAGTTCAACGCTGTAAAAGTGAAATTGACGTTGTGTTTCAAATCGAAAATGGTCGTTTTTCTGTTTCACATGAAAATTTTATCGATAACGTCGTTTTTAACGTAACGTATCACCTTAACATCCTCACTGAGTGCCTTTTTCGAGAGGTAGATCCCAATATGAAGCGGGTTTTTCAGAATCCGTAGTTTCCTTAAGTTCCTAGGAAATATCAGATATATTAGGAGAAAATAACTAAAACGAGAATTGTTAATCGACACCATCAATATAACGGTAATGAGGTTAAAAGGGAGAGCTAGTCTACGATCTTTTTTGTCGAAAAGTTATTGTAAGAAGTCTGCTGGAAAATCTAACGAGGCGTAAGTTTTAATGGTGCCAGTGGAATCCTCGACGGACTGGAGACTATTACAGGGTGTCGAAGAGGTATGGGTTCGAACCCAGCTCACACCTTGTTGGATTTTCCAATGTTATTTGTAGTGCACAGACTTTATGTCATTGTGTAAAACATAACACACGTACAGTTAGCCGCTGTACCCTACCAAATCCATAATCTATTTCATATATTTATAAAGCTGCATTCAATTCTATTATCTCTACCTTACAAAATACAACATTACATGTATTAAGAGCATCAAGCTAAAACTATCATCCAAACGTCATCTTCGAAGGATCTAATGTTGAATATAAAAACGGTTGCGAAACATGACAGAGTATTAGAACCACTTCATTTACTCAATTGAATCTTATATGATAGCAAAATATAAATTGTTTATATTAGAATAAAAGTGGTTGCATCTAGGCACTGATACCGGAGATCCAGAAAGTCGGGCCAAACATATGTTTCTGATACGAGTTATGCTGAGGAAGGCACGCACGCATTATAGCAGATAGGATAGGTTTCACGGGCACTTAATTCAGGAAAAAAGTATACCCCCATACTTTAGTACAACATAAGGGTCTGTGATAGGTTTGTTAAGACACGTGTGGTAATAAAACAACCTTATCTTTTGCCTAAATGCTGGAATACAAGCATTTGACAAGTTAACAAATAGTAAGCAGTGGCGGATCCAGAAATTCTGAAAAGAGGGGGCCCACTGACTGGCCTAAGAGGGGGCCCGCTTTGGTCTTGGTCACGCTTCAATGATTTCCTATATTTTCAACCATTTTTTTCTGCCAAAAGGGGGGGGGGGGGCGGCCCCCAGGCATCTGCCTATGGTAAGGTCTACTACTGAGATAAAAGAAAAAAGTACATAAGATTTTATTTGTGTAACAACTCGAAACATTTTCAATTGCTTTAGTTACTTGTTATATCTAATAGAATTAAGAAGTTTGTATTTCGAATTTAATCGACTTGAGCGTCCAAATATTGACAGCTGTTCGTTGTCTTTGTGTTTTCGTACATTTGATCGTCTGATCAAAGCACGACACTGTTGTGAGCGGAAATTTTAACAACCAATGAAAACGTTTCTTTTTTAAATTTTATTGTCACATGATTACGACTCCTTGCATCATGGTTCCCAATACAGAGCAACAAAGAAAAGCCTTTCGACTGGCTTTCCTAAAATCTCCTTTATACCACGCGTAAATAAACGGGTTCAATACACTGTTTATTATACCGAGAAAAACGAGCCAAGGCGATAGTTGAGTAAGACTAAAATTTTCCCGGTATCCGTTAGCAAAAGCAAATGTGAAGGCCGAATATGGCAACCAACAGACCGTGAAACAAATTGTGATGATCAACATAATTCGTCCTCCCTTGATTCTTTTCTGGAGCTGTAAATCATTCATTCCCATAGACTGTGGATTCACGCGACGGTAAAACCTCCTGACTGCCACAAAGATACCGCAATGTGTAAGAAAGGATAGAAAACTTAGAACGAAAATCACGAACGAAATAAACCAGAAATATTCAGTTGGGAATATTCTGATATAGCTACAGCCGTAGGCTCCGTCGGTCCACGAATTCCATCCGGTGAAGACGGCTATTGTTGTTAAAAGACTAACAGCCCACGGTAGGGTACAGGCAACGATGATGACGGCTTTCGTGTGGGTCATGATCTTGATCCAGAAGTCGTGGTGACAGACAGAAACGTATCGATCCAGAGATAAGAGAAACACGGTGACTTGCGACGACAAGGTCATGGCTCCAATGAGCTGAGACCTGAGGAAGCAAGTAAACTGGATAGTGTTCAGCTCTGGATAAAAAATATAAAATATCTGTATACCAGAACCGATCCCAGTAAAGAAATCTGCAACGGCCAAGTTGAAAATGAACACATAGCTCATATCTTTCCATCCGAGGTATTTCAGTATGATGAAGATGACAAAAAGATTTCCCCCACATGACCCTGCAAAAATAATTTGCTGAAGCGTCAGGAACACCGTCAACTCTACCGGAAGTGTCTTCTGAACTTCGCCCTCTAGTGTCAGATTGTTATATTGAGTCGTGACCTCTGTTAACGACATGGTATCAACTACCGGTATGCACCTCCTAGAGAACATAAAACAAAAGCATTAACAAAATAAAACTGAAAAGAAATAATGGAACATACTAGTAGGATCAGTGGTTGACACTGTCCAACAATTATTAAGAGCTTTCAAATAGCTTTTGACTGACGGCAAGATTAACAACCGTTTTGCTCATATGGGCTCTTGCATGGTCGCCAAGCTTGTGTAAGAGGGAAGTCTGATATTTCAAGCATGAAAATCGTTGAAAGCAACGAGCCTCGTTATTTTCAATTGTTATAGCCATCTTTAAAAGTAATATTAAAAACGAAAGAATAATGTCCATTTGGAGTTGATACTTCCAATGTTGATAAATTGAATACTCATTTAGTCCTGCCATGCTTTTATGATAATTTTCAAATCTAAATACAATTTTACTCCGATTAGTTAGATACCGGTATGATCAGATATGAAGTATATTCCTGTACACTCCCCGCCTGATGTCTTCTTTCAGAATCGTGATTCTTTTTACTCTTGTGATTAAATTTTTTTTTAGTGCATAGCTATTGCTTACAATTTTGATATGGTCATAAAACCTAAAAAAAACCAATATGATATTGTAGATATATATGCTATATCTGAAGCGGCCATCTTTGAAATTACTGCCATTTTCGATATAAGGCAAACCATTTTATATAATATTTTTATGAATATTTTGCTGCTTTTATACACAGTTTGGTGCTTTTATCTTCAAAGTACAATTTAAAATGAATTGATATTTGATTTACTTTTTTATTTCATATTCCATCAGGCGGCCATTTTGTAAATTGTCGCTTTTTTGAATTTTCGAGTTGGGCTCATAACTTATATTGTTTAATACACTGTTCTCTACCACCATGCCAATTTCGTGCTTTTTTCCATACTTTCTGGAATTTCGCAAAAAAAAACCCGAACAAATACACCGACAAAACAGTGTGAAACGTCTGAAAAAAAACCGGTTAAAACTAACCTAATTTATGAAGTGTTTCGATAGAAAACAGCACGAACAATGAAGTGTCCGGACAAATTTATTACCTAGTGGGTAGCTTCAGGTTTGTGATGTTATCTGTATCTGATATTTTTTACGTGATCATTCAATCTCTCTTGATAAAGAAAGAAAGCCATGGATCAAGCGGAAAAGTGCTTGCTGTCATAGAATTCGATTGATTAACGTAATCTAGCAGTTCATCAAAATTGTTTATTTTCATATTAATCAAAAAACAAAAGGTATATATTTGTCTTGTTCTTCCATTTCGTAAAGAACAGATTTTTCTTTTCTTTAAGCTTTGCTTTTAAACGCTTTAGCGCTTTGATTTGTGTTGTTTCCATTTGTGTCTAATGGTGGAGTGATTTTGATTTGCCGTAAATAAGACGGGAGATTCGAATGTCCCATTGCAACATCTTTGCTATAATTTTGCAACTGGCAATTGATGGAAGGGGATATCCGCCAAAAATATGTTCATTTGTTCTTTGTAAATTGGTAGACTTGTCATATTCCCTACATGTTCAGTTATTTCTTTGTCCATTGTTCATTTGACCTTTATTTATTCGAGAATTTATTTTCTACACGTTTTCATTTGTTTCATGTACTTTCGTTCATTAGTACTTTGTTGCTCCGGTACACAGGCGTTTGGGTCCAGGATTTTATTTTATTATAAATAACCGTGTATATAAAAATTTTCATCTCGCCTATATACTAGTGGAAATAGTATATATGCGAGATGAAAATTTTTATATAAACGTTATTTATAATAAAATAAAATCCTGAACCCAAACGCCTGTGCTCCGGTAGTGTTTAATTTGTTCATTGTAAATTTCTCAAATATTTTACTTTCAAGGCCAGTTTGCTATTATTTGTGTTCGTTTATTGTTACTCCTAAAGTAAATTATTTGTTTAACGCGTTGTTTAACCATTCTAATTTATAGCTATTTACGTATTTTTTCAAAGCAACACGCTTTCAAAGTACGCATTAACATTTTACAAATTAAGAAAGAACACGTTACTCATGAGTGATTTTGTACCGGTGTTATATATTGCCATTTTTCCCCCTGGGAAAACTGGATCATTGCCATTATTCCCCCTAGGAAAAATGACAATACGTATACATATTGTAGATTTTCCCCCATGCCAGTTTTTCCCCCTTAATGTTAAGCATTTTTTTTAGCTTTTAAGTGGATATATGCTTACCAGTCTGTAATTTTTTATGAAAAATGTAGCTGTAATATGATGTATACGCTTTTTAAGTGAAAAAAATATATAAAGCTATTATTTTATAAATAATTTCATTCATTCCAACTCTTAAACTCTTATCCATATGAATATTTTAGGGAGGCATTCAGTATTGAAAGCATCTTTAAATAATAAAAAAACAACAAAAAACAGGCTTTAAACTTTTAAGGATATGAAATTTTAGTAAAATCTTTGAATTTAGTCTTTTGGGAAATATTGATGAATTGATACTTACTTGAAAATGTTATTTGCCTTGTGTCTTGTTTTTATTTATTTATTTTTTTTTTGTTATTTTTTTGTTATTTTTAGCATAACAGCAACCATATGTGTCGATTTTGTGTGATGATGCATCACCAAATCATTAGCTGTTTGAAGTGTTGAGTTGGATTTGAAATCGTCGTACATTGATTTTTTTACATCTATCGAAAGGTGCTTCTAAGCTAGATGTCAGTAACTTCGAGTGCGCTGAAAAGAGTTCCTGTTTGTCCTGTTGTTTTTTTTTGGTGTCTTTATGTCTCGGATTCTCTATTGTTGAATTGAACTTCTGTTCATTTGATTTTTACTACATGTACGTGCTAATTTTGTGCTTTGTTATCAGTAAGGGGAAGGTTGGGCAAAAACACTAGTTTAACCCGTCATATTTTATATGTGCCTGTTCGGAGCCAGGAATCTTTATCAAAGCTGATGTTTGTGTTTGTCGACTTTATGTTATTTGTTCTTTGCTAAGAAGGGGGGTCTTCCTTTGGTTTCATAGAATTCTCTTTAAATCATAAACATTATTATGCAATACAACTTGCCAATTGCAAAAATGAGCAGCGACCACTGGTCACATTGAATGCTGCTGGTTGTTTTTTTTCCATTGCGGATTTTAAATTTCGTTTATGTAGTACATGAAGGTTGTGTTATGTACACTAGCTTTTATTATAAGTTTGAATGTTACAACGACGACATGTCGGAATAGGGCATTAAGTGTTAAGTCCGTCTGTATAAAAAATACTGCCAGATTTGCAGAAAGATTGATTTGAATTTTCGAGATTGATTAATATGGCAAAATGTGTGTTAGGAGATGTTTAGACCCATAAACCTTTAAACATTTCTGTTTGGTGTCCTTTGCGGGACAAAAATTGCGTCTCATTGAATAATTTGTCTTTATCAAGGATTATGTTTGCACTCATAAGAATAGGGTCTTCTTTGACATTTGATGTTAAGTTTTGAATCTTATATTACATATTTGAGTCCAGCTGCAAAACAGCGATCAGCAAACACTGGTCACATTCAGAATTTCTAGCTGTTTTCCAATGTGGAAGTTTGGGAGTATATATTAACAACCCAGTCTGTATGTTTTAATCTCAAAAGCACAGCTCGTCTTTAATCGCTTGATCCATAGAAATATCGATTTTTTATTTTATCGTTACGTCGGTGATTTTACATCATAAAGGGGAAAATTGAGCTTTTGGCTTATAAAGGGGGAAAAACTGGACTGATCCTATCTTTCCCCCGGGGGAAAAACTGGATCGATCCTATTCTTCCAGGGGAAAAAACTGGATCGGTCCAGATTTTCCCCCGGAAAACCTGGCATGGGGGAAAATCTACAATAGAACACCGGAAGTATTGTAAGGCTGTCAAAACAGAGAGAACTAGGGGAGTCGAGAGCATTAATTAAACAGATGTAACAAAAACTTGACATTTTTTTATATATAAAGGTTGTTTCTTTTTCGGTTAAGTATATGATCTTCTTTCATACCAACCGTTCTTTGCTACAACAACAGATAGATCAGCTAGCAAACTGGCTTTGAAAATAAAATATTTGAGAAATTTACAAAGGACAAATTAAACACTACCGGAGCAACAAAGTACTAATGAAACAAATGAAAACGTGTAGAAATGTATTTCTCGAATAAATAAGGGTCAAATGAACAATGGACAAAGAAATAACAGAGCATGTAGGGAATATGACAAGTCTACCAACTTACGAACATATTTTTGGTGGATATCCCCTTCCATAGGAGTTCGTAGATTATTTTTCTTTCAGATGATCAAATCATAAATACATGTACATAGTGTATGTATTACTGAATAAAAAACCAAAGTAATATGCATCTTGTTCTCCAAAAAGAACAGATTGTTTTTTATTCCCTGGACTTATATTAAGCTCTGCCTTTTAACGCTTCAGCGCTTTGTTTTTTATATTTTTTTCATGGTTAATTCTGTAATTTTAAAGAGCTTTTTCCCGTTTTTATACACAGTGGATTTTAGGGTTTTACCCTTAAACCCTTTCACATGGCCTTTAATCTCATGCAACATTTAATAATAATTTAAGGATGTATTCTAGTCAGGTTTCGGTCTCGTTGAAGTCTCGTTTGGATATAACTTTAAAATATAAATTTCAAAATTAATGAGCAATAGCTATGATTTTTTAAAATACATGTATACCATAAAATTTTGTCAAAAAATTATGAATTTGTAACAAGTAGTTTTGGCGTAATCGCTATTAAAAAAATCAGGCCCTAAATTGCTGGTGAATTCAGGTTAGATTTTCCGAAAATAGAGGTTGGGGTGGAAATCTCCTGAAAAATATATTCACTAGTCATTCATTTTTGCTTCCTAAAACATTTGATTTGGTATTTTTGCAATAGAAAACCCTAAAACAAATGAAGTTTTAAACAATGAGCTGAAGGAAATTGAAAAAAATCAACATTTTAAGGGAAATTTCGAACGACAAAAAATGTTCCTAAAACACATGAAAATGGGACATAACTTTCTTATATGCACACGTACATATGATTTTTTTGATATATTCATTTTTACCAGATACAACTTATCAGGGAGTATAAGAAAAAGTTAAATACTCTAAGCTGATTTTTTTTTTCATGAGAATAGTCAAAATTTAGGCAAAAATGGCTAAAAATTAACAAAATCGTCAAAATTGGTCATCTTTTAATGTCTGTAGCAAAGAAAAAAGCGTAGCAGCCTATGAATTTTTCTTTATATATTGCCTTTGGAGAGTCGTAACTTTGCAAAAATCAAGGTTAGAAAAAAGTTTAATACTTTGAAATTTTTGCTCCTGTGCTCAACAACATGTCAATTGAGAGGTACAATAGGGATATTTTGTCCTTTAATATTCAAAATATAATTTGAACGGAAAAATTGTACCGAAAAAGTTACGCTTTCTTCAACTAAAAAAAATTGTAAATATAATGAAGTGTGTCCATATTTATGTCCTACTATACTTTATTTGCCCCGATAATATGACGTATGTTCTGTACATATAATAAGATTTTCTTTAAAAAGTATAGCTGTCCTGATGACCCTTAATTGAACCCCAAAAAGGTGTTTCAAATCTAATTTAAAGGGTAAGTTCACGATTTTTGACATATGGTCTTAAATTGTTCAGAACAATGTTTTATAACAGTGTGCAAATTTTTTCTCTCATATCTTAACTTATAACAAAGATATTGGAGATTATTTATTTGAAATAGTCCCCTACTCTACATGGTACGAGGTTGCAGTTAGCTCCCTTCAATTTTCGTTGTCCAGTAATATAGTTCTTATAAAAACATAGTATTTCCTTCAAATTCTATTGTAATGTTAATTTAAATGATAAAAAGACAATCTTTGAATGAAATGAGAGATGAATGATTGTAGAAATTGATCAAATTTGAGTTTTTTTGAAATTCAGTGATAAAGTTGTGATTCGGCTTAGTGCAAAAAGGTGAATTTTACAATTTTTTATGCTCTTCCGCCTTGACCCCCAGAGGGGTCAAATTTAAATAAAATTTTCTAAATCGTTAAACGGTAAAATTTTCTGAATTTTTCGCCAAATTATGGAAAGCTAATAAATTTTATGTGGTCAAAATTTCTTTAGAAAAAAAATGGTGCAATTTTTTTAAATTCACAAAACGTTATATTGAAAATGCATTGCGAGCTAACTACCACCTCGTGCCTTATTAGAGGGGGGGGGTGGTCTGTGTACAAGTGTTGCAGTTATCAAGTAATGAAAAATGTGGTCTTGTTGTGATCAGATAAAAAAGTTGTGGCAGTTTCAGTCTTTATTTGATGAATTTATCTCAATATTTGGTAATTTTAAGCATATTTGTATGTCTATGGGATTTTCAATAGAAATGGCTTATTTTGTATTATTTTCACAAATAAAAGGTCACTGCATGCAGATTAAGACTTACAATGGGATAAAACAGCTATAAATCTTCTTATGTGATGTAGGAAAAATGTTTAAACTAAAATTTATTCAATATTTCTCACACAAAATCATTTTACTACTTGCAAAATAAGGCTGCGGCAGCATAAAAGCTTTTTTGTTTTAAACCTATGAATGCCATATCAAATCAAACTCTCTATATATTGGCTTTATCATAGAAAAACCAGTCAAACTAGAATGAAAAATAGCTAAACAACACAAAATAGCACATGTAAGGTCTCTGGATTTCATAGAACAAGTCACATAACTGAACATATCCACTATTTCTTGCTGTAGATTTGGCCGTTTTTCCTTGTTTCGCACATGAGTCTTAGACAATTTTTTATCTAAAGTGCTATAACTAGTCTTTTTGCTGTTAAAATCTGTTCAACATCATCCTCTCATGCTAAAAACACCTTTAAGTTTGCATATTGTTCCATATTTTACATTATTTTACCATAAAACATTAGTTTTTTGTGATATGTGGGAAAAACGCATTCTAAAATCACATGGTTTATGTACTCCCAAACACAATTTAGAACTTAATTTTCATATGAATATGGTGTTTTTTGTCTTATTTTGTAAGCTTATTATGTATTTAACATTTTAAACCCTTTTTGGACTCAATATTTAATTTCCTTTCTTAAAAAATTCCCATGACCATATATGTACCCCTCAATAAGGCTAAAATGGCTTATTTCCTATCCGCAAATATGGGAGAGGGTCCAAATTTGAAACCATTCAGATATTTCACTAAAACTTGTGTTTTCCATGCTCAGAGAACATAATGTTATTGATTTCAGCCAACAGTTTTGTTAAATTTTATGAAATAATTTTTTTTTAGCCAAATAGGCCTCATGGGTTTTCCTGGTGTTTCTTCGAGCAAAATTCTTAAATGCAACCAGTGTTTTAAAGTGCTTATAATTTCAATGTTATTGGTCTGATCACTTTGAAACTTGGCAGTTAAGTTGGAAAAAGACTATTCTATGTGAATACAATTTTATTAGACTGTCCGAGGCTTTTCTGAGGACTATTAGGTACGAGGTTGCAGTTAGCTCCCTTCAATTTTCGTTGTCCAGTAATATAGTTCTTATAAAAACATAGTATTTCCTTCAAATTCTATTGTAATGTTAATTTAAATGATAAAAAGACAATCTTTGAATGAAATGAGAGATGAATGATTGTAGAAATTGATCAAATTTGAGTTTTTTTGAAATTCAGTGATAAAGTTGTGATTCGGCTTAGTGCAAAAAGGTGAATTTTACAATTTTTTATGCTCTTCCGCCTTGACCCCCAGAGGGGTCAAATTTAAATAAAATTTTCTAAATCGTTAAACGGTAAAATTTTCTGAATTTTTCGCCAAATTATGGAAAGCTAATAAATTTTATGTGGTCAAAATTTCTTTAGAAAAAAAATGGTGCAATTTTTTTAAATTCACAAAACGTTATATTGAAAATGCATTGCGAGCTAACTACCACCTCGTGCCTTATTAGAGGGGGGGGGTGGTCTGTGTACAAGTGTTGCAGTTATCAAGTAATGAAAAATGTGGTCTTGTTGTGATCAGATAAAAAAGTTGTGGCAGTTTCAGTCTTTATTTGATGAATTTATCTCAATATTTGGTAATTTTAAGCATATTTGTATGTCTATGGGATTTTCAATAGAAATGGCTTATTTTGTATTATTTTCACAAATAAAAGGTCACTGCATGCAGATTAAGACTTACAATGGGATAAAACAGCTATAAATCTTCTTATGTGATGTAGGAAAAATGTTTAAACTAAAATTTATTCAATATTTCTCACACAAAATCATTTTACTACTTGCAAAATAAGGCTGCGGCAGCATAAAAGCTTTTTTGTTTTAAACCTATGAATGCCATATCAAATCAAACTCTCTATATATTGGCTTTATCATAGAAAAACCAGTCAAACTAGAATGAAAAATAGCTAAACAACACAAAATAGCACATGTAAGGTCTCTGGATTTCATAGAACAAGTCACATAACTGAACATATCCACTATTTCTTGCTGTAGATTTGGCCGTTTTTCCTTGTTTCGCACATGAGTCTTAGACAATTTTTTATCTAAAGTGCTATAACTAGTCTTTTTGCTGTTAAAATCTGTTCAACATCATCCTCTCATGCTAAAAACACCTTTAAGTTTGCATATTGTTCCATATTTTACATTATTTTACCATAAAACATTAGTTTTTTGTGATATGTGGGAAAAACGCATTCTAAAATCACATGGTTTATGTACTCCCAAACACAATTTAGAACTTAATTTTCATATGAATATGGTGTTTTTTGTCTTATTTTGTAAGCTTATTATGTATTTAACATTTTAAACCCTTTTTGGACTCAATATTTAATTTCCTTTCTTAAAAAATTCCCATGACCATATATGTACCCCTCAATAAGGCTAAAATGGCTTATTTCCTATCCGCAAATATGGGAGAGGGTCCAAATTTGAAACCATTCAGATATTTCACTAAAACTTGTGTTTTCCATGCTCAGAGAACATAATGTTATTGATTTCAGCCAACAGTTTTGTTAAATTTTATGAAATAATTTTTTTTTAGCCAAATAGGCCTCATGGGTTTTCCTGGTGTTTCTTCGAGCAAAATTCTTAAATGCAACCAGTGTTTTAAAGTGCTTATAATTTCAATGTTATTGGTCTGATCACTTTGAAACTTGGCAGTTAAGTTGGAAAAAGACTATTCTATGTGAATACAATTTTATTAGACTGTCCGAGGCTTTTCTGAGGACTATTAGGTACGAGGTTGCAGTTAGCTCCCTTCAATTTTCGTTGTCCAGTAATATAGTTCTTATAAAAACATAGTATTTCCTTCAAATTCTATTGTAATGTTAATTTAAATGATAAAAAGACAATCTTTGAATGAAATGAGAGATGAATGATTGTAGAAATTGATCAAATTTGAGTTTTTTTGAAATTCAGTGATAAAGTTGTGATTCGGCTTAGTGCAAAAAGGTGAATTTTACAATTTTTTATGCTCTTCCGCCTTGACCCCCAGAGGGGTCAAATTTAAATAAAATTTTCTAAATCGTTAAACGGTAAAATTTTCTGAATTTTTCGCCAAATTATGGAAAGCTAATAAATTTTATGTGGTCAAAATTTCTTTAGAAAAAAAATGGTGCAATTTTTTTAAATTCACAAAACGTTATATTGAAAATGCATTGCGAGCTAACTACCACCTCGTGCCTTATTAGAGGGGGGGGGTGGTCTGTGTACAAGTGTTGCAGTTATCAAGTAATGAAAAATGTGGTCTTGTTGTGATCAGATAAAAAAGTTGTGGCAGTTTCAGTCTTTATTTGATGAATTTATCTCAATATTTGGTAATTTTAAGCATATTTGTATGTCTATGGGATTTTCAATAGAAATGGCTTATTTTGTATTATTTTCACAAATAAAAGGTCACTGCATGCAGATTAAGACTTACAATGGGATAAAACAGCTATAAATCTTCTTATGTGATGTAGGAAAAATGTTTAAACTAAAATTTATTCAATATTTCTCACACAAAATCATTTTACTACTTGCAAAATAAGGCTGCGGCAGCATAAAAGCTTTTTTGTTTTAAACCTATGAATGCCATATCAAATCAAACTCTCTATATATTGGCTTTATCATAGAAAAACCAGTCAAACTAGAATGAAAAATAGCTAAACAACACAAAATAGCACATGTAAGGTCTCTGGATTTCATAGAACAAGTCACATAACTGAACATATCCACTATTTCTTGCTGTAGATTTGGCCGTTTTTCCTTGTTTCGCACATGAGTCTTAGACAATTTTTTATCTAAAGTGCTATAACTAGTCTTTTTGCTGTTAAAATCTGTTCAACATCATCCTCTCATGCTAAAAACACCTTTAAGTTTGCATATTGTTCCATATTTTACATTATTTTACCATAAAACATTAGTTTTTTGTGATATGTGGGAAAAACGCATTCTAAAATCACATGGTTTATGTACTCCCAAACACAATTTAGAACTTAATTTTCATATGAATATGGTGTTTTTTGTCTTATTTTGTAAGCTTATTATGTATTTAACATTTTAAACCCTTTTTGGACTCAATATTTAATTTCCTTTCTTAAAAAATTCCCATGACCATATATGTACCCCTCAATAAGGCTAAAATGGCTTATTTCCTATCCGCAAATATGGGAGAGGGTCCAAATTTGAAACCATTCAGATATTTCACTAAAACTTGTGTTTTCCATGCTCAGAGAACATAATGTTATTGATTTCAGCCAACAGTTTTGTTAAATTTTATGAAATAATTTTTTTTTAGCCAAATAGGCCTCATGGGTTTTCCTGGTGTTTCTTCGAGCAAAATTCTTAAATGCAACCAGTGTTTTAAAGTGCTTATAATTTCAATGTTATTGGTCTGATCACTTTGAAACTTGGCAGTTAAGTTGGAAAAAGACTATTCTATGTGAATACAATTTTATTAGACTGTCCGAGGCTTTTCTGAGGACTATTAGGTACGAGGTTGCAGTTAGCTCCCTTCAATTTTCGTTGTCCAGTAATATAGTTCTTATAAAAACATAGTATTTCCTTCAAATTCTATTGTAATGTTAATTTAAATGATAAAAAGACAATCTTTGAATGAAATGAGAGATGAATGATTGTAGAAATTGATCAAATTTGAGTTTTTTTGAAATTCAGTGATAAAGTTGTGATTCGGCTTAGTGCAAAAAGGTGAATTTTACAATTTTTTATGCTCTTCCGCCTTGACCCCCAGAGGGGTCAAATTTAAATAAAATTTTCTAAATCGTTAAACGGTAAAATTTTCTGAATTTTTCGCCAAATTATGGAAAGCTAATAAATTTTATGTGGTCAAAATTTCTTTAGAAAAAAAATGGTGCAATTTTTTTAAATTCACAAAACGTTATATTGAAAATGCATTGCGAGCTAACTACCACCTCGTGCCTTATTAGAGGGGGGGGGTGGTCTGTGTACAAGTGTTGCAGTTATCAAGTAATGAAAAATGTGGTCTTGTTGTGATCAGATAAAAAAGTTGTGGCAGTTTCAGTCTTTATTTGATGAATTTATCTCAATATTTGGTAATTTTAAGCATATTTGTATGTCTATGGGATTTTCAATAGAAATGGCTTATTTTGTATTATTTTCACAAATAAAAGGTCACTGCATGCAGATTAAGACTTACAATGGGATAAAACAGCTATAAATCTTCTTATGTGATGTAGGAAAAATGTTTAAACTAAAATTTATTCAATATTTCTCACACAAAATCATTTTACTACTTGCAAAATAAGGCTGCGGCAGCATAAAAGCTTTTTTGTTTTAAACCTATGAATGCCATATCAAATCAAACTCTCTATATATTGGCTTTATCATAGAAAAACCAGTCAAACTAGAATGAAAAATAGCTAAACAACACAAAATAGCACATGTAAGGTCTCTGGATTTCATAGAACAAGTCACATAACTGAACATATCCACTATTTCTTGCTGTAGATTTGGCCGTTTTTCCTTGTTTCGCACATGAGTCTTAGACAATTTTTTATCTAAAGTGCTATAACTAGTCTTTTTGCTGTTAAAATCTGTTCAACATCATCCTCTCATGCTAAAAACACCTTTAAGTTTGCATATTGTTCCATATTTTACATTATTTTACCATAAAACATTAGTTTTTTGTGATATGTGGGAAAAACGCATTCTAAAATCACATGGTTTATGTACTCCCAAACACAATTTAGAACTTAATTTTCATATGAATATGGTGTTTTTTGTCTTATTTTGTAAGCTTATTATGTATTTAACATTTTAAACCCTTTTTGGACTCAATATTTAATTTCCTTTCTTAAAAAATTCCCATGACCATATATGTACCCCTCAATAAGGCTAAAATGGCTTATTTCCTATCCGCAAATATGGGAGAGGGTCCAAATTTGAAACCATTCAGATATTTCACTAAAACTTGTGTTTTCCATGCTCAGAGAACATAATGTTATTGATTTCAGCCAACAGTTTTGTTAAATTTTATGAAATAATTTTTTTTTAGCCAAATAGGCCTCATGGGTTTTCCTGGTGTTTCTTCGAGCAAAATTCTTAAATGCAACCAGTGTTTTAAAGTGCTTATAATTTCAATGTTATTGGTCTGATCACTTTGAAACTTGGCAGTTAAGTTGGAAAAAGACTATTCTATGTGAATACAATTTTATTAGACTGTCCGAGGCTTTTCTGAGGACTATTAGGTACGAGGTTGCAGTTAGCTCCCTTCAATTTTCGTTGTCCAGTAATATAGTTCTTATAAAAACATAGTATTTCCTTCAAATTCTATTGTAATGTTAATTTAAATGATAAAAAGACAATCTTTGAATGAAATGAGAGATGAATGATTGTAGAAATTGATCAAATTTGAGTTTTTTTGAAATTCAGTGATAAAGTTGTGATTCGGCTTAGTGCAAAAAGGTGAATTTTACAATTTTTTATGCTCTTCCGCCTTGACCCCCAGAGGGGTCAAATTTAAATAAAATTTTCTAAATCGTTAAACGGTAAAATTTTCTGAATTTTTCGCCAAATTATGGAAAGCTAATAAATTTTATGTGGTCAAAATTTCTTTAGAAAAAAAATGGTGCAATTTTTTTAAATTCACAAAACGTTATATTGAAAATGCATTGCGAGCTAACTACCACCTCGTGCCTTATTAGAGGGGGGGGGGTGGTCTGTGTACAAGTGTTGCAGTTATCAAGTAATGAAAAATGTGGTCTTGTTGTGATCAGATAAAAAAGTTGTGGCAGTTTCAGTCTTTATTTGATGAATTTATCTCAATATTTGGTAATTTTAAGCATATTTGTATGTCTATGGGATTTTCAATAGAAATGGCTTATTTTGTATTATTTTCACAAATAAAAGGTCACTGCATGCAGATTAAGACTTACAATGGGATAAAACAGCTATAAATCTTCTTATGTGATGTAGGAAAAATGTTTAAACTAAAATTTATTCAATATTTCTCACACAAAATCATTTTACTACTTGCAAAATAAGGCTGCGGCAGCATAAAAGCTTTTTTGTTTTAAACCTATGAATGCCATATCAAATCAAACTCTCTATATATTGGCTTTATCATAGAAAAACCAGTCAAACTAGAATGAAAAATAGCTAAACAACACAAAATAGCACATGTAAGGTCTCTGGATTTCATAGAACAAGTCACATAACTGAACATATCCACTATTTCTTGCTGTAGATTTGGCCGTTTTTCCTTGTTTCGCACATGAGTCTTAGACAATTTTTTATCTAAAGTGCTATAACTAGTCTTTTTGCTGTTAAAATCTGTTCAACATCATCCTCTCATGCTAAAAACACCTTTAAGTTTGCATATTGTTCCATATTTTACATTATTTTACCATAAAACATTAGTTTTTTGTGATATGTGGGAAAAACGCATTCTAAAATCACATGGTTTATGTACTCCCAAACACAATTTAGAACTTAATTTTCATATGAATATGGTGTTTTTTGTCTTATTTTGTAAGCTTATTATGTATTTAACATTTTAAACCCTTTTTGGACTCAATATTTAATTTCCTTTCTTAAAAAATTCCCATGACCATATATGTACCCCTCAATAAGGCTAAAATGGCTTATTTCCTATCCGCAAATATGGGAGAGGGTCCAAATTTGAAACCATTCAGATATTTCACTAAAACTTGTGTTTTCCATGCTCAGAGAACATAATGTTATTGATTTCAGCCAACAGTTTTGTTAAATTTTATGAAATAATTTTTTTTTAGCCAAATAGGCCTCATGGGTTTTCCTGGTGTTTCTTCGAGCAAAATTCTTAAATGCAACCAGTGTTTTAAAGTGCTTATAATTTCAATGTTATTGGTCTGATCACTTTGAAACTTGGCAGTTAAGTTGGAAAAAGACTATTCTATGTGAATACAATTTTATTAGACTGTCCGAGGCTTTTCTGAGGACTATTAGGTACGAGGTTGCAGTTAGCTCCCTTCAATTTTCGTTGTCCAGTAATATAGTTCTTATAAAAACATAGTATTTCCTTCAAATTCTATTGTAATGTTAATTTAAATGATAAAAAGACAATCTTTGAATGAAATGAGAGATGAATGATTGTAGAAATTGATCAAATTTGAGTTTTTTTGAAATTCAGTGATAAAGTTGTGATTCGGCTTAGTGCAAAAAGGTGAATTTTACAATTTTTTATGCTCTTCCGCCTTGACCCCCAGAGGGGTCAAATTTAAATAAAATTTTCTAAATCGTTAAACGGTAAAATTTTCTGAATTTTTCGCCAAATTATGGAAAGCTAATAAATTTTATGTGGTCAAAATTTCTTTAGAAAAAAAATGGTGCAATTTTTTTAAATTCACAAAACGTTATATTGAAAATGCATTGCGAGCTAACTACCACCTCGTGCCTTATTAGAGGGGGGGGGGTGGTCTGTGTACAAGTGTTGCAGTTATCAAGTAATGAAAAATGTGGTCTTGTTGTGATCAGATAAAAAAGTTGTGGCAGTTTCAGTCTTTATTTGATGAATTTATCTCAATATTTGGTAATTTTAAGCATATTTGTATGTCTATGGGATTTTCAATAGAAATGGCTTATTTTGTATTATTTTCACAAATAAAAGGTCACTGCATGCAGATTAAGACTTACAATGGGATAAAACAGCTATAAATCTTCTTATGTGATGTAGGAAAAATGTTTAAACTAAAATTTATTCAATATTTCTCACACAAAATCATTTTACTACTTGCAAAATAAGGCTGCGGCAGCATAAAAGCTTTTTTGTTTTAAACCTATGAATGCCATATCAAATCAAACTCTCTATATATTGGCTTTATCAAGAAAAACCAGTCAAACTAGAATGAAAAATAGCTAAACAACACAAAATAGCACATGTAAGGTCTCTGGATTTCATAGAACAAGTCACATAACTGAACATATCCACTATTTCTTGCTGTAGATTTGGCCGTTTTTCCTTGTTTCGCACATGAGTCTTAGACAATTTTTTATCTAAAGTGCTATAACTAGTCTTTTTGCTGTTAAAATCTGTTCAACATCATCCTCTCATGCTAAAAACACCTTTAAGTTTGCATATTGTTCCATATTTTACATTATTTTACCATAAAACATTAGTTTTTTGTGATATGTGGGAAAAACGCATTCTAAAATCACATGGTTTATGTACTCCCAAACACAATTTAGAACTTAATTTTCATATG
The DNA here is from genome assembly GCA_963971305.1 of Arcuatula senhousia. Lineage (NCBI taxonomy): Eukaryota > Metazoa > Mollusca > Bivalvia > Mytilida > Mytilidae > Arcuatula > Arcuatula senhousia. The sequence continues at coordinate 45,286,866 of OZ020315.1, forward strand.
AATATGGTGTTTTTTGTCTTATTTTGTAAGCTTATTATGTATTTAACATTTTAAACCCTTTTTGGACTCAATATTTAATTTCCTTTCTTAAAAAATTCCCATGACCATATATGTACCCCTCAATAAGGCTAAAATGGCTTATTTCCTATCCGCAAATATGGGAGAGGGTCCAAATTTGAAACCATTCAGATATTTCACTAAAACTTGTGTTTTCCATGCTCAGAGAACATAATGTTATTGATTTCAGCCAACAGTTTTGTTAAATTTTATGAAATAATTTTTTTTTAGCCAAATAGGCCTCATGGGTTTTCCTGGTGTTTCTTCGAGCAAAATTCTTAAATGCAACCAGTGTTTTAAAGTGCTTATAATTTCAATGTTATTGGTCTGATCACTTTGAAACTTGGCAGTTAAGTTGGAAAAAGACTATTCTATGTGAATACAATTTTATTAGACTGTCCGAGGCTTTTCTGAGGACTATTAGGTACGAGGTTGCAGTTAGCTCCCTTCAATTTTCGTTGTCCAGTAATATAGTTCTTATAAAAACATAGTATTTCCTTCAAATTCTATTGTAATGTTAATTTAAATGATAAAAAGACAATCTTTGAATGAAATGAGAGATGAATGATTGTAGAAATTGATCAAATTTGAGTTTTTTTGAAATTCAGTGATAAAGTTGTGATTCGGCTTAGTGCAAAAAGGTGAATTTTACAATTTTTTATGCTCTTCCGCCTTGACCCCCAGAGGGGTCAAATTTAAATAAAATTTTCTAAATCGTTAAACGGTAAAATTTTCTGAATTTTTCGCCAAATTATGGAAAGCTAATAAATTTTATGTGGTCAAAATTTCTTTAGAAAAAAAATGGTGCAATTTTTTTAAATTCACAAAACGTTATATTGAAAATGCATTGCGAGCTAACTACCACCTCGTGCCTTATTAGAGGGGGGGGGGTGGTCTGTGTACAAGTGTTGCAGTTATCAAGTAATGAAAAATGTGGTCTTGTTGTGATCAGATAAAAAAGTTGTGGCAGTTTCAGTCTTTATTTGATGAATTTATCTCAATATTTGGTAATTTTAAGCATATTTGTATGTCTATGGGATTTTCAATAGAAATGGCTTATTTTGTATTATTTTCACAAATAAAAGGTCACTGCATGCAGATTAAGACTTACAATGGGATAAAACAGCTATAAATCTTCTTATGTGATGTAGGAAAAATGTTTAAACTAAAATTTATTCAATATTTCTCACACAAAATCATTTTACTACTTGCAAAATAAGGCTGCGGCAGCATAAAAGCTTTTTTGTTTTAAACCTATGAATGCCATATCAAATCAAACTCTCTATATATTGGCTTTATCATAGAAAAACCAGTCAAACTAGAATGAAAAATAGCTAAACAACACAAAATAGCACATGTAAGGTCTCTGGATTTCATAGAACAAGTCACATAACTGAACATATCCACTATTTCTTGCTGTAGATTTGGCCGTTTTTCCTTGTTTCGCACATGAGTCTTAGACAATTTTTTATCTAAAGTGCTATAACTAGTCTTTTTGCTGTTAAAATCTGTTCAACATCATCCTCTCATGCTAAAAACACCTTTAAGTTTGCATATTGTTCCATATTTTACATTATTTTACCATAAAACATTAGTTTTTTGTGATATGTGGGAAAAACGCATTCTAAAATCACATGGTTTATGTACTCCCAAACACAATTTAGAACTTAATTTTCATATGAATATGGTGTTTTTTGTCTTATTTTGTAAGCTTATTATGTATTTAACATTTTAAACCCTTTTTGGACTCAATATTTAATTTCCTTTCTTAAAAAATTCCCATGACCATATATGTACCCCTCAATAAGGCTAAAATGGCTTATTTCCTATCCGCAAATATGGGAGAGGGTCCAAATTTGAAACCATTCAGATATTTCACTAAAACTTGTGTTTTCCATGCTCAGAGAACATAATGTTATTGATTTCAGCCAACAGTTTTGTTAAATTTTATGAAATAATTTTTTTTTAGCCAAATAGGCCTCATGGGTTTTCCTGGTGTTTCTTCGAGCAAAATTCTTAAATGCAACCAGTGTTTTAAAGTGCTTATAATTTCAATGTTATTGGTCTGATCACTTTGAAACTTGGCAGTTAAGTTGGAAAAAGACTATTCTATGTGAATACAATTTTATTAGACTGTCCGAGGCTTTTCTGAGGACTATTAGGTACGAGGTTGCAGTTAGCTCCCTTCAATTTTCGTTGTCCAGTAATATAGTTCTTATAAAAACATAGTATTTCCTTCAAATTCTATTGTAATGTTAATTTAAATGATAAAAAGACAATCTTTGAATGAAATGAGAGATGAATGATTGTAGAAATTGATCAAATTTGAGTTTTTTTGAAATTCAGTGATAAAGTTGTGATTCGGCTTAGTGCAAAAAGGTGAATTTTACAATTTTTTATGCTCTTCCGCCTTGACCCCCAGAGGGGTCAAATTTAAATAAAATTTTCTAAATCGTTAAACGGTAAAATTTTCTGAATTTTTCGCCAAATTATGGAAAGCTAATAAATTTTATGTGGTCAAAATTTCTTTAGAAAAAAAATGGTGCAATTTTTTTAAATTCACAAAACGTTATATTGAAAATGCATTGCGAGCTAACTACCACCTCGTGCCTTATTAGAGGGGGGGGGGTGGTCTGTGTACAAGTGTTGCAGTTATCAAGTAATGAAAAATGTGGTCTTGTTGTGATCAGATAAAAAAGTTGTGGCAGTTTCAGTCTTTATTTGATGAATTTATCTCAATATTTGGTAATTTTAAGCATATTTGTATGTCTATGGGATTTTCAATAGAAATGGCTTATTTTGTATTATTTTCACAAATAAAAGGTCACTGCATGCAGATTAAGACTTACAATGGGATAAAACAGCTATAAATCTTCTTATGTGATGTAGGAAAAATGTTTAAACTAAAATTTATTCAATATTTCTCACACAAAATCATTTTACTACTTGCAAAATAAGGCTGCGGCAGCATAAAAGCTTTTTTGTTTTAAACCTATGAATGCCATATCAAATCAAACTCTCTATATATTGGCTTTATCATAGAAAAACCAGTCAAACTAGAATGAAAAATAGCTAAACAACACAAAATAGCACATGTAAGGTCTCTGGATTTCATAGAACAAGTCACATAACTGAACATATCCACTATTTCTTGCTGTAGATTTGGCCGTTTTTCCTTGTTTCGCACATGAGTCTTAGACAATTTTTTATCTAAAGTGCTATAACTAGTCTTTTTGCTGTTAAAATCTGTTCAACATCATCCTCTCATGCTAAAAACACCTTTAAGTTTGCATATTGTTCCATATTTTACATTATTTTACCATAAAACATTAGTTTTTTGTGATATGTGGGAAAAACGCATTCTAAAATCACATGGTTTATGTACTCCCAAACACAATTTAGAACTTAATTTTCATATGAATATGGTGTTTTTTGTCTTATTTTGTAAGCTTATTATGTATTTAACATTTTAAACCCTTTTTGGACTCAATATTTAATTTCCTTTCTTAAAAAATTCCCATGACCATATATGTACCCCTCAATAAGGCTAAAATGGCTTATTTCCTATCCGCAAATATGGGAGAGGGTCCAAATTTGAAACCATTCAGATATTTCACTAAAACTTGTGTTTTCCATGCTCAGAGAACATAATGTTATTGATTTCAGCCAACAGTTTTGTTAAATTTTATGAAATAATTTTTTTTTAGCCAAATAGGCCTCATGGGTTTTCCTGGTGTTTCTTCGAGCAAAATTCTTAAATGCAACCAGTGTTTTAAAGTGCTTATAATTTCAATGTTATTGGTCTGATCACTTTGAAACTTGGCAGTTAAGTTGGAAAAAGACTATTCTATGTGAATACAATTTTATTAGACTGTCCGAGGCTTTTCTGAGGACTATTAGGTACGAGGTTGCAGTTAGCTCCCTTCAATTTTCGTTGTCCAGTAATATAGTTCTTATAAAAACATAGTATTTCCTTCAAATTCTATTGTAATGTTAATTTAAATGATAAAAAGACAATCTTTGAATGAAATGAGAGATGAATGATTGTAGAAATTGATCAAATTTGAGTTTTTTTGAAATTCAGTGATAAAGTTGTGATTCGGCTTAGTGCAAAAAGGTGAATTTTACAATTTTTTATGCTCTTCCGCCTTGACCCCCAGAGGGGTCAAATTTAAATAAAATTTTCTAAATCGTTAAACGGTAAAATTTTCTGAATTTTTCGCCAAATTATGGAAAGCTAATAAATTTTATGTGGTCAAAATTTCTTTAGAAAAAAAATGGTGCAATTTTTTTAAATTCACAAAACGTTATATTGAAAATGCATTGCGAGCTAACTACCACCTCGTGCCTTATTAGAGGGGGGGGGGTGGTCTGTGTACAAGTGTTGCAGTTATCAAGTAATGAAAAATGTGGTCTTGTTGTGATCAGATAAAAAAGTTGTGGCAGTTTCAGTCTTTATTTGATGAATTTATCTCAATATTTGGTAATTTTAAGCATATTTGTATGTCTATGGGATTTTCAATAGAAATGGCTTATTTTGTATTATTTTCACAAATAAAAGGTCACTGCATGCAGATTAAGACTTACAATGGGATAAAACAGCTATAAATCTTCTTATGTGATGTAGGAAAAATGTTTAAACTAAAATTTATTCAATATTTCTCACACAAAATCATTTTACTACTTGCAAAATAAGGCTGCGGCAGCATAAAAGCTTTTTTGTTTTAAACCTATGAATGCCATATCAAATCAAACTCTCTATATATTGGCTTTATCATAGAAAAACCAGTCAAACTAGAATGAAAAATAGCTAAACAACACAAAATAGCACATGTAAGGTCTCTGGATTTCATAGAACAAGTCACATAACTGAACATATCCACTATTTCTTGCTGTAGATTTGGCCGTTTTTCCTTGTTTCGCACATGAGTCTTAGACAATTTTTTATCTAAAGTGCTATAACTAGTCTTTTTGCTGTTAAAATCTGTTCAACATCATCCTCTCATGCTAAAAACACCTTTAAGTTTGCATATTGTTCCATATTTTACATTATTTTACCATAAAACATTAGTTTTTTGTGATATGTGGGAAAAACGCATTCTAAAATCACATGGTTTATGTACTCCCAAACACAATTTAGAACTTAATTTTCATATGAATATGGTGTTTTTTGTCTTATTTTGTAAGCTTATTATGTATTTAACATTTTAAACCCTTTTTGGACTCAATATTTAATTTCCTTTCTTAAAAAATTCCCATGACCATATATGTACCCCTCAATAAGGCTAAAATGGCTTATTTCCTATCCGCAAATATGGGAGAGGGTCCAAATTTGAAACCATTCAGATATTTCACTAAAACTTGTGTTTTCCATGCTCAGAGAACATAATGTTATTGATTTCAGCCAACAGTTTTGTTAAATTTTATGAAATAATTTTTTTTTAGCCAAATAGGCCTCATGGGTTTTCCTGGTGTTTCTTCGAGCAAAATTCTTAAATGCAACCAGTGTTTTAAAGTGCTTATAATTTCAATGTTATTGGTCTGATCACTTTGAAACTTGGCAGTTAAGTTGGAAAAAGACTATTCTATGTGAATACAATTTTATTAGACTGTCCGAGGCTTTTCTGAGGACTATTAGGTACGAGGTTGCAGTTAGCTCCCTTCAATTTTCGTTGTCCAGTAATATAGTTCTTATAAAAACATAGTATTTCCTTCAAATTCTATTGTAATGTTAATTTAAATGATAAAAAGACAATCTTTGAATGAAATGAGAGATGAATGATTGTAGAAATTGATCAAATTTGAGTTTTTTTGAAATTCAGTGATAAAGTTGTGATTCGGCTTAGTGCAAAAAGGTGAATTTTACAATTTTTTATGCTCTTCCGCCTTGACCCCCAGAGGGGTCAAATTTAAATAAAATTTTCTAAATCGTTAAACGGTAAAATTTTCTGAATTTTTCGCCAAATTATGGAAAGCTAATAAATTTTATGTGGTCAAAATTTCTTTAGAAAAAAAATGGTGCAATTTTTTTAAATTCACAAAACGTTATATTGAAAATGCATTGCGAGCTAACTACCACCTCGTGCCTTATTAGAGGGGGGGGGGTGGTCTGTGTACAAGTGTTGCAGTTATCAAGTAATGAAAAATGTGGTCTTGTTGTGATCAGATAAAAAAGTTGTGGCAGTTTCAGTCTTTATTTGATGAATTTATCTCAATATTTGGTAATTTTAAGCATATTTGTATGTCTATGGGATTTTCAATAGAAATGGCTTATTTTGTATTATTTTCACAAATAAAAGGTCACTGCATGCAGATTAAGACTTACAATGGGATAAAACAGCTATAAATCTTCTTATGTGATGTAGGAAAAATGTTTAAACTAAAATTTATTCAATATTTCTCACACAAAATCATTTTACTACTTGCAAAATAAGGCTGCGGCAGCATAAAAGCTTTTTTGTTTTAAACCTATGAATGCCATATCAAATCAAACTCTCTATATATTGGCTTTATCATAGAAAAACCAGTCAAACTAGAATGAAAAATAGCTAAACAACACAAAATAGCACATGTAAGGTCTCTGGATTTCATAGAACAAGTCACATAACTGAACATATCCACTATTTCTTGCTGTAGATTTGGCCGTTTTTCCTTGTTTCGCACATGAGTCTTAGACAATTTTTTATCTAAAGTGCTATAACTAGTCTTTTTGCTGTTAAAATCTGTTCAACATCATCCTCTCATGCTAAAAACACCTTTAAGTTTGCATATTGTTCCATATTTTACATTATTTTACCATAAAACATTAGTTTTTTGTGATATGTGGGAAAAACGCATTCTAAAATCACATGGTTTATGTACTCCCAAACACAATTTAGAACTTAATTTTCATATGAATATGGTGTTTTTTGTCTTATTTTGTAAGCTTATTATGTATTTAACATTTTAAACCCTTTTTGGACTCAATATTTAATTTCCTTTCTTAAAAAATTCCCATGACCATATATGTACCCCTCAATAAGGCTAAAATGGCTTATTTCCTATCCGCAAATATGGGAGAGGGTCCAAATTTGAAACCATTCAGATATTTCACTAAAACTTGTGTTTTCCATGCTCAGAGAACATAATGTTATTGATTTCAGCCAACAGTTTTGTTAAATTTTATGAAATAATTTTTTTTTAGCCAAATAGGCCTCATGGGTTTTCCTGGTGTTTCTTCGAGCAAAATTCTTAAATGCAACCAGTGTTTTAAAGTGCTTATAATTTCAATGTTATTGGTCTGATCACTTTGAAACTTGGCAGTTAAGTTGGAAAAAGACTATTCTATGTGAATACAATTTTATTAGACTGTCCGAGGCTTTTCTGAGGACTATTAGGTACGAGGTTGCAGTTAGCTCCCTTCAATTTTCGTTGTCCAGTAATATAGTTCTTATAAAAACATAGTATTTCCTTCAAATTCTATTGTAATGTTAATTTAAATGATAAAAAGACAATCTTTGAATGAAATGAGAGATGAATGATTGTAGAAATTGATCAAATTTGAGTTTTTTTGAAATTCAGTGATAAAGTTGTGATTCGGCTTAGTGCAAAAAGGTGAATTTTACAATTTTTTATGCTCTTCCGCCTTGACCCCCAGAGGGGTCAAATTTAAATAAAATTTTCTAAATCGTTAAACGGTAAAATTTTCTGAATTTTTCGCCAAATTATGGAAAGCTAATAAATTTTATGTGGTCAAAATTTCTTTAGAAAAAAAATGGTGCAATTTTTTTAAATTCACAAAACGTTATATTGAAAATGCATTGCGAGCTAACTACCACCTCGTGCCTTATTAGAGGGGGGGGGGTGGTCTGTGTACAAGTGTTGCAGTTATCAAGTAATGAAAAATGTGGTCTTGTTGTGATCAGATAAAAAAGTTGTGGCAGTTTCAGTCTTTATTTGATGAATTTATCTCAATATTTGGTAATTTTAAGCATATTTGTATGTCTATGGGATTTTCAATAGAAATGGCTTATTTTGTATTATTTTCACAAATAAAAGGTCACTGCATGCAGATTAAGACTTACAATGGGATAAAACAGCTATAAATCTTCTTATGTGATGTAGGAAAAATGTTTAAACTAAAATTTATTCAATATTTCTCACACAAAATCATTTTACTACTTGCAAAATAAGGCTGCGGCAGCATAAAAGCTTTTTTGTTTTAAACCTATGAATGCCATATCAAATCAAACTCTCTATATATTGGCTTTATCATAGAAAAACCAGTCAAACTAGAATGAAAAATAGCTAAACAACACAAAATAGCACATGTAAGGTCTCTGGATTTCATAGAACAAGTCACATAACTGAACATATCCACTATTTCTTGCTGTAGATTTGGCCGTTTTTCCTTGTTTCGCACATGAGTCTTAGACAATTTTTTATCTAAAGTGCTATAACTAGTCTTTTTGCTGTTAAAATCTGTTCAACATCATCCTCTCATGCTAAAAACACCTTTAAGTTTGCATATTGTTCCATATTTTACATTATTTTACCATAAAACATTAGTTTTTTGTGATATGTGGGAAAAACGCATTCTAAAATCACATGGTTTATGTACTCCCAAACACAATTTAGAACTTAATTTTCATATGAATATGGTGTTTTTTGTCTTATTTTGTAAGCTTATTATGTATTTAACATTTTAAACCCTTTTTGGACTCAATATTTAATTTCCTTTCTTAAAAAATTCCCATGACCATATATGTACCCCTCAATAAGGCTAAAATGGCTTATTTCCTATCCGCAAATATGGGAGAGGGTCCAAATTTGAAACCATTCAGATATTTCACTAAAACTTGTGTTTTCCATGCTCAGAGAACATAATGTTATTGATTTCAGCCAACAGTTTTGTTAAATTTTATGAAATAATTTTTTTTTAGCCAAATAGGCCTCATGGGTTTTCCTGGTGTTTCTTCGAGCAAAATTCTTAAATGCAACCAGTGTTTTAAAGTGCTTATAATTTCAATGTTATTGGTCTGATCACTTTGAAACTTGGCAGTTAAGTTGGAAAAAGACTATTCTATGTGAATACAATTTTATTAGACTGTCCGAGGCTTTTCTGAGGACTATTAGGTACGAGGTTGCAGTTAGCTCCCTTCAATTTTCGTTGTCCAGTAATATAGTTCTTATAAAAACATAGTATTTCCTTCAAATTCTATTGTAATGTTAATTTAAATGATAAAAAGACAATCTTTGAATGAAATGAGAGATGAATGATTGTAGAAATTGATCAAATTTGAGTTTTTTTGAAATTCAGTGATAAAGTTGTGATTCGGCTTAGTGCAAAAAGGTGAATTTTACAATTTTTTATGCTCTTCCGCCTTGACCCCCAGAGGGGTCAAATTTAAATAAAATTTTCTAAATCGTTAAACGGTAAAATTTTCTGAATTTTTCGCCAAATTATGGAAAGCTAATAAATTTTATGTGGTCAAAATTTCTTTAGAAAAAAAATGGTGCAATTTTTTTAAATTCACAAAACGTTATATTGAAAATGCATTGCGAGCTAACTACCACCTCGTGCCTTATTAGAGGGGGGGGGTGGTCTGTGTACAAGTGTTGCAGTTATCAAGTAATGAAAAATGTGGTCTTGTTGTGATCAGATAAAAAAGTTGTGGCAGTTTCAGTCTTTATTTGATGAATTTATCTCAATATTTGGTAATTTTAAGCATATTTGTATGTCTATGGGATTTTCAATAGAAATGGCTTATTTTGTATTATTTTCACAAATAAAAGGTCACTGCATGCAGATTAAGACTTACAATGGGATAAAACAGCTATAAATCTTCTTATGTGATGTAGGAAAAATGTTTAAACTAAAATTTATTCAATATTTCTCACACAAAATCATTTTACTACTTGCAAAATAAGGCTGCGGCAGCATAAAAGCTTTTTTGTTTTAAACCTATGAATGCCATATCAAATCAAACTCTCTATATATTGGCTTTATCATAGAAAAACCAGTCAAACTAGAATGAAAAATAGCTAAACAACACAAAATAGCACATGTAAGGTCTCTGGATTTCATAGAACAAGTCACATAACTGAACATATCCACTATTTCTTGCTGTAGATTTGGCCGTTTTTCCTTGTTTCGCACATGAGTCTTAGACAATTTTTTATCTAAAGTGCTATAACTAGTCTTTTTGCTGTTAAAATCTGTTCAACATCATCCTCTCATGCTAAAAACACCTTTAAGTTTGCATATTGTTCCATATTTTACATTATTTTACCATAAAACATTAGTTTTTTGTGATATGTGGGAAAAACGCATTCTAAAATCACATGGTTTATGTACTCCCAAACACAATTTAGAACTTAATTTTCATATGAATATGGTGTTTTTTGTCTTATTTTGTAAGCTTATTATGTATTTAACATTTTAAACCCTTTTTGGACTCAATATTTAATTTCCTTTCTTAAAAAATTCCCATGACCATATATGTACCCCTCAATAAGGCTAAAATGGCTTATTTCCTATCCGCAAATATGGGAGAGGGTCCAAATTTGAAACCATTCAGATATTTCACTAAAACTTGTGTTTTCCATGCTCAGAGAACATAATGTTATTGATTTCAGCCAACAGTTTTGTTAAATTTTATGAAATAATTTTTTTTTAGCCAAATAGGCCTCATGGGTTTTCCTGGTGTTTCTTCGAGCAAAATTCTTAAATGCAACCAGTGTTTTAAAGTGCTTATAATTTCAATGTTATTGGTCTGATCACTTTGAAACTTGGCAGTTAAGTTGGAAAAAGACTATTCTATGTGAATACAATTTTATTAGACTGTCCGAGGCTTTTCTGAGGACTATTAGGTACGAGGTTGCAGTTAGCTCCCTTCAATTTTCGTTGTCCAGTAATATAGTTCTTATAAAAACATAGTATTTCCTTCAAATTCTATTGTAATGTTAATTTAAATGATAAAAAGACAATCTTTGAATGAAATGAGAGATGAATGATTGTAGAAATTGATCAAATTTGAGTTTTTTTGAAATTCAGTGATAAAGTTGTGATTCGGCTTAGTGCAAAAAGGTGAATTTTACAATTTTTTATGCTCTTCCGCCTTGACCCCCAGAGGGGTCAAATTTAAATAAAATTTTCTAAATCGTTAAACGGTAAAATTTTCTGAATTTTTCGCCAAATTATGGAAAGCTAATTAATTTTATGTGGTCAAAATTTCTTTAGAAAAAAAATGGTGCAATTTTTTTAAATTCACAAAACGTTATATTGAAAATGCATTGCGAGCTAACTACCACCTCGTGCCTTATTAGAGGGGGGGGGTGGTCTGTGTACAAGTGTTGCAGTTATCAAGTAATGAAAAATGTGGTCTTGTTGTGATCAGATAAAAAAGTTGTGGCAGTTTCAGTCTTTATTTGATGAATTTATCTCAATATTTGGTAATTTTAAGCATATTTGTATGTCTATGGGATTTTCAATAGAAATGGCTTATTTTGTATTATTTTCACAAATAAAAGGTCACTGCATGCAGATTAAGACTTACAATGGGATAAAACAGCTATAAATCTTCTTATGTGATGTAGGAAAAATGTTTAAACTAAAATTTATTCAATATTTCTCACACAAAATCATTTTACTACTTGCAAAATAAGGCTGCGGCAGCATAAAAGCTTTTTTGTTTTAAACCTATGAATGCCATATCAAATCAAACTCTCTATATATTGGCTTTATCATAGAAAAACCAGTCAAACTAGAATGAAAAATAGCTAAACAACACAAAATAGCACATGTAAGGTCTCTGGATTTCATAGAACAAGTCACATAACTGAACATATCCACTATTTCTTGCTGTAGATTTGGCCGTTTTTCCTTGTTTCGCACATGAGTCTTAGACAATTTTTTATCTAAAGTGCTATAACTAGTCTTTTTGCTGTTAAAATCTGTTCAACATCATCCTCTCATGCTAAAAACACCTTTAAGTTTGCATATTGTTCCATATTTTACATTATTTTACCATAAAACATTAGTTTTTTGTGATATGTGGGAAAAACGCATTCTAAAATCACATGGTTTATGTACTCCCAAACACAATTTAGAACTTAATTTTCATATGAATATGGTGTTTTTTGTCTTATTTTGTAAGCTTATTATGTATTTAACATTTTAAACCCTTTTTGGACTCAATATTTAATTTCCTTTCTTAAAAAATTCCCATGACCATATATGTACCCCTCAATAAGGCTAAAATGGCTTATTTCCTATCCGCAAATATGGGAGAGGGTCCAAATTTGAAACCATTCAGATATTTCACTAAAACTTGTGTTTTCCATGCTCAGAGAACATAATGTTATTGATTTCAGCCAACAGTTTTGTTAAATTTTATGAAATAATTTTTTTTTAGCCAAATAGGCCTCATGGGTTTTCCTGGTGTTTCTTCGAGCAAAATTCTTAAATGCAACCAGTGTTTTAAAGTGCTTATAATTTCAATGTTATTGGTCTGATCACTTTGAAACTTGGCAGTTAAGTTGGAAAAAGACTATTCTATGTGAATACAATTTTATTAGACTGTCCGAGGCTTTTCTGAGGACTATTAGGTACGAGGTTGCAGTTAGCTCCCTTCAATTTTCGTTGTCCAGTAATATAGTTCTTATAAAAACATAGTATTTCCTTCAAATTCTATTGTAATGTTAATTTAAATGATAAAAAGACAATCTTTGAATGAAATGAGAGATGAATGATTGTAGAAATTGATCAAATTTGAGTTTTTTTGAAATTCAGTGATAAAGTTGTGATTCGGCTTAGTGCAAAAAGGTGAATTTTACAATTTTTTATGCTCTTCCGCCTTGACCCCCAGAGGGGTCAAATTTAAATAAAATTTTCTAAATCGTTAAACGGTAAAATTTTCTGAATTTTTCGCCAAATTATGGAAAGCTAATAAATTTTATGTGGTCAAAATTTCTTTAGAAAAAAAATGGTGCAATTTTTTTAAATTCACAAAACGTTATATTGAAAATGCATTGCGAGCTAACTACCACCTCGTGCCTTATTAGAGGGGGGGGGGGTGGTCTGTGTACAAGTGTTGCAGTTATCAAGTAATGAAAAATGTGGTCTTGTTGTGATCAGATAAAAAAGTTGTGGCAGTTTCAGTCTTTATTTGATGAATTTATCTCAATATTTGGTAATTTTAAGCATATTTGTATGTCTATGGGATTTTCAATAGAAATGGCTTATTTTGTATTATTTTCACAAATAAAAGGTCACTGCATGCAGATTAAGACTTACAATGGGATAAAACAGCTATAAATCTTCTTATGTGATGTAGGAAAAATGTTTAAACTAAAATTTATTCAATATTTCTCACACAAAATCATTTTACTACTTGCAAAATAAGGCTGCGGCAGCATAAAAGCTTTTTTGTTTTAAACCTATGAATGCCATATCAAATCAAACTCTCTATATATTGGCTTTATCATAGAAAAACCAGTCAAACTAGAATGAAAAATAGCTAAACAACACAAAATAGCACATGTAAGGTCTCTGGATTTCATAGAACAAGTCACATAACTGAACATATCCACTATTTCTTGCTGTAGATTTGGCCGTTTTTCCTTGTTTCGCACATGAGTCTTAGACAATTTTTTATCTAAAGTGCTATAACTAGTCTTTTTGCTGTTAAAATCTGTTCAACATCATCCTCTCATGCTAAAAACACCTTTAAGTTTGCATATTGTTCCATATTTTACATTATTTTACCATAAAACATTAGTTTTTTGTGATATGTGGGAAAAACGCATTCTAAAATCACATGGTTTATGTACTCCCAAACACAATTTAGAACTTAATTTTCATATGAATATGGTGTTTTTTGTCTTATTTTGTAAGCTTATTATGTATTTAACATTTTAAACCCTTTTTGGACTCAATATTTAATTTCCTTTCTTAAAAAATTCCCATGACCATATATGTACCCCTCAATAAGGCTAAAATGGCTTATTTCCTATCCGCAAATATGGGAGAGGGTCCAAATTTGAAACCATTCAGATATTTCACTAAAACTTGTGTTTTCCATGCTCAGAGAACATAATGTTATTGATTTCAGCCAACAGTTTTGTTAAATTTTATGAAATAATTTTTTTTTAGCCAAATAGGCCTCATGGGTTTTCCTGGTGTTTCTTCGAGCAAAATTCTTAAATGCAACCAGTGTTTTAAAGTGCTTATAATTTCAATGTTATTGGTCTGATCACTTTGAAACTTGGCAGTTAAGTTGGAAAAAGACTATTCTATGTGAATACAATTTTATTAGACTGTCCGAGGCTTTTCTGAGGACTATTAAGAGGGGGGGGGGGTGGTCTGTGTACAAGTGTTGCAGTTATCAAGTAATGAAAAATGTGGTCTTGTTGTGATCAGATAAAAAAGTTGTGGCAGTTTCAGTCTTTATTTGATGAATTTATCTCAATATTTGGTAATTTTAAGCATATTTGTATGTCTATGGGATTTTCAATAGAAATGGCTTATTTTGTATTATTTTCACAAATAAAAGGTCACTGCATGCAGATTAAGACTTACAATGGGATAAAACAGCTATAAATCTTCTTATGTGATGTAGGAAAAATGTTTAAACTAAAATTTATTCAATATTTCTCACACAAAATCATTTTACTACTTGCAAAATAAGGCTGCGGCAGCATAAAAGCTTTTTTGTTTTAAACCTATGAATGCCATATCAAATCAAACTCTCTATATATTGGATCATAGAAAAACCAGTCAAACTAGAATGAAAAATAGCTAAACAACACAAAATAGCACATGTAAGGTCTCTGGATTTCATAGAACAAGTCACATAACTGAACATATCCACTATTTCTTGCTGTAGATTTGGCCGTTTTTCCTTGTTTCGCACATGAGTCTTAGACAATTTTTTATCTAAAGTGCTATAACTAGTCTTTTTGCTGTTAAAATCTGTTCAACATCATCCTCTCATGCTAAAAACACCTTTAAGTTTGCATATTGTTCCATATTTTACATTATTTTACCATAAAACATTAGTTTTTTGTGATATGTGGGAAAAACGCATTCTAAAATCACATGGTTTATGTACTCCCAAACACAATTTAGAACTTAATTTTCATATGAATATGGTGTTTTTTGTCTTATTTTGTAAGCTTATTATGTATTTAACATTTTAAACCCTTTTTGGACTCAATATTTAATTTCCTTTCTTAAAAAATTCCCATGACCATATATGTACCCCTCAATAAGGCTAAAATGGCTTATTTCCTATCCGCAAATATGGGAGAGGGTCCAAATTTGAAACCATTCAGATATTTCACTAAAACTTGTGTTTTCCATGCTCAGAGAACATAATGTTATTGATTTCAGCCAACAGTTTTGTTAAATTTTATGAAATAATTTTTTTTTAGCCAAATAGGCCTCATGGGTTTTCCTGGTGTTTCTTCGAGCAAAATTCTTAAATGCAACCAGTGTTTTAAAGTGCTTATAATTTCAATGTTATTGGTCTGATCACTTTGAAACTTGGCAGTTAAGTTGGAAAAAGACTATTCTATGTGAATACAATTTTATTAGACTGTCCGAGGCTTTTCTGAGGACTATTAGGTACGAGGTTGCAGTTAGCTCCCTTCAATTTTCGTTGTCCAGTAATATAGTTCTTATAAAAACATAGTATTTCCTTCAAATTCTATTGTAATGTTAATTTAAATGATAAAAAGACAATCTTTGAATGAAATGAGAGATGAATGATTGTAGAAATTGATCAAATTTGAGTTTTTTTGAAATTCAGTGATAAAGTTGTGATTCGGCTTAGTGCAAAAAGGTGAATTTTACAATTTTTTATGCTCTTCCGCCTTGACCCCCAGAGGGGTCAAATTTAAATAAAATTTTCTAAATCGTTAAACGGTAAAATTTTCTGAATTTTTCGCCAAATTATGGAAAGCTAATAAATTTTATGTGGTCAAAATTTCTTTAGAAAAAAAATGGTGCAATTTTTTTAAATTCACAAAACGTTATATTGAAAATGCATTGCGAGCTAACTACCACCTCGTGCCTTATTAGAGGGGGGGGGTGGTCTGTGTACAAGTGTTGCAGTTATCAAGTAATGAAAAATGTGGTCTTGTTGTGATCAGATAAAAAAGTTGTGGCAGTTTCAGTCTTTATTTGATGAATTTATCTCAATATTTGGTAATTTTAAGCATATTTGTATGTCTATGGGATTTTCAATAGAAATGGCTTATTTTGTATTATTTTCACAAATAAAAGGTCACTGCATGCAGATTAAGACTTACAATGGGATAAAACAGCTATAAATCTTCTTATGTGATGTAGGAAAAATGTTTAAACTAAAATTTATTCAATATTTCTCACACAAAATCATTTTACTACTTGCAAAATAAGGCTGCGGCAGCATAAAAGCTTTTTTGTTTTAAACCTATGAATGCCATATCAAATCAAACTCTCTATATATTGGCTTTATCATAGAAAAACCAGTCAAACTAGAATGAAAAATAGCTAAACAACACAAAATAGCACATGTAAGGTCTCTGGATTTCATAGAACAAGTCACATAACTGAACATATCCACTATTTCTTGCTGTAGATTTGGCCGTTTTTCCTTGTTTCGCACATGAGTCTTAGACAATTTTTTATCTAAAGTGCTATAACTAGTCTTTTTGCTGTTAAAATCTGTTCAACATCATCCTCTCATGCTAAAAACACCTTTAAGTTTGCATATTGTTCCATATTTTACATTATTTTACCATAAAACATTAGTTTTTTGTGATATGTGGGAAAAACGCATTCTAAAATCACATGGTTTATGTACTCCCAAACACAATTTAGAACTTAATTTTCATATGAATATGGTGTTTTTTGTCTTATTTTGTAAGCTTATTATGTATTTAACATTTTAAACCCTTTTTGGACTCAATATTTAATTTCCTTTCTTAAAAAATTCCCATGACCATATATGTACCCCTCAATAAGGCTAAAATGGCTTATTTCCTATCCGCAAATATGGGAGAGGGTCCAAATTTGAAACCATTCAGATATTTCACTAAAACTTGTGTTTTCCATGCTCAGAGAACATAATGTTATTGATTTCAGCCAACAGTTTTGTTAAATTTTATGAAATAATTTTTTTTTAGCCAAATAGGCCTCATGGGTTTTCCTGGTGTTTCTTCGAGCAAAATTCTTAAATGCAACCAGTGTTTTAAAGTGCTTATAATTTCAATGTTATTGGTCTGATCACTTTGAAACTTGGCAGTTAAGTTGGAAAAAGACTATTCTATGTGAATACAATTTTATTAGACTGTCCGAGGCTTTTCTGAGGACTATTAGAGGGGGGGGTGGTCTGTGTACAAGTGTTGCAGTTATCAAGTAATGAAAAATGTGGTCTTGTTGTGATCAGATAAAAAAGTTGTGGCAGTTTCAGTCTTTATTTGATGAATTTATCTCAATATTTGGTAATTTTAAGCATATTTGTATGTCTATGGGATTTTCAATAGAAATGGCTTATTTTGTATTATTTTCACAAATAAAAGGTCACTGCATGCAGATTAAGACTTACAATGGGATAAAACAGCTATAAATCTTCTTATGTGATGTAGGAAAAATGTTTAAACTAAAATTTATTCAATATTTCTCACACAAAATCATTTTACTACTTGCAAAATAAGGCTGCGGCAGCATAAAAGCTTTTTTGTTTTAAACCTATGAATGCCATATCAAATCAAACTCTCTATATATTGGCTTTATCATAGAAAAACCAGTCAAACTAGAATGAAAAATAGCTAAACAACACAAAATAGCACATGTAAGGTCTCTGGATTTCATAGAACAAGTCACATAACTGAACATATCCACTATTTCTTGCTGTAGATTTGGCCGTTTTTCCTTGTTTCGCACATGAGTCTTAGACAATTTTTTATCTAAAGTGCTATAACTAGTCTTTTTGCTGTTAAAATCTGTTCAACATCATCCTCTCATGCTAAAAACACCTTTAAGTTTGCATATTGTTCCATATTTTACATTATTTTACCATAAAACATTAGTTTTTTGTGATATGTGGGAAAAACGCATTCTAAAATCACATGGTTTATGTACTCCCAAACACAATTTAGAACTTAATTTTCATATGAATATGGTGTTTTTTGTCTTATTTTGTAAGCTTATTATGTATTTAACATTTTAAACCCTTTTTGGACTCAATATTTAATTTCCTTTCTTAAAAAATTCCCATGACCATATATGTACCCCTCAATAAGGCTAAAATGGCTTATTTCCTATCCGCAAATATGGGAGAGGGTCCAAATTTGAAACCATTCAGATATTTCACTAAAACTTGTGTTTTCCATGCTCAGAGAACATAATGTTATTGATTTCAGCCAACAGTTTTGTTAAATTTTATGAAATAATTTTTTTTTAGCCAAATAGGCCTCATGGGTTTTCCTGGTGTTTCTTCGAGCAAAATTCTTAAATGCAACCAGTGTTTTAAAGTGCTTATAATTTCAATGTTATTGGTCTGATCACTTTGAAACTTGGCAGTTAAGTTGGAAAAAGACTATTCTATGTGAATACAATTTTATTAGACTGTCCGAGGCTTTTCTGAGGACTATTATATTAGAGGGGGGGGTGGTCTGTGTACAAGTGTTGCAGTTATCAAGTAATGAAAAATGTGGTCTTGTTGTGATCAGATAAAAAAGTTGTGGCAGTTTCAGTCTTTATTTGATGAATTTATCTCAATATTTGGTAATTTTAAGCATATTTGTATGTCTATGGGATTTTCAATAGAAATGGCTTATTTTGTATTATTTTCACAAATAAAAGGTCACTGCATGCAGATTAAGACTTACAATGGGATAAAACAGCTATAAATCTTCTTATGTGATGTAGGAAAAATGTTTAAACTAAAATTTATTCAATATTTCTCACACAAAATCATTTTACTACTTGCAAAATAAGGCTGCGGCAGCATAAAAGCTTTTTTGTTTTAAACCTATGAATGCCATATCAAATCAAACTCTCTATATATTGGCTTTATCATAGAAAAACCAGTCAAACTAGAATGAAAAATAGCTAAACAACACAAAATAGCACATGTAAGGTCTCTGGATTTCATAGAACAAGTCACATAACTGAACATATCCACTATTTCTTGCTGTAGATTTGGCCGTTTTTCCTTGTTTCGCACATGAGTCTTAGACAATTTTTTATCTAAAGTGCTATAACTAGTCTTTTTGCTGTTAAAATCTGTTCAACATCATCCTCTCATGCTAAAAACACCTTTAAGTTTGCATATTGTTCCATATTTTACATTATTTTACCATAAAACATTAGTTTTTTGTGATATGTGGGAAAAACGCATTCTAAAATCACATGGTTTATGTACTCCCAAACACAATTTAGAACTTAATTTTCATATGAATATGGTGTTTTTTGTCTTATTTTGTAAGCTTATTATGTATTTAACATTTTAAACCCTTTTTGGACTCAATATTTAATTTCCTTTCTTAAAAAATTCCCATGACCATATATGTACCCCTCAATAAGGCTAAAATGGCTTATTTCCTATCCGCAAATATGGGAGAGGGTCCAAATTTGAAACCATTCAGATATTTCACTAAAACTTGTGTTTTCCATGCTCAGAGAACATAATGTTATTGATTTCAGCCAACAGTTTTGTTAAATTTTATGAAATAATTTTTTTTTAGCCAAATAGGCCTCATGGGTTTTCCTGGTGTTTCTTCGAGCAAAATTCTTAAATGCAACCAGTGTTTTAAAGTGCTTATAATTTCAATGTTATTGGTCTGATCACTTTGAAACTTGGCAGTTAAGTTGGAAAAAGACTATTCTATGTGAATACAATTTTATTAGACTGTCCGAGGCTTTTCTGAGGACTATTAGGTACGAGGTTGCAGTTAGCTCCCTTCAATTTTCGTTGTCCAGTAATATAGTTCTTATAAAAACATAGTATTTCCTTCAAATTCTATTGTAATGTTAATTTAAATGATAAAAAGACAATCTTTGAATGAAATGAGAGATGAATGATTGTAGAAATTGATCAAATTTGAGTTTTTTTGAAATTCAGTGATAAAGTTGTGATTCGGCTTAGTGCAAAAAGGTGAATTTTACAATTTTTTATGCTCTTCCGCCTTGACCCCCAGAGGGGTCAAATTTAAATAAAATTTTCTAAATCGTTAAACGGTAAAATTTTCTGAATTTTTCGCCAAATTATGGAAAGCTAATAAATTTTATGTGGTCAAAATTTCTTTAGAAAAAAAATGGTGCAATTTTTTTAAATTCACAAAACGTTATATTGAAAATGCATTGCGAGCTAACTACCACCTCGTGCCTTATTAGAGGGGGGGGTGGTCTGTGTACAAGTGTTGCAGTTATCAAGTAATGAAAAATGTGGTCTTGTTGTGATCAGATAAAAAAGTTGTGGCAGTTTCAGTCTTTATTTGATGAATTTATCTCAATATTTGGTAATTTTAAGCATATTTGTATGTCTATGGGATTTTCAATAGAAATGGCTTATTTTGTATTATTTTCACAAATAAAAGGTCACTGCATGCAGATTAAGACTTACAATGGGATAAAACAGCTATAAATCTTCTTATGTGATGTAGGAAAAATGTTTAAACTAAAATTTATTCAATATTTCTCACACAAAATCATTTTACTACTTGCAAAATAAGGCTGCGGCAGCATAAAAGCTTTTTTGTTTTAAACCTATGAATGCCATATCAAATCAAACTCTCTATATATTGGCTTTATCATAGAAAAACCAGTCAAACTAGAATGAAAAATAGCTAAACAACACAAAATAGCACATGTAAGGTCTCTGGATTTCATAGAACAAGTCACATAACTGAACATATCCACTATTTCTTGCTGTAGATTTGGCCGTTTTTCCTTGTTTCGCACATGAGTCTTAGACAATTTTTTATCTAAAGTGCTATAACTAGTCTTTTTGCTGTTAAAATCTGTTCAACATCATCCTCTCATGCTAAAAACACCTTTAAGTTTGCATATTGTTCCATATTTTACATTATTTTACCATAAAACATTAGTTTTTTGTGATATGTGGGAAAAACGCATTCTAAAATCACATGGTTTATGTACTCCCAAACACAATTTAGAACTTAATTTTCATATGAATATGGTGTTTTTTGTCTTATTTTGTAAGCTTATTATGTATTTAACATTTTAAACCCTTTTTGGACTCAATATTTAATTTCCTTTCTTAAAAAATTCCCATGACCATATATGTACCCCTCAATAAGGCTAAAATGGCTTATTTCCTATCCGCAAATATGGGAGAGGGTCCAAATTTGAAACCATTCAGATATTTCACTAAAACTTGTGTTTTCCATGCTCAGAGAACATAATGTTATTGATTTCAGCCAACAGTTTTGTTAAATTTTATGAAATAATTTTTTTTTAGCCAAATAGGCCTCATGGGTTTTCCTGGTGTTTCTTCGAGCAAAATTCTTAAATGCAACCAGTGTTTTAAAGTGCTTATAATTTCAATGTTATTGGTCTGATCACTTTGAAACTTGGCAGTTAAGTTGGAAAAAGACTATTCTATGTGAATACAATTTTATTAGACTGTCCGAGGCTTTTCTGAGGACTATTAGGTACGAGGTTGCAGTTAGCTCCCTTCAATTTTCGTTGTCCAGTAATATAGTTCTTATAAAAACATAGTATTTCCTTCAAATTCTATTGTAATGTTAATTTAAATGATAAAAAGACAATCTTTGAATGAAATGAGAGATGAATGATTGTAGAAATTGATCAAATTTGAGTTTTTTTGAAATTCAGTGATAAAGTTGTGATTCGGCTTAGTGCAAAAAGGTGAATTTTACAATTTTTTATGCTCTTCCGCCTTGACCCCCAGAGGGGTCAAATTTAAATAAAATTTTCTAAATCGTTAAACGGTAAAATTTTCTGAATTTTTCGCCAAATTATGGAAAGCTAATAAATTTTATGTGGTCAAAATTTCTTTAGAAAAAAAATGGTGCAATTTTTTTAAATTCACAAAACGTTATATTGAAAATGCATTGCGAGCTAACTACCACCTCGTGCCTTATTAGAGGGGGGGGGTGGTCTGTGTACAAGTGTTGCAGTTATCAAGTAATGAAAAATGTGGTCTTGTTGTGATCAGATAAAAAAGTTGTGGCAGTTTCAGTCTTTATTTGATGAATTTATCTCAATATTTGGTAATTTTAAGCATATTTGTATGTCTATGGGATTTTCAATAGAAATGGCTTATTTTGTATTATTTTCACAAATAAAAGGTCACTGCATGCAGATTAAGACTTACAATGGGATAAAACAGCTATAAATCTTCTTATGTGATGTAGGAAAAATGTTTAAACTAAAATTTATTCAATATTTCTCACACAAAATCATTTTACTACTTGCAAAATAAGGCTGCGGCAGCATAAAAGCTTTTTTGTTTTAAACCTATGAATGCCATATCAAATCAAACTCTCTATATATTGGCTTTATCATAGAAAAACCAGTCAAACTAGAATGAAAAATAGCTAAACAACACAAAATAGCACATGTAAGGTCTCTGGATTTCATAGAACAAGTCACATAACTGAACATATCCACTATTTCTTGCTGTAGATTTGGCCGTTTTTCCTTGTTTCGCACATGAGTCTTAGACAATTTTTTATCTAAAGTGCTATAACTAGTCTTTTTGCTGTTAAAATCTGTTCAACATCATCCTCTCATGCTAAAAACACCTTTAAGTTTGCATATTGTTCCATATTTTACATTATTTTACCATAAAACATTAGTTTTTTGTGATATGTGGGAAAAACGCATTCTAAAATCACATGGTTTATGTACTCCCAAACACAATTTAGAACTTAATTTTCATATGAATATGGTGTTTTTTGTCTTATTTTGTAAGCTTATTATGTATTTAACATTTTAAACCCTTTTTGGACTCAATATTTAATTTCCTTTCTTAAAAAATTCCCATGACCATATATGTACCCCTCAATAAGGCTAAAATGGCTTATTTCCTATCCGCAAATATGGGAGAGGGTCCAAATTTGAAACCATTCAGATATTTCACTAAAACTTGTGTTTTCCATGCTCAGAGAACATAATGTTATTGATTTCAGCCAACAGTTTTGTTAAATTTTATGAAATAATTTTTTTTTAGCCAAATAGGCCTCATGGGTTTTCCTGGTGTTTCTTCGAGCAAAATTCTTAAATGCAACCAGTGTTTTAAAGTGCTTATAATTTCAATGTTATTGGTCTGATCACTTTGAAACTTGGCAGTTAAGTTGGAAAAAGACTATTCTATGTGAATACAATTTTATTAGACTGTCCGAGGCTTTTCTGAGGACTATTAGGTACGAGGTTGCAGTTAGCTCCCTTCAATTTTCGTTGTCCAGTAATATAGTTCTTATAAAAACATAGTATTTCCTTCAAATTCTATTGTAATGTTAATTTAAATGATAAAAAGACAATCTTTGAATGAAATGAGAGATGAATGATTGTAGAAATTGATCAAATTTGAGTTTTTTTGAAATTCAGTGATAAAGTTGTGATTCGGCTTAGTGCAAAAAGGTGAATTTTACAATTTTTTATGCTCTTCCGCCTTGACCTCCAGAGGGGTCAAATTTAAATAAAATTTTCTAAATCGTTAAACGGTAAAATTTTCTGAATTTTTCGCCAAATTATGGAAAGCTAATAAATTTTATGTGGTCAAAATTTCTTTAGAAAAAAAATGGTGCAATTTTTTTAAATTCACAAAACGTTATATTGAAAATGCATTGCGAGCTAACTACCACCTCGTGCCTTATTAGAGGGGGGGGTGGTCTGTGTACAAGTGTTGCAGTTATCAAGTAATGAAAAATGTGGTCTTGTTGTGATCAGATAAAAAAGTTGTGGCAGTTTCAGTCTTTATTTGATGAATTTATCTCAATATTTGGTAATTTTAAGCATATTTGTATGTCTATGGGATTTTCAATAGAAATGGCTTATTTTGTATTATTTTCACAAATAAAAGGTCACTGCATGCAGATTAAGACTTACAATGGGATAAAACAGCTATAAATCTTCTTATGTGATGTAGGAAAAATGTTTAAACTAAAATTTATTCAATATTTCTCACACAAAATCATTTTACTACTTGCAAAATAAGGCTGCGGCAGCATAAAAGCTTTTTTGTTTTAAACCTATGAATGCCATATCAAATCAAACTCTCTATATATTGGCTTTATCATAGAAAAACCAGTCAAACTAGAATGAAAAATAGCTAAACAACACAAAATAGCACATGTAAGGTCTCTGGATTTCATAGAACAAGTCACATAACTGAACATATCCACTATTTCTTGCTGTAGATTTGGCCGTTTTTCCTTGTTTCGCACATGAGTCTTAGACAATTTTTTATCTAAAGTGCTATAACTAGTCTTTTTGCTGTTAAAATCTGTTCAACATCATCCTCTCATGCTAAAAACACCTTTAAGTTTGCATATTGTTCCATATTTTACATTATTTTACCATAAAACATTAGTTTTTTGTGATATGTGGGAAAAACGCATTCTAAAATCACATGGTTTATGTACTCCCAAACACAATTTAGAACTTAATTTTCATATGAATATGGTGTTTTTTGTCTTATTTTGTAAGCTTATTATGTATTTAACATTTTAAACCCTTTTTGGACTCAATATTTAATTTCCTTTCTTAAAAAATTCCCATGACCATATATGTACCCCTCAATAAGGCTAAAATGGCTTATTTCCTATCCGCAAATATGGGAGAGGGTCCAAATTTGAAACCATTCAGATATTTCACTAAAACTTGTGTTTTCCATGCTCAGAGAACATAATGTTATTGATTTCAGCCAACAGTTTTGTTAAATTTTATGAAATAATTTTTTTTTAGCCAAATAGGCCTCATGGGTTTTCCTGGTGTTTCTTCGAGCAAAATTCTTAAATGCAACCAGTGTTTTAAAGTGCTTATAATTTCAATGTTATTGGTCTGATCACTTTGAAACTTGGCAGTTAAGTTGGAAAAAGACTATTCTATGTGAATACAATTTTATTAGACTGTCCGAGGCTTTTCTGAGGACTATTAGGTACGAGGTTGCAGTTAGCTCCCTTCAATTTTCGTTGTCCAGTAATATAGTTCTTATAAAAACATAGTATTTCCTTCAAATTCTATTGTAATGTTAATTTAAATGATAAAAAGACAATCTTTGAATGAAATGAGAGATGAATGATTGTAGAAATTGATCAAATTTGAGTTTTTTTGAAATTCAGTGATAAAGTTGTGATTCGGCTTAGTGCAAAAAGGTGAATTTTACAATTTTTTATGCTCTTCCGCCTTGACCACCAGAGGGGTCAAATTTAAATAAAATTTTCTAAATCGTTAAACGGTAAAATTTTCTGAATTTTTCGCCAAATTATGGAAAGCTAATAAATTTTATGTGGTCAAAATTTCTTTAGAAAAAAAATGGTGCAATTTTTTTAAATTCACAAAACGTTATATTGAAAATGCATTGCGAGCTAACTACCACCTCGTGCCATTATTAGAGGGGGGGGGTGGTCTGTGTACAAGTGTTGCAGTTATCAAGTAATGAAAAATGTGGTCTTGTTGTGATCAGATAAAAAAGTTGTGGCAGTTTCAGTCTTTATTTGATGAATTTATCTCAATATTTGGTAATTTTAAGCATATTTGTATGTCTATGGGATTTTCAATAGAAATGGCTTATTTTGTATTATTTTCACAAATAAAAGGTCACTGCATGCAGATTAAGACTTACAATGGGATAAAACAGCTATAAATCTTCTTATGTGATGTAGGAAAAATGTTTAAACTAAAATTTATTCAATATTTCTCACACAAAATCATTTTACTACTTGCAAAATAAGGCTGCGGCAGCATAAAAGCTTTTTTGTTTTAAACCTATGAATGCCATATCAAATCAAACTCTCTATATATTGGCTTTATCATAGAAAAACCAGTCAAACTAGAATGAAAAATAGCTAAACAACACAAAATAGCACATGTAAGGTCTCTGGATTTCATAGAACAAGTCACATAACTGAACATATCCACTATTTCTTGCTGTAGATTTGGCCGTTTTTCCTTGTTTCGCACATGAGTCTTAGACAATTTTTTATCTAAAGTGCTATAACTAGTCTTTTTGCTGTTAAAATCTGTTCAACATCATCCTCTCATGCTAAAAACACCTTTAAGTTTGCATATTGTTCCATATTTTACATTATTTTACCATAAAACATTAGTTTTTTGTGATATGTGGGAAAAACGCATTCTAAAATCACATGGTTTATGTACTCCCAAACACAATTTAGAACTTAATTTTCATATGAATATGGTGTTTTTTTTCTTATTTTGTAAGCTTATTATGTATTTAACATTTTAAACCCTTTTTGGACTCAATATTTAATTTCCTTTCTTAAAAAATTCCCATGACCATATATGTACCCCTCAATAAGGCTAAAATGGCTTATTTCCTATCCGCAAATATGGGAGAGGGTCCAAATTTGAAACCATTCAGATATTTCACTAAAACTTGTGTTTTCCATGCTCAGAGAACATAATGTTATTGATTTCAGCCAACAGTTTTGTTAAATTTTATGAAATAAATTTTTTTTAGCCAAATAGGCCTCATGGGTTTTCCTGGTGTTTCTTCGAGCAAAATTCTTAAATGCAACCAGTGTTTTAAAGTGCTTATAATTTCAATGTTATTGGTCTGATCACTTTGAAACTTGGCAGTTAAGTTGGAAAAAGACTATTCTATGTGAATACAATTTTATTAGACTGTCCGAGGCTTTTCTGAGGACTATTAGGTACGAGGTTGCAGTTAGCTCCCTTCAATTTTCGTTGTCCAGTAATATAGTTCTTATAAAAACATAGTATTTCCTTCAAATTCTATTGTAATGTTAATTTAAATGATAAAAAGACAATCTTTGAATGAAATGAGAGATGAATGATTGTAGAAATTGATCAAATTTGAGTTTTTTTGAAATTCAGTGATAAAGTTGTGATTCGGCTTAGTGCAAAAAGGTGAATTTTACAATTTTTTATGCTCTTCCGCCTTGACCCCCAGAGGGGTCAAATTTAAATAAAATTTTCTAAATCGTTAAACGGTAAAATTTTCTGAATTTTTCGCCAAATTATGGAAAGCTAATAAATTTTATGTGGTCAAAATTTCTTTAGAAAAAAAATGGTGCAATTTTTTTAAATTCACAAAACGTTATATTGAAAATGCATTGCGAGCTAACTACCACCTCGTGCCTTATTAGAGGGGGGGGGTGGTCTGTGTACAAGTGTTGCAGTTATCAAGTAATGAAAAATGTGGTCTTGTTGTGATCAGATAAAAAAGTTGTGGCAGTTTCAGTCTTTATTTGATGAATTTATCTCAATATTTGGTAATTTTAAGCATATTTGTATGTCTATGGGATTTTCAATAGAAATGGCTTATTTTGTATTATTTTCACAAATAAAAGGTCACTGCATGCAGATTAAGACTTACAATGGGATAAAACAGCTATAAATCTTCTTATGTGATGTAGGAAAAATGTTTAAACTAAAATTTATTCAATATTTCTCACACAAAATCATTTTACTACTTGCAAAATAAGGCTGCGGCAGCATAAAAGCTTTTTTGTTTTAAACCTATGAATGCCATATCAAATCAAACTCTCTATATATTGGCTTTATCATAGAAAAACCAGTCAAACTAGAATGAAAAATAGCTAAACAACACAAAATAGCACATGTAAGGTCTCTGGATTTCATAGAACAAGTCACATAACTGAACATATCCACTATTTCTTGCTGTAGATTTGGCCGTTTTTCCTTGTTTCGCACATGAGTCTTAGACAATTTTTTATCTAAAGTGCTATAACTAGTCTTTTTGCTGTTAAAATCTGTTCAACATCATCCTCTCATGCTAAAAACACCTTTAAGTTTGCATATTGTTCCATATTTTACATTATTTTACCATAAAACATTAGTTTTTTGTGATATGTGGGAAAAACGCATTCTAAAATCACATGGTTTATGTACTCCCAAACACAATTTAGAACTTAATTTTCATATGAATATGGTGTTTTTTGTCTTATTTTGTAAGCTTATTATGTATTTAACATTTTAAACCCTTTTTGGACTCAATATTTAATTTCCTTTCTTAAAAAATTCCCATGACCATATATGTACCCCTCAATAAGGCTAAAATGGCTTATTTCCTATCCGCAAATATGGGAGAGGGTCCAAATTTGAAACCATTCAGATATTTCACTAAAACTTGTGTTTTCCATGCTCAGAGAACATAATGTTATTGATTTCAGCCAACAGTTTTGTTAAATTTTATGAAATAATTTTTTTTTAGCCAAATAGGCCTCATGGGTTTTCCTGGTGTTTCTTCGAGCAAAATTCTTAAATGCAACCAGTGTTTTAAAGTGCTTATAATTTCAATGTTATTGGTCTGATCACTTTGAAACTTGGCAGTTAAGTTGGAAAAAGACTATTCTATGTGAATACAATTTTATTAGACTGTCCGAGGCTTTTCTGAGGACTATTATTAGAGGGGGGGGGGTGGTCTGTGTACAAGTGTTGCAGTTATCAAGTAATGAAAAATGTGGTCTTGTTGTGATCAGATAAAAAAGTTGTGGCAGTTTCAGTCTTTATTTGATGAATTTATCTCAATATTTGGTAATTTTAAGCATATTTGTATGTCTATGGGATTTTCAATAGAAATGGCTTATTTTGTATTATTTTCACAAATAAAAGGTCACTGCATGCAGATTAAGACTTACAATGGGATAAAACAGCTATAAATCTTCTTATGTGATGTAGGAAAAATGTTTAAACTAAAATTTATTCAATATTTCTCACACAAAATCATTTTACTACTTGCAAAATAAGGCTGCGGCAGCATAAAAGCTTTTTTGTTTTAAACCTATGAATGCCATATCAAATCAAACTCTCTATATATTGGCTTTATCATAGAAAAACCAGTCAAACTAGAATGAAAAATAGCTAAACAACACAAAATAGCACATGTAAGGTCTCTGGATTTCATAGAACAAGTCACATAACTGAACATATCCACTATTTCTTGCTGTAGATTTGGCCGTTTTTCCTTGTTTCGCACATGAGTCTTAGACAATTTTTTATCTAAAGTGCTATAACTAGTCTTTTTGCTGTTAAAATCTGTTCAACATCATCCTCTCATGCTAAAAACACCTTTAAGTTTGCATATTGTTCCATATTTTACATTATTTTACCATAAAACATTAGTTTTTTGTGATATGTGGGAAAAACGCATTCTAAAATCACATGGTTTATGTACTCCCAAACACAATTTAGAACTTAATTTTCATATGAATATGGTGTTTTTTGTCTTATTTTGTAAGCTTATTATGTATTTAACATTTTAAACCCTTTTTGGACTCAATATTTAATTTCCTTTCTTAAAAAATTCCCATGACCATATATGTACCCCTCAATAAGGCTAAAATGGCTTATTTCCTATCCGCAAATATGGGAGAGGGTCCAAATTTGAAACCATTCAGATATTTCACTAAAACTTGTGTTTTCCATGCTCAGAGAACATAATGTTATTGATTTCAGCCAACAGTTTTGTTAAATTTTATGAAATAAATTTTTTTTAGCCAAATAGGCCTCATGGGTTTTCCTGGTGTTTCTTCGAGCAAAATTCTTAAATGCAACCAGTGTTTTAAAGTGCTTATAATTTCAATGTTATTGGTCTGATCACTTTGAAACTTGGCAGTTAAGTTGGAAAAAGACTATTCTATGTGAATACAATTTTATTAGACTGTCCGAGGCTTTTCTGAGGACTATTAGGTACGAGGTTGCAGTTAGCTCCCTTCAATTTTCGTTGTCCAGTAATATAGTTCTTATAAAAACATAGTATTTCCTTCAAATTCTATTGTAATGTTAATTTAAATGATAAAAAGACAATCTTTGAATGAAATTCTATTGTAATGTTAATTTAAATGATAAAAAGACAATCTTTGAATGAAATGAGAGATGAATGATTGTAGAAATTGATCAAATTTGAGTTTTTTTGAAATTCAGTGATAAAGTTGTGATTCGGCTTAGTGCAAAAAGGTGAATTTTACAATTTTTTATGCTCTTCCGCCTTGACCCCCAGAGGGGTCAAATTTAAATAAAATTTTCTAAATCGTTAAACGGTAAAATTTTCTGAATTTTTCGCCAAATTATGGAAAGCTAATAAATTTTATGTGGTCAAAATTTCTTTAGAAAAAAAATGGTGCAATTTTTTTAAATTCACAAAACGTTATATTGAAAATGCATTGCGAGCTAACTACCACCTCGTGCCAATAATTATTAGAGGGGGGGGGTCTGTGTACAAGTGTTGCAGTTATCAAGTAATGAAAAATGTGGTCTTGTTGTGATCAGATAAAAAAGTTGTGGCAGTTTCAGTCTTTATTTGATGAATTTATCTCAATATTTGGTAATTTTAAGCATATTTGTATGTCTATGGGATTTTCAATAGAAATGGCTTATTTTGTATTATTTTCACAAATAAAAGGTCACTGCATGCAGATTAAGACTTACAATGGGATAAAACAGCTATAAATCTTCTTATGTGATGTAGGAAAAATGTTTAAACTAAAATTTATTCAATATTTCTCACACAAAATCATTTTACTACTTGCAAAATAAGGCTGCGGCAGCATAAAAGCTTTTTTGTTTTAAACCTATGAATGCCATATCAAATCAAACTCTCTATATATTGGCTTTATCATAGAAAAACCAGTCAAACTAGAATGAAAAATAGCTAAACAACACAAAATAGCACATGTAAGGTCTCTGGATTTCATAGAACAAGTCACATAACTGAACATATCCACTATTTCTTGCTGTAGATTTGGCCGTTTTTCCTTGTTTCGCACATGAGTCTTAGACAATTTTTTATCTAAAGTGCTATAACTAGTCTTTTTGCTGTTAAAATCTGTTCAACATCATCCTCTCATGCTAAAAACACCTTTAAGTTTGCATATTGTTCCATATTTTACATTATTTTACCATAAAACATTAGTTTTTTGTGATATGTGGGAAAAACGCATTCTAAAATCACATGGTTTATGTACTCCCAAACACAATTTAGAACTTAATTTTCATATGAATATGGTGTTTTTTGTCTTATTTTGTAAGCTTATTATGTATTTAACATTTTAAACCCTTTTTGGACTCAATATTTAATTTCCTTTCTTAAAAAATTCCCATGACCATATATGTACCCCTCAATAAGGCTAAAATGGCTTATTTCCTATCCGCAAATATGGGAGAGGGTCCAAATTTGAAACCATTCAGATATTTCACTAAAACTTGTGTTTTCCATGCTCAGAGAACATAATGTTATTGATTTCAGCCAACAGTTTTGTTAAATTTTATGAAATAATTTTTTTTTAGCCAAATAGGCCTCATGGGTTTTCCTGGTGTTTCTTCGAGCAAAATTCTTAAATGCAACCAGTGTTTTAAAGTGCTTATAATTTCAATGTTATTGGTCTGATCACTTTGAAACTTGGCAGTTAAGTTGGAAAAAGACTATTCTATGTGAATACAATTTTATTAGACTGTCCGAGGCTTTTCTGAGGACTATTAGGTACGAGGTTGCAGTTAGCTCCCTTCAATTTTCGTTGTCCAGTAATATAGTTCTTATAAAAACATAGTATTTCCTTCAAATTCTATTGTAATGTTAATTTAAATGATAAAAAGACAATCTTTGAATGAAATGAGAGATGAATGATTGTAGAAATTGATCAAATTTGAGTTTTTTTGAAATTCAGTGATAAAGTTGTGATTCGGCTTAGTGCAAAAAGGTGAATTTTACAATTTTTTATGCTCTTCCGCCTTGACCCCCAGAGGGGTCAAATTTAAATAAAATTTTCTAAATCGTTAAACGGTAAAATTTTCTGAATTTTTCGCCAAATTATGGAAAGCTAATAAATTTTATGTGGTCAAAATTTCTTTAGAAAAAAAATGGTGCAATTTTTTTAAATTCACAAAACGTTATATTGAAAATGCATTGCGAGCTAACTACCACCTCGTGCCAATAATTATTAGAGGGGGGGGTGGTCTGTG
The DNA here is from genome assembly GCA_963971305.1 of Arcuatula senhousia. Classification (NCBI taxonomy): domain Eukaryota; kingdom Metazoa; phylum Mollusca; class Bivalvia; order Mytilida; family Mytilidae; genus Arcuatula; species Arcuatula senhousia. Next base: position 45,319,069 of record OZ020315.1, read on the forward strand.
TACAAGTGTTGCAGTTATCAAGTAATGAAAAATGTGGTCTTGTTGTGATCAGATAAAAAAGTTGTGGCAGTTTCAGTCTCTATTTGATGAATTTATCTCAATATTTGGTAATTTTAAGCATATTTGTATGTCTATGGGATTTTCAATAGAAATGGCTTATTTTGTATTATTTTCACAAATAAAAGGTCACTGCATGCAGATTAAGACTTACAATGGGATAAAACAGCTATAAATCTTCTTATGTGATGTAGGAAAAATGTTTAAACTAAAATTTATTCAATATTTCTCACACAAAATCATTTTACTACTTGCAAAATAAGGCTGCGGCAGCATAAAAGCTTTTTTGTTTTAAACCTATGAATGCCATATCAAATCAAACTCTCTATATATTGGCTTTATCATAGAAAAACCAGTCAAACTAGAATGAAAAATAGCTAAACAACACAAAATAGCACATGTAAGGTCTCTGGATTTCATAGAACAAGTCACATAACTGAACATATCCACTATTTCTTGCTGTAGATTTGGCCGTTTTTCCTTGTTTCGCACATGAGTCTTAGACAATTTTTTATCTAAAGTGCTATAACTAGTCTTTTTGCTGTTAAAATCTGTTCAACATCATCCTCTCATGCTAAAAACACCTTTAAGTTTGCATATTGTTCCATATTTTACATTATTTTACCATAAAACATTAGTTTTTTGTGATATGTGGGAAAAACGCATTCTAAAATCACATGGTTTATGTACTCCCAAACACAATTTAGAACTTAATTTTCATATGAATATGGTGTTTTTTGTCTTATTTTGTAAGCTTATTATGTATTTAACATTTTAAACCCTTTTTGGACTCAATATTTAATTTCCTTTCTTAAAAAATTCCCATGACCATATATGTACCCCTCAATAAGGCTAAAATGGCTTATTTCCTATCCGCAAATATGGGAGAGGGTCCAAATTTGAAACCATTCAGATATTTCACTAAAACTTGTGTTTTCCATGCTCAGAGAACATAATGTTATTGATTTCAGCCAACAGTTTTGTTAAATTTTATGAAATAAATTTTTTTTAGCCAAATAGGCCTCATGGGTTTTCCTGGTGTTTCTTCGAGCAAAATTCTTAAATGCAACCAGTGTTTTAAAGTGCTTATAATTTCAATGTTATTGGTCTGATCACTTTGAAACTTGGCAGTTAAGTTGGAAAAAGACTATTCTATGTGAATACAATTTTATTAGACTGTCCGAGGCTTTTCTGAGGACTATTATTATTAGAGGGGGGGGTGGTCTGTGTACAAGTGTTGCAGTTATCAAGTAATGAAAAATGTGGTCTTGTTGTGATCAGATAAAAAAGTTGTGGCAGTTTCAGTCTTTATTTGATGAATTTATCTCAATATTTGGTAATTTTAAGCATATTTGTATGTCTATGGGATTTTCAATAGAAATGGCTTATTTTGTATTATTTTCACAAATAAAAGGTCACTGCATGCAGATTAAGACTTACAATGGGATAAAACAGCTATAAATCTTCTTATGTGATGTAGGAAAAATGTTTAAACTAAAATTTATTCAATATTTCTCACACAAAATCATTTTACTACTTGCAAAATAAGGCTGCGGCAGCATAAAAGCTTTTTTGTTTTAAACCTATGAATGCCATATCAAATCAAACTCTCTATATATTGGCTTTATCATAGAAAAACCAGTCAAACTAGAATGAAAAATAGCTAAACAACACAAAATAGCACATGTAAGGTCTCTGGATTTCATAGAACAAGTCACATAACTGAACATATCCACTATTTCTTGCTGTAGATTTGGCCGTTTTTCCTTGTTTCGCACATGAGTCTTAGACAATTTTTTATCTAAAGTGCTATAACTAGTCTTTTTGCTGTTAAAATCTGTTCAACATCATCCTCTCATGCTAAAAACACCTTTAAGTTTGCATATTGTTCCATATTTTACATTATTTTACCATAAAACATTAGTTTTTTGTGATATGTGGGAAAAACGCATTCTAAAATCACATGGTTTATGTACTCCCAAACACAATTTAGAACTTAATTTTCATATGAATATGGTGTTTTTTGTCTTATTTTGTAAGCTTATTATGTATTTAACATTTTAAACCCTTTTTGGACTCAATATTTAATTTCCTTTCTTAAAAAATTCCCATGACCATATATGTACCCCTCAATAAGGCTAAAATGGCTTATTTCCTATCCGCAAATATGGGAGAGGGTCCAAATTTGAAACCATTCAGATATTTCACTAAAACTTGTGTTTTCCATGCTCAGAGAACATAATGTTATTGATTTCAGCCAACAGTTTTGTTAAATTTTATGAAATAAATTTTTTTTAGCCAAATAGGCCTCATGGGTTTTCCTGGTGTTTCTTCGAGCAAAATTCTTAAATGCAACCAGTGTTTTAAAGTGCTTATAATTTCAATGTTATTGGTCTGATCACTTTGAAACTTGGCAGTTAAGTTGGAAAAAGACTATTCTATGTGAATACAATTTTATTAGACTGTCCGAGGCTTTTCTGAGGACTATTAGGTACGAGGTTGCAGTTAGCTCCCTTCAATTTTCGTTGTCCAGTAATATAGTTCTTATAAAAACATAGTATTTCCTTCAAATTCTATTGTAATGTTAATTTAAATGATAAAAAGACAATCTTTGAATGAAATGAGAGATGAATGATTGTAGAAATTGATCAAATTTGAGTTTTTTTGAAATTCAGTGATAAAGTTGTGATTCGGCTTAGTGCAAAAAGGTGAATTTTACAATTTTTTATGCTCTTCCGCCTTGACCCCCAGAGGGGTCAAATTTAAATAAAATTTTCTAAATCGTTAAACGGTAAAATTTTCTGAATTTTTCGCCAAATTATGGAAAGCTAATAAATTTTATGTGGTCAAAATTTCTTTAGAAAAAAAATGGTGCAATTTTTTTAAATTCACAAAACGTTATATTGAAAATGCATTGCGAGCTAACTACCACCTCGTGCCACATTAGGGGACTACTTCAGTTAATCAGAATTTCTACTGAGTAGCAAAAAATCATATTAGTTCAAACGTTTAAGTGATCACGTGGTACGTCCAATAACCAACAAAGTAATTAAAATAATCAAAAGTCAACAAGATCATTTAATATTTTCAAATTTATTTCTGTATAAAAATCTTTTTTAAAGTGTTTTATTAATCTATTTTCTTTTTCTTTTAAATTAAACTTTATAATCAATTAATTAACATTAAAATTCTATAATTCAAAAAAATATTATTTTATTTACTATAAAGAAAGAAGTTGTGTATTTAAATGTAAGCCATCATATTTCATTGAAAATAATTGTGAGATAATTATGTAAATTACAGGTCATTCTTTTTCTAATACCCCACTGGGTTTGCTAAAAGTGTTATTTAATGTGAATTTATTGTCATTGTCAATCAGCAGGTACCTGTGTAATGGTTAGGTAAACACAAATGTAATAAGTCACAGCTGACTTGGGGTGAAATAAACAGGAAATTCTAATTATCAATACTACAGGTGTCAAAACCTAATATACAAACATTCAGAAACAAAGTTTTATGTACTAGATCATTTTATTTTCATTCTAGCATTTAAAACAATTGTGTGATTTATATGAAAGATTATCACAACACAACATTACTTAAATTTTTAAATTGATTTTTATACAAAAAAAATTACTAATTAAAGAATAACTCAATTTTGTTAATTTAAATAAGGATTTTCTATCACTTATTAAAAATGCCATAACATAGATGCATGAAAAATATTATATTTATATATTGGCAATTCAATAATTGGGTAAATGGTGGGTCAATGTCAAAAGGAGACTTTGTGGTATTCAGATGTTTTGTGTTATTTTAAATGACAGAAACCAAAAGATAAAAAATAAAATTCCATTTTTGTCAGCTTATTAAATTGAATATAAAAGTTTAAATGATATAGCATAATTAGATAATGCATTAGAAATCATATGACTAATTTTCATTTTTTTGTGAACTTTCCCTTTAAGGTAACAACAAAACTACCGAACTGGGATAGTCAATCTCATATATCAAAGAAGAAAAGACAAAACAAGGCAAAGAATTACCAGAGATCGAAATGAACAGAAATGAAAGATGGCAATGGTCCTGACTTGGTACAGGTATTTCAAATGAAATGATGGGTTGAACCAGGATTTATGGCGCCAAAACCCCCCTCTAATCGAGATTAATGTTGATTTAACATTTAGACAAATAACCTTCGAAGTATTCATGAAACGAACATACATGACAAATTTATATTTATCTTACCTTGACCATTTACGTAGCTTAGCTAATTAGCTTACTGCATAGCTTCTTCTTCGAGGAAAATTGTTCATTTATACCTATATAGCTATATATATTCTAAAAAATCGTTTTGATTGGCTTCTTCTGAATCATTGTGTCTCATTGTAACCCTAGAACGGTTATCGTAATGATATATCATAATGATGCTTTCATTTATGCTAGGGTCTAGTGAAAGCAGAAAACTCTTACTAAGCCGCCAAGAGTTAATATAGATGCAAAATTCACAGAGGGATTCTTAAGCGGTACATTAGGCAAAAATAAAATAATTCCTAGATTTTCACATATACGATATTGAGATGTGGAATAAGTGTACGCGACACAACAAACATAAACAAACAGCAATTCAAAAAATCAAAACGGAAAACAGCAAGCAGTCTTCAACATGACCATAGGTCACTGCTTAGATTTCTTGAAAATATGGGGCGGCCTGCGAACATTTTTTTTTATCCATTTGATTAAATGTCCTGTCATGATAAAGGGAATTAGCCAAAAATGAGTATAATTTAGATGCAAAGTTAATAAACAAACTGTGTTTTTTTTTCGTACCGCACATTGACTCTAACAAAATATTGATAGAGGGGAGCAAGTCCCTGTGATTGAGCAAATCTTTTCTGGATTTTTTACAATTTTATTTTTAATAATTTTCTGCCTTTGTTTTTTTTTACAGTAAAAGGTCAAAAATTTAAATGTCTTGATATTATAACCATTCGGAATATTATATTTGGATGATGCTCTTAAAGGAGACCATATGTTTGAAGCTCAAATACCAGCATGACCAGAGCTGATTTATCTTTCCGATGAATGATGTGATAAAAATTGATTATCAAGCACAAAGGAGGAAAAATGATGATAAGTAAATATCAAAAATACACAATACGTTCATGTGATATGTATTTGGGATGGGTGATTCACAGGGGACTGACTAGTTATTTAAAGAGTCAGTTTATGAACCGTTCGTAATGTCGAGATTAACACAATTTTTTATTTAAAGTATTCATCGCTGGTAATTAAGGTTACACAATACAAATGCAAAAACGGATATAAAAACGGTTAATTTGGTTATGCTGTATATCGATATTTCAAGGAGTAACCTCTCATCAGCAGCATTTGAATCAAAACATTGTAAGGTCAAAAACCAAAAAGTATTGAGTAAAAAGTAATGGGGGCAATCAAACACGGGTGTAAAAACGGTTAATTTGGTTATGCTGTATATCGATATTTCATATAAGGTCAAAAACCAAAAAGTATTGAGTAGAAAGTAATGGGGGCATTCAAGACGACCCTAAAAGGAACATTTGTGGTAAACTGTTAAGAGCTCCATTTCAGTGTTGTCAAGTAGACTCTTTTTTTTTCTTTCTATTTTTTAACTTTTGATATCATTTATTTTCTGTTTTTATTACATTATTTTGTTATATTTAAATTATCGTATGACTTTATCCAAACCATTTAACGTGAAGTCACCTTACTGGGGGTGTGGAAATATAATCATTTGTTAATCAGAAAACCACGCGGTTTGCAACGCGACTCTACACCTGTCAAACATTTGATACCATATTCATTTCCTTTTTTATGTATTGCTTATTGAAATTTCATCCATATTACGAACTTATATAGTCATGATAGTTGAATGGACGGTTAAAGTTCAGTCCAGTGATAATAGGCTGTTATATTATAAAAATAAGTGCATAGAAAATGAAACATGCTTACGTTTCACTTATTCCAACGTCTCATCCCTATTATCGTCTATATTGACAAAGGGTATGGATTATATATGCACGATAAAAAAAACAGAGTTATTTTAGAGATTTTCCAACCAAACAATTTACAATTAAGTATGACAATTCTTGTACAAATATTATTTTTTTTGTGTGTGTGTCAAAAGTCCGAAAGGACAAAAGCAAAGCCAGTAAACAGGAACCAGAAAAAATCAACAGACATTTTAAAACACACAAAAAACCACTGCATAACAAACAACGCGAACTCAAGCTTAACTAGAATGAACTCAGTGCCATGTTTGTTGACTTAATGATATGTGTTTGTGTATCATAAAGCAGCTACGGCGTTCCATAGCAATGCTCCAAAAAGTTTAGTGATTCAACTTGTCAAATTCGAAATTGTAATAAGCCGGAATATATGTGATGAAAAGTTCACCACACCAGAGGTTCCCGTGGGTAATCACAAGCCTGGTCGTCAGACTTGTCTGACACGATTTAACCAATTAATTTCTAATATTTGTTTGTCATTGAAATTTCCGATTGTTAAATCCAAAATTGTTTAAAACACCAGGTTCCCTTCCTTGTCATGCACATGGTCGATATTCTCGGTGCTGGATTTGGCTTCCCTGTTCGAACATTTTGGTTTTGAGAACTTTTCATTCAATATTTTTGGTTTTTGATCTTCCAATTTTTTTATTCAAATGCTGCTGATTAGAGGTTACTCCTTTGGTATTGTATATTGTTCAGAGAAAGGACTTCATCAATGTCTTATTTAATGAGCCAGTACATCTTACCTACCTAAAGTCATTCTTATGACCAGGGACAAATAGGATAAGGATTTGGGTTTTTTCTTGTCTCTTTCTTTTGATATGATCCCATGTTATTTATTCTTTGTTTTCTTTTATATCCTTACTCCACTAAACAATTTGCAGGCTCTTTACAACTGTTCATCAATGCATTCTCTAATGTATTATTAACGGGTGTAGGTAATCATCGAGTTCGAGTCAGAGTTAGAGTTCGAGTTAAAGTTCGAGTTACGACTCGAGTTCGAGTTATAGTTCGAGTTAGAGTTCGAGTTATTATTCGAGTTCGAGTTTAAATTTTCAGCTAGCTCGAAACAGTGATTTTCAGGGCAATAATCGAGTTACGACTCGAGTTCACATTGGAGTTCGAGTTACAGAACGAGTTTTTTATTTATTTTTTTTTGCACACTTTCTTTATCAGTTATATTTGAAACTCTGCTGCATGTAACCAGCAATCTACTTTGAGATACTAACTTAGTAAGGTACTGATTCATATTAATAATGCGGATAAAGATAAACAATGGACTACAATGGAAATATATTTACATCGGATGATTATTTTTCTTCTTAAACAAATTCGGACATGTATTAAAATGCTTCTGACGCATAAAATCTAACACAGTGTTATGTAAGGGAGCAACCATTTGATTTTTGGAGTTGGGGACGGGGCGGTGGGGGGGGGGGGAGGGGGGGGGCTAACAAAACAAAAATTCCAGGCTTCGATTTTTCAAAAATAAAAAGGCAGGACGAATAAAATATCCATAGCCCCCCCCCTAAAAATCTAACGGTCGTTCCCTAACTGTTCGATTGTTGTTGTCTTTATCCAAAAAACTTGATATTAAACAAGTAAATCTGTGAGCTATTGCTCGTAAGTGATACGTCCGCTCCCAAATAACGCTTGCGTTAAAAAGTATTCGGTAACGTATAGCATGACTTTGTATACCAAGTTTTTATTATACCCCCGCTTGTAAATTGGGCGGGATATTGCCACATTGGTACTTATTTGCTTCTTGTCCACAGTACATTTAGTGTTTTTTTTAATCATATCTACACATATATTTATAAATGGGTATATTGCAAGGAGACACTCCAAATGTCGAAAGTCCGAAAGGGCAGAGACAAAACCAGTAAATCGAACTCGAGTCGTAACTCGAACTTTAACTCGAACTCAAACTCGACGTTTACCTACACCCATTATTAACTACATGTATATTGCTATATAAAGATGAAAACGATCTGAAAAAAAAATATAAAGATGATACCAAAGATAATACCAAAACTACCAAACTCAAATGTCCAAGAGAAAAGACAGAAAAAGTAAGATATACCGAAAAAATTACAAACCACAATGGTCCTGATTTGGTACAGGCATTTCAAATGAAATGGTGCCATGGTTAAACCAGGCTTTATGGCCACAAGCCTCCCTCTTCTTTTGCGATCTTCAGCACAAAAGTAAACGGTGAATATTGTGACACTAAAATTTACTTGGGATTCAGAGTTCAAATTAAAAGTTGAAATTTAAGAATGAAAGGAGTGATAAAGTGAGCGTAAATGAATGATATAATAAAACTACAGAACTTGGACAATCATCCAAAATATCCGACGATGTAGGCACTCTGGAGAAAATGAGTATCGCAATAGTCGCAGTGGGACTCTGGCCACAATAGGTTTTCCTTTTCTAAAACTGCCCGGGGGATTGGGAAGCCGAAGACGCTGGTTTGAATACCACACTATTGATCTTTAGCCGACCACCTTTCAGTTGGAGTTCCTTTTGTAATTTACAACAAAACGTTTCGCCGAGCGCAACATGATACGATGTCGAACCCTGTATGTTTTCTGCCCCATATGGACAGTCAGTTGCTCTGGACACATGTAGCCCATGGTTGACTAACAAATTTGTTTGACACATGCGGCCTTTGGTGGACTTTTCACCAACATTTCACAAGGCATTCATTTTTTTTTCAAAAGCAGAACAAAATGAATAACAGTTAAAAAATAATACTCCTTTTTGGCTCCGTAGTAAAAACACAAGTTCATGTGGGGGCATTAAAGTTAACAGACTACGACAACGACGAGGTCGTATCAAAATGGACTTCCCCACCTGTATGTGATTTGATTCGTCATCTACCTTCCATGGTCGGTGGTTTCCTCCGGGTGCTCCGGTTTCCTCAACTATTAAAACTGACCGCCCTATATGACCCAGGTGCGTCGAAAAAGGGCATTAAACCCTAACAAACAAATAAACCTAAAACTGTCCTGTTTTTGTCCTAGTTTTTCATTTAAACAGTGTTAATGCTGCTAATCAGTATCTTGCTAAAAATTTTGCTATAGGTAGAGCCACGCATGGGTAAAATGGTCCACCCTAAAATATAATCAAACTGTGTTTTAAATTGTTGCAAACCGTGTCTTGCTGTTTTTGAAAAGAGGGTCCTATAACTTTTTGTTTGACCATTGAGTCATTTTTGGCGGAAATTATGAAAAATGACGAAAAATCGCTTATTTCTGGAATCATTGTTTTAGATTTCTACTGGAATACCATAAGTTCAGCCTTAAAGCGTAAAATGGAAGATAATTGGTCAATTTAAATACAGGACTGGGTGTGAATGTGTTTTATTGATAAAATCTTTATTTTGGGGCTAAAGGTTGAAAAAAGAAAAAAATCATAATTTTGGGGATTTTTTAGATTAGTTTTTACAATTCCTTTTTATTGTGAAACAGTAACCTTTTGAATTGTACAAAATGTATGCATGCAGTTTAGACAACTAAATGTAGTGATATTTTAAAAATTTCTTGCACTGACAAAGTTAATAAAGTAAGAAAGCTTAAATCACTGATCTCAGAAATTTTTTAAACAACTTTTTCTATAACTGTTGCAAATGCAGTCTTTCCCTTCAAAATAAATGCATTTATTTAGACAAATTAAATGAAGTATTGTTTTGATATTTATTTGCAGACAACTTTATATTTTGGGGAAAATTAGGTAAACGAAGTAAAAGAAAAAACACTGATATCTGCATGGAATTGTTTTTTTTGGGGTTTTTTTTTACAAAATATATGCATGCTTGATCGGCTGGAGAATGATTGAATCAATAAGGCAATAAAAAAAAATAATGCTTCCTTTGAATACAAATGATAAAACCCTAATTTTTGTCTGCCTCGCTTCGCTGGGCGTACACCACCATATTCATCATTGCCTTTTGCAGAAGGTTTGAATTTTGATTATATTGTGCTACGAAATAGTATCATTGATATGTTTAGTACATGCATACATAGATAGTTTTGTTCTGTAATGGTATGAACCTCTGCTGTATGACTCCCAATCAGGATAACTAAAAGTTACATTGCATTTCTTAGACATTTTAACTTATTATTCATACACACTATTGTTGCATTATACCCCATACAATAGTTGAGAAGGGTGTAATGTTTTTGACTGGTCAGTCAGTTTGTTTACCCGTGGGATCATTTCCGTAACTGATTACCCCAAAACTATTGACCGTATGCTTTCAATATTAGGAATTTATCATATGGTCGGATACGTTTTCTGATCTATATATCGTTTACAGGTTTTAGTTGTTTCCAATGCTTTAAGAATATAGATTCTGTGTCATTTTGTGATGTCTGTCAGTTTCCATGACCTTCAGCCGCCCTTGGACTCCTTGGTATAAAGAACAAACATTTGAAGTGTGTACATCTTAGACACCATTGTCCCGCTTGGCAAATACAATTATATATATATATTTTAAAACCTCCCCATCCCACTGGTAGATCCAGAAATTTCTGTAAGACGGGACGTAGTGACTAGCATAGGTCATTCTTCACAGATTTCTTACATTTCCAACTGCATTCTTGTGTTGCTTTTTTTAAAAAAGAATAAATTATAAAATCTAAATATCAAGATTATCTTTCAGGAAATCACAAGAATGGATAATTTTGCATCATTTACGCAAGAGCTTTTAAGGCCTTCGGCGATCCCCATGTCTGTTTAGTATGCTACTTAATTGGCAAGATCCTTAACCATATCAAAAGACCCCTTATTGGCTTCAACCAAGGATTAAATAAAACTGACATCCCTGCTTCAACTGGTACTTTTCATTGTCTTATTTCAACCCCTGACTTGCTGTTTCAGGGAAATTATCTTTAGCCAAAAGGTACCCGTGTGATAAGTCCCCAACGTGACAAGGTTACCAGGGCAATTACAAATGAAATATTGCTTCCACTTCTAGTCTTGATAAGTTTTAGAATAAGATTTCACATGTTGAAAAAAAAAAATATTTATAAAAGAAAAAAAAATGGATTTTGGTTATCCAGCAATTTGATTTTGTCTATATTGTCCATTTGAAGAAAAAAATATTGCTATATATAATGAATGTTTATTTTAGGGGGGGGATTCTGGTTTTTAATTATTTTCATTTCTTTACTTTGTGCTTTTATAATAGAGGTTGGCTGACATATTCGCCATATCTCCCTATATCCCATTTTTCATATAAATATAGGTATGTTTTGAATATGCATGTATTCAAAATCAAAATACAATAGTCCAATGTACATTTCATCTCCTACTGAGTTTGTCTGTTTGACATATTCCCCATATCCCATTTTGTCTTAAAAAAAAATATATGAATGTTTTGAATATTAACATGATAAATGTATTCCCAATTCACCAATAAGACCTGTTTACGAATAGAAAAAAAATAGAAAAAAATGTTAAAAAAATACATTTTCTGAATTTGTCTGAAAATTATTTTATGATTTTTGCTTTGGGTTGAAAAAAAATTGTAACTTTGATTTGGACAGAAAAAAAATATAATATCAGGAAACAAAATCCCAGGCCCCCCCCCTCACCATATGAAAATGGTTCGTGCCTAAGGGATGCAAGAGCCGTTTTACCTACGGCGACGGCAGTATACGCTTTTTTTCTGAAACTAACATGAGTTATGTGAAAGAAAGTTCACTAGAAAAGAAATATACAGGTCTATGAAGTAGAGTAGACATCTGATTTGATGTATGCACAGACATTTGTAGTTATAAACGACAAGCAATAGCCAAACAAAACAAAAAATGTCACAGACCAAAAAATAAATACTTGTCTTTCTTGCCTTGATAGATATCAGGGTTTGTGAATGCAAAACTAAACTTCTAGGTCTTTCTTTTCTTTATAGACCTTTCGGGTTACAATCATACATTTTCTTTAAAGGAACGAAAAATGGTTAGCTTTCTTCTTTAAAATGAATAATGATGTCTCTAGGACTATAGCAGAATGCCTAACTAGATTTTTAATGAGTTGACAGCGGTATACTTCGATTGGCCACAATTGTTTTCCATTCTTCGTGCACATGGGCTTGATTTTTTCAAATAACCATCATTATATTCACATGAAACTTTTTCTAAATTGTAGTTTTAATATAGCTTTTGAGGAACATATATATATATCAGGCATTTTGGAACATGTCTGACTTACAGGGAAGTTTAACGTCATGACTATACACAGCGAGGTTTGAAACATGTGCATACGCATACACTGTACCATTGAATATAGTTATTGCCAAAAATAAAAATACTAGAACAAAAAGCAGGTCTCAAACAGTTCATTTTGTTATGTTTATGCATATTTCAACGAATAACCTTACATCAGCTGTAAGTTTGACTTATCAGAGTTTGAGCGTTTACGCTTTAAAAATACAAAATTCCAAAGCTGTATAAAACGGTTAATTTGGTTATGGTGTATGTGCAAATTTCAAGGGACAACCTCTTATCAGCAGAATTTGAATCAAAATCTTCAAAGCCGGTCGAAAAACAAAAGCATAGAAGGAAGAGTTCTAAAATTCAAAGCGTTCCGAAAAGAGCCAAAACAAAAGTATAAAAGGAAAAGTACTCAAATTCAAAGCGTACTAAAAAGAGTCAAAATCTAGCATCGAGAACATTTTGTTATAATTTGATTGGTCAATAATATAAATGTAGCCTCAAATAATGTAGACAGACATATGGACTAAGTATTATAATTAACCAGTGAGGATTACGATCTATTTTTTAACATATTTGAGCTGCGCCCTTGTTATTTACTACGTAGGTACGGCACCACTATTGAATGAAGTTCTTGAGATGTCGAATTGAAAACTTTCACGCTTAATTAATCATAATTACGCCCTTAATTGCAACGCAATATAGGTTATTTAAAGGCGAAAAAATGAACATGAAATGATGATAATAAATGAAAGATGGGGTGGGGTGGGAAACTTTTGAAAAACCACAGGAAAAGGGGAGAGGTGGGTAGGGGCGGAAAATTTAGTGCCTAAGTGGTGCACTACTTGGCGGTCCACAAAGGGGTCTTTTCCGTGCACGAGGCGTGGCACACACGTTGGCCCACTATGGACGGCGGTCAGGGTTTCCGTATCATAACCCTGACAATCCATGCAGAAATAGGCCACCCTATTCATCCTCCTATAGTGCACTTGGTCGCTCAATGGGCTTAGCACTGACCCATCGTCAGAATTCCAAGACGTCGCCTCTTACGACAAGCTAGACTTTGCTGCGGGCCTATTTGCCATCCGGGCCCCGCACGGAACAAAAGATATCTTCAAAACATGACATCAATTGAATTCTTCATTACAAAATTGTTTGAATATTAATAAATGCGTTTCCATATAACATGTAATGGTAATCGGCGGTCTACTAAGCGCAGAAATGGGAGGTCCACTGGAGTATTTTCTTTTATTTTCTAAAAGACGGTTAAGTATTCTTCTCCGGAAAATGAAGAATGGAAAATATATCCTCTTTGCAGCAAAAATCTGTCGCCGGGGTATTTTGCATATTTACACAGTTGCCTTTTCCTTATATGTTTATTCATCTTTCTCTTTTTCATTCTTGTGTCGTTTGAAGGGTATTTTCATGGATTTGCTACTATGGTATGCCTTATTTCCTTTTTTTTTTTTATTTCTTCAGATATTAATTTTGATAGTTTGAAAGGAAATTGGAGAGATTTATAACAGACGCCCGGATTTTGATCTAATACTTGTTTCTTAAACTAAATGTAGAGTATTTTCACGGCCGTCATTCGGTATCGTGAGTTTTTGACTCGTGAAGGAATCGATAACGGCGGCAAAGTATAGAAAGCTGCTCGTGGAGGGAGGAGGCGACGGTTCGTGGTGGAGCATAAACTATAATTTTTCTGAAAGTTGAATTATTTCACTCAATATCAAAGTTATTTGAAGAAAAATAAAGAAAATAAAACTGTCTCACAAAATGATTGTTTTTACTCTGTAGAATGGGGAAAAAAGTACACGAAAAAGCATTACCAATTTCAAGAATTAATTAAAGGCGTTACTGCACCCTATATTTTTGGGGGTTATAAAAAGGACATTTTTTATACAAATATGTATTAAATTGCACAAAAATGACGTTTAAAGCATATCAATATATCCAAAACAATTTTTGCCACATCTTGACAGCTAATATGAAACGAAAAGTTATTAAAATGTAATAAAATTTCATTTTTTCCAAAAAAAGATGCTGTTATTGCTCGTGAAGAATGCGGCGACGATTTATCGCTCGTGAAGTAGCAAGCGTGACCAGTAAAAAATGGACTCAAAATAGTTAGATCAAACAATAAATCGGCCATTAAGAAGGCACAAAAAGTAAATCCAAATTTAAAAAATATATACATGTATAGATACGGTTATTCCGGTAATCAACAGATCATAAGTGGTCAATCTCTAATAATTTAGATACAATACGGACCAAAACTTGGAGAAAGATTATAGACAAATATATAAATATGTTGAAAAAATTAAAATAAAATTCATAAATGAACATTTTCTTCAATATGTGCAGCCAAACATTCATTTACATATCGCCGTTTGTAGTAGTGCTTACTATTGATGTTATCATTACATGTATGTTCTTCATTGTATATTCAGTGAAATGTCAAGGCAAAAGATCTACTTTGCGGAAATGATTGACTAGACCTTTTTACCATCTAATCGCTCATCACAATTTAATATTGGATCAGTTTAAGTTAGTAGTACATGATTGGGCCCGACGCGAGTTTTGCCAATGAAAAACTTATCAACACAACATGCCCATATCAGAAAGGTAAGTTAGATGGTACTTCACCTCGATTTTTTATTGTGAATCTCTATGGTTATTTATACATGTTTTAAAACAATTAATGGGAATGAAAATGTTAAACGTGCGGGACTTACATCGATTTCCTTAGCAGAGCGACACGTCTGACGCAAAAATTGCTCACACAGGGTTATGTTGCTCCTCGGTTGCTGTCTTCACTCAAGAAATTTTACGGAAGACATCATGCACTTATAGACAAATATGAGATTTCGATCTCTCAGATGAGTGCAGATGTTGGTTTGTCATAGGGTGTTGTTTTGTCTTCCTTTACCGGATATGACACGCTGAATGGACTATTGGCAACGCGACGGGTGTGCTATAGCAAGCAGGAACTGCTTACTCTTCCGGAGCACCTGAGTTCACTCTTGTTTCGACTGGAGTTCGCGTTGTTGATTGATATTCAGTTATTTTGTGTTTCCATGTTTTACATGTTGTCTGTTTTTGTCCCGTTCTTGTTGGTGTTTACTGGTGTTGTCTCTGCCCTTTCGGACTTTTGACATTTGGATATCCCACATTTAAGTTAATAGTACATGAATGGGCCCGACGCGAGTTTTGCCAATGATCAACACAACATACCCATATCAGAAAGGTGAGTTAGATGGTACATCACCTCGATTTTTTATTGTGAATCTCTATGGTTATTTATACATGTTTTAAAACAATTAATGGGAATGAAAATGTTAAAACAATTATTGGGTAGAGTTGAACATTCTTGTTAAAATTCAATTTAGTATTCTTTGGCAGCAATATTAACCATTTGATATTTACTTTAAATGTAAATTTCAATTTTAAACTTGTATCACTTTTTAAGCACGCTTCACTAAAGTGTTGAGTCGTATTCTAATTCTTGCATAACGACGGGTGCAAGTTCCATTATCTTTGAACATATTTCTTTGTTGTTTTCAACCGGTTTTTGTGTCTGATCTTCAACTTGTGGTGTCGTCTTTTCCGTTGGTGTTATTGGTCCATCATCGACTAGTGTTATTGTCTCATCTTCTACTGGCGTAACTGTTTCATCTTCGACTAGCGTGGCTATTTCATCTTCAACTGGTGTTACTGTCTCGTCTTCGACTGGTGTTGTGGTCGTCGTCCCATTTTCTCCTGGTGTTGTTGTTTGTACCTTTCTTCTCTTTATTGCCCAATGTCTCTTTCTGTTGTCATAATTATTGCTCTATCTTCTTTTCATGATCTACAGTTATAAAAATATGACAATTAATACCCAAGCGAATTTGTTAAAAAATATATAAGTATTAGATGCAATATCATTTAGGTTATGATTGATTTTAGTGCCGGTACAAAGTTTTGATAATTGATAAATTCCTCCATCACGAGCATAATTCACGAGCAAAAAAATACGGTACTCCATTCATCACGAGTCGATTTTTCGGTACCGAGCATATTTTTCTTAGCTTATTAATAATTTTTTTTTTTAAATCATTATAATGGTGTGGAATATGTAAAAACAAAAGATGCTGCACACGCACATACCAAATTTGTAACGTTTTATGCAAAAGGCAACCCGCAATTCGTAGAATAACATGTGTGTTTACAGAAAAAATGATGACGAAATATTCGCCTTGAATGAGCTTGAAGAAAGTAATGCATTTTTATTTTTACTTTTTGTTGGCTTTTGTTCATAATGTTCATTAATTTTGTGAGACATATTTATTTTTTGAATATTTTGTATATAAATATAAGAAAATTAGAATAAAAGACTGACCGTCTATTTGAAATGTCCGAATTCCTCCACCACGAACCGTCGCCTCCTCCCTCCACGAGCAGCTTTCTATACTTTGCCGCCGTTGTCGATTCCTTCACGAGTCAAAAACTCCCGATACCGAATGACAGCCGTGATTTTGTGTTTTTCTATCGTGTGTTGTAGACTTTCATTTGAAGAAAAGAAACAAGACGGATGGTAGCATATAATCAACAACAACAAAAAACACACACAAGGGAAATATTTAAGAAAAAGGACCAAAGCGTAGCTTTTACGTCTTTATTAGAGAAAACGCATATCAGGTGTTTATACAGAATCTGTCACGAGTTAAATTTTCAGTATGCTGAACTTATTCTTGTGTAATGTCTTCAACGTTTTTAATTTCTTTGTATTTTATTGATCGTGTTTTCGTGTAGACATGGTTTTACGTAGTCCGGTTTTTGTGTGTGTGTGTGTGTGTGTGTGTGTGTGTATATTTTAGTCCCGTGTTGGTTATTTAACCCTTTTTGTGCGTGACCGTTTTTTTTTTGCTTTAAAATCTTAATTGTGTTGATATCAGTTGAGCTTTTTCTATTGAGCTTTTTTTTCTTAAGTAAACTCTCTCTCTCTCTCGTTCCATTTAAAGCTTGTGAAACGATGTTATTCAAATTACCACGAAACTTAAGGTTTTCAAGATAAATTTCAAAAGCTGTTAAAATGATCAATTTTAACGATTAAGGGGAAATAACTCCTATATGGAGTAGTCACACAACTTCGACTAAATGGAGAGTTTCGTAGAGCTTTTGATGCTGAAGTAGGAATGTTGCTTTGGATTTTCTCTATCTCTCTTACTTTTTGAGTTATTTAGCTAAAAACTATGGTCTGACACCCTGTTCTATTTTTAGCAACGGCGGCCATGTTGGTTAGTTGGCATGCATAAATTTTACACATAATAAAGATTAAGTGTACAAAAATTAAAAGCAATCCCTTCAGTGGTTTCAGAGAAAAAGAGTTTTTAAAATCAGTAAAAATTGATAGAAAAAAAAACAGTTAAAGAGGTCTAGCTCTTAAACAATTGATCTGACAATTTTGACCCTTAAATCATTTTTGTAGCTCTCAATAAGCTAATAAATTTTGCGATGCTTACTTTTCCTCTACCATTTACGGTTTTCAAGGTAGAGTCCAAAAACTGTGAAAATGATCAATTTTGACGATTAAGGGGAAATAACTCCTATAAGGAGTCGTCCCACAACTTTGACTCAATAGAGAGTTTTGTAGTGCTTTTGTTGCTTCAGATTTTCTCTATCTCTTATACTTTTTGAGATATAAGCTAAAAACTATGGTCTGACCCCGATGTTCTATTTTTAGCAACGGCAGCCATGTTGGTTGGTCGGCATGAACAAATTTCACAAACTTGGTAGAGGACATTCTACAGATCAAATGTACAAAGTTTCAAAGCAATCCCTTCTGTGGTTTAAGAGTAGAAGATTTTTGAAGAAAAGTTGACGGACGACGGACGCCTAACGATGACAATAGCTCACCTGACATATCACATGTTTGTCTTCTAGAATATCTTTGTTTGTTAAAATGGGGATATCCAAAGACATATGTCCATATTTTTTTTTTGAAATTCCGTCTGTAAAATGTTTAACGTTTAGGTCACTCTTCTACGAAATGATTGCTTTTCTCTACACTTGAAACAATGTTACTCTTATTTCCATGTTATTGCCCCCATAAAATTCTGTGAAGAGATCCCTGTTTTTATTTATGTTGCCGTATTCATGTCTTCCCATTACTCTCCTATACCCAGTGATGTCACTACCAACTTAGGCATTAATTGAAGTGTGGTATGTCGTGTAGAGTTTATTTTTGGTTGGATTTAACGAAGTGAAACAACAAAGTTATAAAAAAGTAAATGTCGGGCGGCGGGTGGAGATGTTATTTTCGGAACAGTTTTCCCAGCAATCACATCACTTATCACAGCCGCTTGTTATCATTATCATAGGGTTCTTATTTACCTTGTGCTTCGATTTCAAACCTGTGGCTTACCTTCTTCTTGTTAAATAAAAACCGACCATTTTTGACGTTGACAAGTTATAAATTTTATTGTTGTACTTTACCGGATAACTTAATCGAGTGTTCGCAACATTACAGGCAAGAATTGCTAACCCTTCTGGTGAACATGAGATCAAGCGAGTGTCGACAACATGAGTTCGCGTTATTGGTTGTACTTTGCGTGTTTTATGTGTAGAACGTGTGTGTTTGTGTTTTTTCGAGTTTTGTCAATTTCAACAATTAAATTCTGTTATTGCTTTTTAGAAATGTACTTTTAGTACCTCTTGGTGTATTTAGAGTACCGTAAGTAAACATTATCCAAACTTGTTTAGCTTTATTGTTATCCTTATTATGTTTCACAGCTGTATTGTGTTTTTGTTACTGGACCTTAAGATCGCACTTCGACGATTTGGCGCCATGAAACCCAGTTTAACCCACCATTTCTTTCTAAATGCCTGTACCACGTTAGGACCATTGCGATTCTCAACTTCTCTGATATAGATTTGCCTTGTTTTGTCTTTTCTTCTTGGATATTTAAAATTGATCCACTTAATGTCCTTAGTTTGGTAGTTTTGTTGTTACCTTTATTTTTATCGACAGTACCAAATAGATTCCACCTAAGTTAATGGTTTATCAAAAGGTGTACAAATGGGACAATCAAATGTCGTAAATCAGAAAAGACAATGACAAAATCCATCACCAAAAAAATAATACGAACAAACAAAAAACACCCACGTATTACAAACAGATCGAAATCAGCATCGTAATCTGAGTGAACTAAGGTACCCCGGAAGGAAAGAATAAGCAAACTTAATTGGTTTGGGGATATTAAATTAAAACGACAGACAATCAACTGTGTGACATTTTATTATAAACAAAACGGTGTAATCTATACATGATAACCTAAGTGCTTTACAATATTTTGAGTTATGATAGCTTCGCACGATCATGTTCAGAATTGGACAACAGACAACGAACACAAAACTGGTCTGCAATGACATGAGTAACTTAACTTTGTCTAGACCCAGTCATGTTTATAAGCATTAAATACACGTGTCACAATCTAATGACCGAAATGTTCCTGAAACCAACAACAACAACTCTTCTGAGCGGCGCGCCGGAAGTCATTTTTGTACCAAGCGTAAATAAACGGGTTTATAACTGAGTTGATGATACCCAGAAAAACCAGCCACGAAGAGGCTTGGTCAAGCTCTGTTTTCTTTATGAAGCCATTGGCATAGGCAAACGGAAAACTTATATACGGCAACCAACATATTGTGAAGGCTATCGTGATGAGAAGCATAACTTTAGCGCCCCTGATGCGCTTGCTTAATCCGGAATCCTGTGTTGATAACTCGTTCAGGCTCGCCTGCTCTTCGAAGAATTTTTTTGCAGCAAAGAAAATTCGAACGTGAGACGAAAATGAGCCAATACTCAGAGTCGAGACTATAAGGGAAATGGTCCAGAAATATCCGTTTGTTAGAATCAAACTGTAACTACATGTACTCTTTTCAGTCCATACATTCCATCCTAGAAAGGTTGGTGCTGTTATCGAAATACTAATGGTCCAAGGCAAGACTACGAGAAGTACCGAAAATAGCCGAGTGGATATCTTGTCGTAGAAGATCGGGTGACATATAGACACGAACCTATCAAATGATAGCAAGAAAACTGTAATCTGTGACGAAATTGTCATGGCGCATAAGACCTGGTATCGAAGCATGCACATGAGAAAATCATCGTTCAGTTGTGGAAAGAAAAAATAAAATATTTGAGAGCCCGAAGCTATTCCGGTGAAAAAATCGGCAATGGCTAAATTAAGGATGAAGATATTGGAATTGTCGTTGAGATTTAGATAACGTTTGATGATGTAAATCACAAAACCGTTTCCGGGGCATGCTAATACAAAAACAATCTGCTGTAACGTTATGAAAGCAATGAGTGACGCTGAGAATTCTAACCCACCAGAGGGCAGCGTAGAAAGGTCGTCTGCTAAGTTGGTCGAATCGTCTGAAGAATTGGCTGGACTGGATGAATTGACGTATATTGATGAAGATCTCTGTGCCACAAGAAGACTACGAACGCTGCTCAAGTTCTGTTCAGTCATGTTGACAATCTGAAAGTAAAAGCTGAAAAAGTTGCATGTATAGAAGGTAATTGTTCAAAAAAAGTAAATGTACACAGTATATTTTTGACGTTTTATGTAAGAGTAACTAGGTTTCTGAGAACTTTTTTTCCACCAGTCGTAAGGCTTTGTAATTCTATTTAAAATAGATCGTGTAGGAAAAGGGGTTCAAACCTTGCTCATAATGTTTTTCTTACATTTTACTGACAGGTAGCCATTTAATTTTTTTTAATTCAGATAGTTACGGAGTCACAGTCAGATATTTGGGGCGGCGGGCGGGCGGGGAAGAAATTTTCGTAACAGTTTTCTCAGCAACTACTAATCACAGCCACTTGATATTTGGTATACAGCATCAGGGTGGGGTCCCATAACGTGGGATGCGATTTCATGTCTGTAGCTCACCTACTTCCTGTTAACCGACTTAGTTAATTTTTGACAATAATGTCCAATAGTAGAAAATTTTTGTTACAGTTTTCTCAGCAACTGTAAATCACAGCCACTTGATATTTGGTATACAGTATCAGGGTGAAGTCCCATAACGTGGGATGCGATTTCAGATCTGTCCCTCATCTACTTCATGTTTACCGACTTAGTTAATTTTTGACAATAATGTCCAATAGTAGAAAATTTTCGTAACAGTTTTTTTAGTAACTACTTATCACAGCCTCTTGATATTTGGTATGCAGCATCAACATGGGCTCCCATAACGTGGGATGTGATTTCAGGTCTGTCGCTCACCTACTTCTTGTTAAACGAAATCCGGCCATTTCTGTCTTTGACCCATTTTTGTGCTTTGTCTGGAATTATTGATAGGGTGTTTGGCCCTTAAAACTAGTTTAACCTCGCTACATTTTAAATGATTGCAGAACAACGAGCAGCGCCTGCTGGCCTCGTTGAAGGCTGCTGGCGGTTTTCCATTGTGTTTTCCCCTAAATTTCCGCTTGTTATATGAGCTGTGTCGCGTACACTTATTCCACATCTCATTATTTTTTTATTAAAAAGATGAAAAGGATTCAATGTCCAAGATAACAAATACCAAAACGCGGGTATAAGCGGTTAATTTGGATATGCTTTATATCGATATTTCAAGGTGTAACCTCTCATCAGTAGCATTTGAATCAAAACATTGGAAGGTCAAAATCCAAAACAGTTGAAAACGAAAAGTACTCAAACCAAAACGTTCGAACAAGGAAGCCAAATCCAGCACCGAGGATATCGACCATGTGCATTACAAGGAAAGAAATCTGATGTTTTAAATAATTTTGAATTTAAAAATAGGAAATTTCAGCGATAAATATATTAGAAATTTAGAAAGAGACAGCAAACTCAACTTTTAAGGTGGGACGATACCAAATGACATACATCCGGATTTTAATTAAAATTGGTAGACATATAGTTCTTATTGATATAAATCAATATATGTAATAAAAAATGGGGATCACAGACCTCGTTGTTTTAAATAAATGCATTTGATAACTTCAATTTGGTGGGAAATCAAAAAAAGACATATAGGTCAAATATAGCTTTTATTTTTATTTTTACTTTTGTACACATAAATGTGTTTACGATATCTAAATTATGACCAAAATCTAACATGATATTCATTGAAAAATTTGCGATGCATTGATGTAAAATAAAGGATATGTCACGGACTTGGTTTCAAAGGTACGGTTTCGTAAACTGACGACAATTTTTGGGTTTCAGACCAATTCTAACTGAAAATCTACACACAAAGAGGGGGGGTCATGCCTATGAACACCCTCTAGATTAGCCATACAGATTTGAGCACAGAGCTAATCAATTGTGATTTAGAACTGTCGGGGGATACATGACTCCCATCTTTTGTTTTTATTTGGCAAAGAGGCACCAGTCGGGCATTAAGATTAACCTTGGATTAAGTTATACGGTAATGAACCACATTTTGAGATTTGCTCATCAAAGATCAAGTACATTTATCGGGAATGTGGGATTGATATTGTCCGTTGTCTGAATATTTATGATCAAGTTCTACGACCTTTTTGTAAGAAATGTGTAAAATAAATAATGATAATTTTACGTCGTGATTGTTTTCGCCCTTTTCGTGTAAATTGTTTTCTGTTAAGAAGACGGTTATTCTCTAAAATTCAAAATACATTTAGTTAGTTGGTCTCTGCTGGTTTAGTAACTTCTCGGCGACAATATTTTAACCGTAATTTAGACGAAATATGCATAGGAAGATCGAACATGGAGAAAATATGCACGATACAAAATCACAATAAAAAGGAAAGTAATCAATAGAAAAATATTGAAAGAGAAGCGGTGGTTAGATAAAAAGATTTGTAACAAGAGTTCTCATTTGGAAAACAGCTAGCAGCCTTCAATGCGACCGGTGCTCACCTCTCGCCCTCTAGCGATCATATCGGTCCCTAAAGAAATGTATATATTTGATAATAAAAAGTCATTACTTGAATAGCCAGAGAAAGGTTCCCACCCTCACATAGAACTGCTATCATAAAGCCGACAAGTCTAGAAATTTTAAAGAGGACTCAAAGACGAGTTCGACCGTTTTTAACACAAAACAATTAAAATAATATATTTTTCTGGCTTTGATAACTCTCAGAGTGGCATAAAAATATTTGAATTCATTTCATTTAAATGTTTCCTCCTTCAAATTGTGAGGCAATGAACAGTGATTTGTTAAAGTAGAAGGTTGCTGTTTTGATATTGCCTTACAATTAATCTTGAATTATTTTATTGCTTCAGCGACATTGGACCTTGGTGATTATATCTATACATGTATTTTATTTATCTAAATAATAATCTAAAAATAATGGAAAAAAATGTATCTGCGTGTTGTATCGGTTTTTCTTTTTTTCAAACAGAAAACCTGTAAACCTGAAAATTTTCTCGAACTAAAATTCAGTCGTCTTACAGCGAAAAAAAAAGACGATGCGAAAATTTACCGGTTTATTGTACCTTTTTGGCAAAAAATGAAACAAAAACCAAACAACATTTAAGTATTATTTAAAATTCATTTACTGCAGAGACATTCTTACCTTTTGGAACTTTCCAGTTTTCTGCGATGATCTGTCTGATCATAAGAACCACCTGTCCGTTATAAATCTGAGACAGCTGTGAAGATATAGTTTTACTTTTTTTCTGAAAGACGTCAAGGAAGCACGTGTTCTGGGGGTATGGATGTTTTTGCCCTTTATCTTTATTCTATTTTTTTGTCATGTTTCTTATTATTCTTTATATTCTAAGAATCGTTTTCCTCTTTTATTCATTTTGGGAGACAATAACCTCTGTTTTTTTTTTATTTATTCTTTATTTTTAAAACCCCGTCCACACCCGCCGTTATGTAGGCATTTTGAGCTTTTGAATTAAAATAGTCATAAATTAAAAGGCTAGATAAGGATAGAAAAGCAACAACTCAGTGTAAAGCAATACATTTTGTGTTTCTAAAGTTTACAATTTAAATCAATATCACATATTGAAAATGTTGAAAACATGATCAAAAACTAAAAACAAATGATAAGAAATAGATATGAAAAGGATGGTTACATAGAAATGACACAAAAAATATTCTTCAGGTTAACCACTCATCAGTAGCTTAGGATAAGAGAGGACACCTGACCCCCCCCCCCCCCCCCAAAAGATGATTTTAAAATGTTTAATTGTTTTATATTCTGATATTATGTATATATTTTTTTTTTTGTGAACAACTTTCAAGGCCTGTTTTTGCAATAAAAAAATCGCAAATAACAAAGGGAACTATAATCAAATGGTGTTGCAGACAAATTTTGTACTTGAAAAAAGTATATAGTCAAGTAAATTGCTTCAAGATGAAAATAATTAAGACTTCAAGTTAAATAACAAGTAAAAGTTTTAAGTAAATAATGTTTAAGTAAGGCCCTTTAGAGTTAAAACTGTACAAGTAAATGCCTAAAGTTGAGAAAAGATAAACGCTTTTAGTTAAAATTGAAAAGGCTTCAAGTTGAAAAAAGTACAAATAAAGTCTCCAATTTAAACAAGAACATTTATTTACAAAAAAAATCAAAAAAAAATACACAAGGAAAGGCTTCAAATTGAAAAAAAAAATCAAGTAAAAGCAAAGTTTAAAAAAATGTATAACTAAAGTTTCAAGTTTAAAAGAGTTGAAAAATATAAAAGTAAAATGCATCTAGTTTAAATAGGCCCGTGCCAAGAAGTTGCAATGGTTTCAAATTCGCCTTATCTAGGCATCACTAGATGCACGTATCATACCAAGAAGCAGGGGTACCAATGGGGCATCCGAATGTGAAAGTCCGAAAGGGCAAAACCAGCAAACACAAACAAGCACAGGACAAAAAAAAAAAACAGACAACATATAAAACACGGAAACACACAAGCCACTAAATATCAATCAACATCGTAATGAGAGTGAACTCAGGTGCTCTGGAGGAGTAAGCGGAAAAGTTGACGATTGGAAAATTGAAATCATGAAGATGTTTGTTGTGGCAATTGTCTATTAATGGTAATGGACTTATTTAACCATATTTCTGTACTCATCCATGCAGAAAATTTTATAGTGTGTCACATCAATCATGCTAAGCATGCATTGTGCTAAGTATCAACTAGGTGGACATGATATGGCACTTGTCTGTAAGCGGGAATGGACTTGAACCATTATTCTGAAAGTGGTCGTCCATGTGGAAATTATATGCCATAGCCAACATCCATAGCATGCGTTGTGCTTAGCATCATTCTTTTATAAGTGAATGCGAAGTCTCTCACTTTGTTAGATGAACTTAAATAAAGTACTAGGGTTAAAGTTGAAAATGGTACATAGTCAATGATTGCTGAGCTAATTATCATTGATATTATGATAAATTTTACACAAACTAGAATTTTGTTTGAAACCAGGCTCGTCAACGTGTTAGAACGCAAACTAATGACGTCAATTTTATCAATTTTCTGAGGTTTTTTTTTTTGCCAAGAGTAACCATAAATAAGTATTTCAAGTCAATTGAAAAATAAGTAACGTGTTTGTCCCTTACTAATCTACTAGATTCTAATATTAATTTCTATTTATTTGTTATTTTGAAAATATCCTTTTGTTCGTCTATTGGTTTGACCTTATCTTTTACCAGTTGACATTGTGAAAGCAGATAAGCCAAACCTTAAGTTTACTTCCGTCAATCAATATGCCTGAATTTACATTGTTCAGTTGCATATATAGGATTATCGTGACTATCTCGTTTTTAGGTAAATTATTACTTTTGACAAAATTATAACAGAAAACCTAATGAGATATATTTTAAACAGTATATGCACTCATCACTTATACACAAAAACAAAAACAAAAACCAACACCTATATTACAACAATAGAATTCAACCTGAAGGCAGTAGCACGCCTGAACTTTGCTTTAAGTTTAGCATTCATAACGAAGACATTTTAACCATATCAAAGAAGCAGAGGTACCAATGGGGCATCAGAATATCAAAGTCCGAAAGGCAGAGGCAAAACCAGTAAACACCAACGAGAACAGGACGACAAAACAAACAACATATGAAATACGGAAACACAAAAACTACTGAATATCAACTTACAACGCGAACTCTATTTATAATAAAACTGATAATAAAACTTATTTTTGTTTTTTTTTGATAGTATTTTTTCATATTCGATTTACATCAGATGTGTTGACTTGTAGTTACAAATTGCTTGTTTGGTTCCAGAATTGGGACACGTTACTTCAATTCTGCATTGCCCAGATGGTTGGGTCCAACATCATGGAACATGTTATTTATTTTCGACGACAAAATCACAATGGGGTTCAGCTTGGGTAGGTTTAATGAAACCCCCTTTATCGAGGAAAACAATCAGCACTAATATGCAACCCTTTTAACTGTAAAACAGCTAGAAAACGCGCAATTTAAACCATTATGAATTAACCTCCTTTTAAAGAAACTGTAGTCCAATTGGATAACATTTGATGTTAACATTTGTAAAACTGAAAAATACTTAAATTTTGGGACGATGCTCTATGTTAAAAAAAAGTCGAGGTTGGGGCTGCATTTAAAAGAAAATGGGTTGAAAAACAGTTTGTAAATCTGTGGTTCTAAGAAAAAGGATTAACTTTTAAAATACATGCAAAAAACATTGTGTGTTTGTGTTTTAAAGTGTTAAGCTCTAAATGCATATCATGAATAAATAACAAAAAAAACCGTTATATATTTATACCCCTGCGACGACCTCTCAGGTGGAATTGTTTTACTCGTGTCCGTCCATACGAATTTATGTCAAGTTCTTCTCAGAAACCGTAAATCATCACAATTTGGAAAAAAATGGAGGTCCTGTATGACAAACTGTATGTCCCAACCGATCTTTAGACCGTCGGACTTTTATTGTATGTTTGAACTGGAGCTATATATAAAAATTGGTACAAAAAAAACCCGTTCATTAGAATTGTTAAAAATTTCACATTATGGTTCAGTATGTCCAAAGCGATTTTTAGACCCATCGGACTTTTATTTCATGTTTTTAGCTGGAGCTATGTCTGAAAATGGGTACAGAAAGGGTAAATAAGATTATTCAAAATTTGACAGTGTGATTCAGTATGACAAACTTAATTTATATCGTAGGCAATTTTAAGACCTGTCAGACTTCTATTTCCTGTTAGGAAATGTAAAATTTTCGTTTAGCTCTTGTCAAGAATAAGTTGAAATTTGGCAAAGTGGTTCATTATGATCAACTGTCTCTCCTAAGTCATGTTCAAATCTGTCAGACTTTACCTTCTCTTTAAAACCCTACACAGGGACATCTGTGTCCCATTGACATATTCTTTCTTTATTCCAGAGTATTTGTCAAAGTTTGCATGCAAACCTGGTTGAAATAGAGGACGCTAACGAAGATCAATTTTTAAGGAATAACCTCATTACAGCCCACCGCACCGGTATATTATTTCTTTAGCTAGTTATTACTTGCTTCTGTAGTCCGTATGTCCGCAAAGTTTTTTCAAACGTTAACTTGTCTTACACGTATTTTAAATCCAATTTACAAATAAAGTTGTTACAGTTAATCAAAAATGTTGATTAGATTTCTTAATCTTAAAAACATGACCGTCGAGGCTAGAAATAGACAATATGGGCAAATTGCAGTTTTGTACACTTTGAATTGTTTGCTACGTTCTTCATAAAAAAATAGACTTACTTTATTCGCATGGTATTCTTTGCTATTTTTGTTCTCTTATACCAAAGCTTGTATACCGTTTCAGGCCACAGTGTATATATTTTCTTATTGGACCTTTACTTATTAAGGTGTATTTTTCACTGGCGGGAATGATTTTGAGTCAGAAAATGAGTACATCTGGAGTTCAAGTCGACAGCGGGTATCATACACAAATTGGGCAACAGGAAATCCTAACAGTGTGTCACAGCCTGGCGAGGACTGCATTTCAATGGCAGAACCGGACTGGAAATGGCACGACAGCCGATGTGACGCATCGTTCTACTTTATTTGTGAGATCACGTAGGTACATCTTAATTATATGCAACAGGTTGATTTAGCTACTGACTAGAAGACTTTAACTTTTTGCGTTGTTTATAATACAAAAAAATGTTTTAAAACTAGAAAAATTGAGAGCAGCAGCTTACAAATAAATACCCCCGGCCCAAAAAGTCATTCTGATTAAATTCTAAAATAGTAGGTGCATATCTACATTATGTCACAAAGAAGGATTTGTGGATAAGGGATGGGTATCCCTTATAGTGGAACAGCTAAGTCCATGTTTTGCTATGGGAAACCCCATCAATCATTTTAATCTAATATAAGAATAGGAGGTGCATATTTACATTATGTCACAAAGATTGTGTGAAAGTTTCATGAAAGGCACAAGCTACTGTTACGTCAATTTACGTAACTTTAAGGCAAGTATTTAAAATATGCTCCTGTTACGTTACTTACGGGACGGAAAAAGTTCCGAACCCATTACGGATAGGGGGACGAATCGAAAACGGACTTATCGACGTAGCTATGGAATGTTGAAGCACTATACATACATCAAGCGGGGAAAAGTTATACATATACATATTAGACAGGTAATGATCATCAAGGGTGGATACGAAAATTTCTAAAAGAGTTCTGCTCTTTTTCTATTGAAGACCAAATGGGGGATCTATTTTGACTTAATCCTGCACGAAAATTACAAAACAATCCTCAAGGGAAAGGGCTGAATTCAATATCAAAATGTTAGAAAATCAATGCACTGCTGGACACATTTTCTCAGTACAGGTGTATCAGGTATTAAATCTTCTTTGAGAAAATGTTCCTAGAATTGCAACAATTGATAGCTAGACCAATGACATTTTAGTCGTTATTTTCGTTGGTCATTCTATGACTCCATCATTACACTCACTTAGTGTATGAGGAGTTCAGCTTATTGGACTGACAATGAAGATCTTGGAGGAATATGTATGGTAGGGTCAACAACCCATTTGATTGGCTTCTTGCAATCTTTAATTTATGGTTAAAAACATCGGAAAAGATGCAAACTTTTTACATATGTTTTTGTTTTAGATTGGAGACTGGTTCTGGTGGTGAACAGGTTATTGGTTAAATAAAAACCAATAAAGAAAAGTAAAACATGTTATTGACTATTTAAATGAACTAAGGTAAAACTTATCTGGCAAAATTGGCTTATTGAATCCAGGCAAAATTGGCTCATTGAATACAGGCAAAATTGGTCCATTAAATACAGGCAAAATTGGCTCATTGAATACAAGCAAAATTGTCCCATTGATTACAGGCAAAATTGGCCCAATGAATACAACAGAGACAAATTTGGCTTATTGAATATCACAGGCAAATTCAGCTAATTGAATACAAGCAAATTTGGCTATCTTAATACAACACAGGCAAAATTTCCAAATTGAGTAAACACAGGGAAAATTGGGTAATTGAATACAATACAGTCTAAATTGGCTAATTAAATACTTCACAGAGTAATTGGTTAACTGAATACAGCACAGGGAAATTGGCTAACAAAAAACAGTCAGGCAAAATTGGTTATTTGAATAC
The DNA here is from genome assembly GCA_963971305.1 of Arcuatula senhousia. Lineage (NCBI taxonomy): Eukaryota > Metazoa > Mollusca > Bivalvia > Mytilida > Mytilidae > Arcuatula > Arcuatula senhousia. The sequence continues at coordinate 45,348,970 of OZ020315.1, forward strand.
AATACAGGCAACTTTGGATATTTGAATACAATTGTAAAATTTTTTTATTCACAGGCATAGGGTGGCCCTTGTTTTATTTGGTACTCTGTTTGACAATTTTGATTTTAAAACTGTGTTTTTTGAATTATAGTTATTTTTCTTTTCAACTTTTAGCTCGAGCTTGAATTCAGTTGCTGCCAAACAAAGACAGACCTTGAAATTGATTAGTATGTTCTATAACAGGCATTATAATTAACAAAATAAAAATAAATTTATTTTATTCATAAATAAATATACAAGTATCTGTAACAATTAACAATAAACAATCATTAATATATTTGATAAGCACTATAATCAAATTAAAACTAATATATAATTGTAATCACTTCTATAATGGCAGATTTGTTTCTGTGAAATGAGTGTCATTTTAGTTGATAACTAAATGCAAGTACAAGCTCTTCTGATACTTGTCTTATATTTCTTAGTTAAGGACACGTAAACTTTAAAAAGGAAGAAGCCTATGAAACTACACCTAGTTACCAATAATATTCCTATGGTGTAATTAAAAGGTTGTATATAAGTGTCACCAAAGTTGAAGCTGTAGCTAATTACAAGTTTAAAATCTATTTCAATTACTAATGTTATGTGTGAAATGAAAATGGCTGTTCATTTACTCCAAAATAAAATAAAATGTATTTTAAAAACATAAATATACCCTCTATACTTTTATTTTAAGAAGCTTGATTTTCCTGTGCAATATATATTGACTTCATTTCTAATTTATGTATTAAAAATATATATATTTTAAAAAGTTATTTCCTTTATATAATATTTCAGTACTTTAACGTATTACAAGTTACAACTGCAGTTTACTATTTATCTTGCAAATAACTAAACCTCTAAATTTTTATATACTGTGGATTTATTTACTTTTGTGTGTACCAATTTTCGTCGTTTGATAGAAATTTACAAGTTCGTGGATTCTTAAATTTGTGGTTCTAAAGTCAGCAGTATACAAATCAATGTTAAAAATCCTTTTCTTGGGGTATCAAATTTCGTGGGTAAACGCCACGAAATTTGATACCTCACAAATAATAATGAAACCACAGTATTATATGTATAAGAAAATATACCAATGACAAAAATGAAACATATTTTAGCTTAATTTATTAATTTATAATGATAAAATCATGAATCTAAAATTGATACATGTACCATTTTAGCATACACCTGTTTATCAGATACTGATTAATGAAAATATGATTCCATTACAAGGTATTGTTTACAGCTATCAACACAATATCATTAAATGTATAGCCTCTAGAATTTCATTAAGTGGTCATATAAATTACATTTAATATGTCCAGATACAAAAATAAAGAAACATGATTGCACATACCCATCATAAAAGTAATTTATTATGGCTAATGAAAACAAAATCTAATATTCGCCTAATCAAGGTTTGTCTGCTTTATAATTATAATTTCCTTTCTAAAACAACTGTACTCAACGCAAAAAGACTTGTAAGTCATGAAAGTATTAAAAAAACCACAAAAAACAAAAACCCAATAAAATCTGTGAGCTAGAGCTCACTAGTGATACCCCCACTCCCAGAATTATGCCATGTGTAAAAAAAATTCTGAATTCAATAAGCAGGAATAAGATTATCTAGAAGCATCAAATCCCTACAAGTTATAAAACAATATGCAAAATATCATTATATCTTCATCATGTAAATGCTGTGACAGAGATTTTGCATGTACCTATACCTTGTGCAAAAACCTAGGTATTAAGTAAACAGGAAGTTTACAACCTAAGAGCATAAAATCGCTATACACCAAATTGTACAAAAAGATAAAGCTATAAGAAAAAGGTATTAAACCTCTGTGTTAATAAGTTGCTTAGAAAATTATGACAGAAATTACATTACTGACTGATGGACAAAGGGACAGACAGACAAACAAACAAGAGGTCTTCTTCAAAGTAGGGGTATGACAATCCAACAGTATCAAGACAAAATGGGTTGTTTTAATTTGGTGCAAAATTTGATAGAGAATAAAAACAAAAGAAATGTGCATTCAGCCTTGTCAAAGGCAAAGGGTTTTAAAAAATGCACAAATTGATAACAAAGATTGTAATTTGAAGGAATTGATCAATCTGCCAAACTTGTGAAACTGGTGAAAAAAGTAATTTTAGTATAAAGCCTAACAAATATAATCAGATAATGTTGATTGTGTGAATATGAAATTACATTATATGTTATAACAGCTAAAGATTGATCTAAAAATAATAATTTTGAACACTATGATATAAGCTACAATGAATCAGCAGAAAAAATTGTGATGAGAAAAAAACTATAGAAAGAATGGTACATGTATTTGTTTCTTTTACATATCTGACAAAGTCAGGTAGGGCCTTGCCAGAAAAAAAATCTTAATTTTTTCCAAAATATTCAACATATTTTCATGAAATTTTGATATGTGATTCCTATTATTGTGCAAAATCACAATGCAAAATTTCAGGTAAGTTCTCCATATAGTTTTTGAGTTTAAATGTCCACAAAAAATGTTGACAAGTGGACAAAGTGAAAACTATTTGCCTTCTACATCCTGGATAATCCACATCAATACAAAATAAGCACCAAATCATTTACATCTTTATAAAAGCTAACTAGGCAAGAGGATAACTTATTTATACTTTAGCTTTATATTACTTATCATTCGTGCAAAATGCCATCTAAATTTATTAAAGTACATGTATATAATTCATCCAAATGTAGCCCAAGACAACAATTTATAGAATCAGGGAAAGATTTGGGAAGGATTTTTCTAAAGGGAGATATTTTCATAGATATTAAAAATTTGAAGGAGTAATATCATATAGAATGTTAAAGGATTTTTGAGAATGGAAGGATGAGCTTTCCATCCTGCCTTCCCAATCCCTGTACATGTATTGTTCTTAATATGGATAGGTCTGTTCAAATAAAATATATTACAATCTCACGTTTGTTATAAATAAATAAATACTTCATGTCATTTGTGAAAACCTAGAAGACATAAAGATACTCCCTTCATTGGTAAATGCTATAAACTAAGATAACTATAAGGCTCCTGCAGCCCTTTTCACAAAAAGTCTTAAAAATAAAATTTATTGTAAGTTTGGACTTCAGCCAATCAGAGTTGTGGAAATTTGCACTTAAGATAAATTCTATTCTTAAGATTTTTTATGAAAAGGGCTGCTGCATCCTTGATGCAGCGCCTTAATACAGATATATATTTTATATAAATGTCATGTCATTTGTAAACTAGAAGCTTTGCTGATATGTTAAATTTCCACCATTGCTATATACTTATCCATCACAACTTTGGGTATATACCACCATCACAGCCAATACTGGATTTCTTAACTTGTCTCGTTAAGTCATTGGTACGGAATATCAAGGGGAGGTCAACCATGCCTGAAAAGAGAAGTGGTGTAAAGATTTGTTTAAATCCTAACTTATTCCTCATCACATACAATAAACTGTGCTTTCATTATTTTTCATGGGGTACACATTTTCATGGTTTTTTAGGGTAAATCAAACAAAATGTCAACTTTGATGAAACCATGAAAATGAATATTGCGACAATAAATGTATTAATAGTAATATTCCATGTTTATAAATGTTGAATGTTATGTTTCTTTTCACAGTTATCTGATCCATATTGGATAGAAGGAATAAGAGTAACAAAATAGTATAAACATTATAAAAACAGCTCAATCGAATGTGCTTAGCAACACATACAAGTTCTCATGTACAAAACTTTTTTTTTACCTCCATTCCAAATATTGCCCTTTTCTAATATGGTACTATTAACTATGAAAAAGCTTCTAGGAATATATTCAAATTTTTTTTTTACTTATTTCACACAATTACATATACATGTAAAAACTTCTTTTTTCTTATCTACAGATTAAAAAAATTTTTTTGGTGAGACGAAAAGTCTAAATAAAACATTCATAAAACAATGTCAACCTTGAAATATACTTCCATAAGATGTTCTAATATAATTGTTTCTACTTGAATAAAGTCATAAACATTGTGAAAAAAAGTAAAGATTTAAATAATAAAAATCCAATAAATAACAATTTTCAAACTCCATTAGTTTGATTTCATAACCTGATTAAAACTTAAATGTATTTGTTGAAATTTGCTAATAAGAAAAATTAAAACTTATATTTGAACTTCTTTAAATACAAGGAAAAACAACAAGTGATAATTGTATTGTCTGTTTTCAAAATTTTTAGGTTAGGCCAAGAAAAAATATGTGTGTTTCTTTTTACTCGACCCTACCTATTTTTTCATGCCTACCCTAACATTTTTATTGCCATTTTTGCTTAAGCACTGTTAAACTTTAATTACACTCTTCATTTTAATACTCAAGGTAAAAAGAAGTTGTGAAAAAAAAAACCAAAAAACCTACCTACCTATTTTTTTTTCAGACATGTTAAAAGAAACACATATATTTTTTGTTTGGCCTTAATCATATTGATTGGTAGGACATAGATAGTGTTAGAATTTCTAAATATATGTCTAACAGAGACAATGTCTGTTATCTTAAAAAGATTTTTATTACATGTATAACTACATTGTAAGTTAAACAAGTGTGGCCACTAAAAGTATGTCTCGCCTGCCGGCACCATCGCTAAAATCAACTACCTAAGCTTTCATTTCTTGATATAAACACAAAAAGTGTCAGTATACCTTATAACAGATGCCTAGTTATTATACTATTCAAGCAATCCATTGTCCACACAAGTATTACAAACAGTTTTCTGTCTGAAAAAAAGACCTAAGTTCACAGAGTCACTTGAGCGTAAAAATGGGGTCATGGTCACACGGCATGGTGACAGTTGCGTTGTCCATAACCGCAACTGTCTGTTTACCCAATATCAGATGCCTAGCTATTATAACTTTCCAGCAATTCATCTTCCATAAAAGTCTTACAAAAAAGTTTTTTGGCCTGAAAAACACCTAAGTTCACAGAGTCACTGGAGCGTAAAATGGGGTCAGGGTCACATGGCATGGTGACAGTTGCATGGACCATAACCTAAACTGTCTGTATACTAAATATCAGATGCCTAGCTATTATACTTTTCAAGCAATTCATCGTCCACAAAAGTCTTACAAAAAAGTTTACGGCCTGAAAAAAGACCTAAGTTCACAGAGTCACTGGAGCGTGAAAATGGGGTCAGGGTCAAACGGCATGGTGACAGTTGCGTAGACCATAACCTGAACTGTCTGTATACCAAATATCAGATGCCTAGCTATTATACTTTTCAAGCAATTCATCGTCCACAAAAGTCTTACAAAAAAGTTTACGGCCTGAAAAAAGACCTAAGTTCACAGAGTCACTGGAGCGTGAAAATGGGGTCAGGGTCAAACGGCATGGTGACAGTTGCGTAGACCATAACCTGAACTGTCTGTATACCAAATATCAGATGCCTAGCTATTATACTTTTCAAGCAATTCATCGTCCACAAAAGTCTTACAAAAAAGTTTACGGCCTGAAAAAAGACCTAAGTTCACAGAGTCACTGGAGCGTGAAAATGGGGTCAGGGTCAAACGGCATGGTGACAGTTGCGTAGACCATAACCTGAACTGTCTGTATACCAAATATCAGATGCCTAGCTATTATACTTTTCAAGCAATTCATTGTCCACAAAAGTCTTACAAAAAAGTTTACGACGCCGCCCGCCGTCGCCGCCGCCGCCGCCGTCGCCGCCGCCGGAAAGTAATACCTATGTCTCGCCTTCCGCGACTATTCGTCGCAGGCGAGACAAAAATCATGGTTGTATTCACAGATTTAACATTGGTCCGAGATGAGTGTGGTATGAGATGTGTTAAGAGTTCTGTAAAAGAATATATATAAGAATGTACATAAGAAGAACTGCTTCTTTTATTTTTAGTTTAAGATTCTTGGCAAATTATCATTCTTCCTCATAAGTTACTCGAATGAACATGAAAATAAAATTTTAAATATTTGAAAATGACCACCACCATTATCACAGACATATATAATATACCCACATCATGCAATTTTTTAAAAACACTTTTTTTTTAAAAGAGATTGACATTCAATTGTGAAATATTACTCAAAAATGTATGCTTGTTAGATCTAAAAATAAATTTCACAAGTATTTTGTGCACTATTTTCTCATAAGGGGGTCTTTTAACAAATCAATAAGCCTAACTTAACTAAGGGATGTTCCAGAATTAAATAGGGCTGGGGGGGGGGCATTTTTTCTTTACCCCACCACCCATAAAAAAATTAATTTTTATCATTTTTTCTTCACAAAATATTTCTAAAACACCCATCAGCCACCATAAAAGTTCCTCCCGACCACCCCCACACTTTTAATACTGGAACAGCCCTAACTTGCTTATAAAAACAATCAAAGGACAAGCCCCAATCATTGAACCTGAATCTTTGTTAAAACTTTTTTGATTTAGGCTAAATAAAAGTTCAAGTCTCTTTCCTCCTATTATTTCCCCACACACAAGAATTTTTTAACATTTATGAGCTTGATTTGTTTGGACTTTGTTAATTTCCAATGCCTTTTCTAAGGGAAAGTAAGGGGATAGAAATGAGTGTAAATTCAACAAACCAAGAAAGAATCCTTGATCAGACCTGTGGATAAAGGCATAAAGTAGTGTAAAAGAATTATAGCACCTTGTTATAGGTATAAATCTATTTTTAGTACCATGCAAGGTCAAGATATAGGATGATACCAAAAATAACTCACATTATATACAGATAAATTTCCTTGTTAAATTGGGTTCCTTGCAGCATTATATAAAGTCACAATATAATAATTTAGCTTTTTTGAAAAAAACTTGATATTTAAAAGTTAAAAAATCATTATTAAAACATATTTTTAACCAAGGGACAATAAATAATACAGACAATTGTCAAAAAAATTGTATTCCTCTCCATTAATTTTCAAGAGGAATGACTAAACTTCTCTCTAAATTTTCAAATAAACATAACTTTTGGTGTTTCTCAGTATAGACTTACATTGGTTTTAGCGTCCTCTCGAGCTACGACTTTCCTCATTTGATCATCACTAAACTTGACAACAGTACCAATGACCCTAGACAATGTCTGAAATACAATTTAAACATTTTTACAACTAGCTATTTCTGGCTTTTAATTTCTTTTTGCTTTTGCCTTGTATTTTATCACTAGAGACTGTCACTAGTATCTACTAGTCCACATTGAAACCGATGACATAATTCCATTACAGATTGTTGTTTTTCTCCAAGGTTGACTCCATAGTCTGTTATGTTCTAGATCTATTTCTCTAATTTCACATGTTTTTGGTAGTTGTGGAAGAAATGTTGTGAATAATTGTGATGTCATAAGATTCAAACAATATCATGACTTCGGAAGCAAATAAATTTTCAAATCTTTAGAAAAATTCTCAGTGAATTTCCATGAAAAGTTCCATGATTGAAATAATCAAACCTATTTCCCTTACTGTTAGAGATTTCATAATCAGCTTAATCACATAGTCGAAATATAAAACACTCTGAGTCTATATGTGAAGTACATGTGAATATTTTTCTAAGTTATTCTTAAGTCAGTACACACCTTTGTTTCTCTTCCCATCATGTACTGGAATAATATGTTCTTCAAATACTGAAAAATACAACAATTCATACTGTGGATTCATTTATTTTCGTGGGTACCAAATTTTGTGGTTTGATTAAAATTGGTAAGGTCGTGGATTCTGAAATTTGTGGTTCTGAAGTCTTCACCATACAGATCAATGTTAAATTTCCTTTTCGTGGGCTTTCAAATTTCATGGGTCGATGTCACTCATGGAAACCATGATCATTGATACCCCACGAATAATAATGAAACCACAGTATTTCATTAACTAGATCAGTCTATATGTCTAGGGCTTAAGATACAGAACTTAACAAAAGAAATAAAGCGAACTGTATTAGATACCCTGACCAGACAAGGTTATCTTCAAAGTATATGGTGAGGCTTTTTAAAAGAAGCAACAATTTACATCTAACCAAAAGCATTGCATTTTTTTCATGGTATATATGTTGCAGCTGAAATCCTCTTGAACTAAAAAACCTTAGGAAGGGAGACATATGCCACTTGCATTTTAAAATATTTGGCAAAAAGTGGATGAGTAACAGGCATAAAATTGCTTTACAGTCAAACCTGTATTAAGCAGCCACCCTTGGGACAACCTAAAACTGGCCACCTAAGACAGGTGGTCTCTTTATCCAGGTTCAAGTTTATGTGGTAAATAGTTCAATAATCAACGGGGCGTCATAAAAATTCAAAATCACGTCACAGTTTAAGAAAGAAAAGTTAATCATTTTGTCCCGATCTCGGTGGCCGCTTGTTGCGTAAAGCAGGTGGCCGCTTGATCCAGTTATATACATGTATATAGGAAAAACTGCCAGGAGGGTTTTGGAATGGCCGCATATCAAAGGAGGTCGCTTATTCCAGGTGGCTGTAAGTGCAGGTTTGACTGTACTTCATAAATTACTATAAGAACAAGCTACATGCCATATATCAAGAGGCTGTGGTCAGAAATTGACCAGGAAACTGTGAAGGAAAGAGGCTGTGGCAAGTAGTTGCCCAGAAAACTGCAACCAAAGTTTTTGTGATGCTACAGGACGCTGTATGATGCAAGACCTGAGACAGTTCTAAAGTGACTCTTACATGTTGCTTTGCAACCCATTGCAGACAACATAATGAAAACACTTATTTAAATATACCTCAATCTGTGTAGGTTCCTCCAGTAGGGGACCAGTTGCTGGGTAACCAGGACTGAGAGGAGGAGAGTCCATGCCACCATGGCGATGCTCATAATGTTGTAACTGTAAAATCAGATTTAAATCTAGTTTAGTTTATTGGATATAAAATTATGGTTTTTGTCAATGAATTGCGTCTTATTTTGGAATCCAAAAAAATAGAGATGACTTGTTATAATTGCCATAAAAAATTTAAACCATTCAAAGAATCTATGGACCAGAATTTCACAAAAATCTGTTAACATGCAAAAATATATACTTTAATTATACAATTATTTTTTGACATTTCTATCTGGCTATATTTATGTCACAAGATTTTTTTTTACATTTTCATCAATGCATACACTTTGAGAATAAGTTTATAAAGCTTAGAACTGTTAATAACATTTTACTGTCAATCATTTCCTTAATATTTTTTAGGCCTTCACATTATGTTTTGTCTTTATGTTTTCTGTTGCTGTTAAAACAGATGGTGTATGTATTCTAAACTTATTTCTATACCTTGCTATGAAGATCTCTTTCTCTTAATCTTGTTTGTGCCAAGTCACTCTTTACTTGCTGTAACTGAGCCTGTAAAAAGGTTAAAATTTTATAAATGCATAAAGAAACATGAGTAAAAAACAAAGTTTGAAGTATACTAACAATAAAACATGTTTTTTGCTGGTGACTTTTCTATAAACATACAGGTTTAAACTTTTTCATATAGCTATATGTATAGTCAATAATATAAACCAAATCAAATTGAAAAGGTTACAAGTGTAATCAATTTCTTGGTAATTTTCCTGTTGGCTCAGTCTAAAATGTGAAGTACAAGTCCAAAAAGTATACTGATACAGTGTGGTTTCATTATTATTTGTGGGTTTAATACCAATTTTTGTGGTTTTTGTGGTTAAAAGTCAACTTTTTTTTACATTATAAGTCCTGTAAGCAATAGGAACTAACCATGAAAATTAAGAATCCAATGAAATGTCTTTTGGGGGTAAATCACAAAAATTTGCACCCATGAAAATAAATGAATTCACAGTACAGTTTGTCAAACCAACTATCAAATCATCATCTTATTCAGTTTTGGTGAAAAGCTTGAGATAATTTGGTTTTTGTATGGCAGAAGTATAAAAGAAGCAGAGGTACCAATGGTGTATCCGAAGGTCAGAGTCCGAAAGAGCAGAGACAAAACCAGCAAACACAAGGATAGGACCAAAAAACAGACAACATATAACACACAGCAACACAAAAACCACTGAATATCAATTAACAACGCGAACTCTAGTCATAATGAGATTGAACTCAGGTGCTCTTGAAGAGTAAGTGGTTTCTGCCTGCTATAGCACACTCGTCGTGTTGCTAATTTCCAATTCAGTGTGTTAACTCCGTTAAAGGAAGACAAAACAAAACCCTATGACATACCAGAATCTGCACTCATCTGAGAGATAGAAATCCCATATTTGTGTATGATTTGCATGATGTCTTCCGTAAATTTTATTGAGTGAAGACAGCAACAGAGGAGCAACATAACCCTGCGTGATCAATTTTTATGTCAAATGTGATGCTCTGCCATGGAAATCGGTGTAATTCCTGCAACCTCTGGAGTAACAAATCAAATGTGATACATAAACTCCATAAGATGGAATGGACAGAATGTTGCTACACAAGAAGGAAAAATTGACAATTGGAAAGTTGAAGTCAACACGTTTGTCATAGAGCTTTGTTTGAGAGGTTTGGTGTGCCTTAAAACCTGGTTTAACCCACCATTTCTTTTGAAATGCCTGTATCAAGTCAGGACCATTGTGGTCTTCAATTTTTCCGATATGTATTCCTTGTTTTGTCTCGTCTTATGGACATTTGAGATTGATTCTCCAAGTTTGGTAATTTTGTTATTACCTTTATTTGTTATTATTATGAGCATAAACAATTTTAATAAAAAAAAATTAAATATGCTTGTGACATAAAACAATATATTTTTTTTCTTAGATGTTGCTTCATCTAATTTACCTCTAAATCTATTGCTACAAGTTCTAGATTTTGTTGCTCGTCTTCAAAATGGACTCGTTTCCTTCTGGACGGAGTGTCGATAAGAGGTGGCTGTAAGGAATCCATTTCTCCTTGACCTTTCAACTGTGCTATCTCTAACCTATACAAAGAACATATCAAAATATCGTTAGATTACTCTATAATTTAAGTATAAGAAAAAAATCTGTCAAAGTCAAAAATGGCTGGATTTTGTTAAACAGGAAGTAGGTGAGCGACATACCTGAAATCGTATCCCACATTATCGGACCCCACCCTGATGCTGTTTACCAAATATCAAGTAGCTGTGATAAGTAGTTGCTGAGAAAACTGTTACGAAATTTCTTCCCCACCCGCCCGCCCGCCCGACAATCACAATTTTATAACACAAATTTTTCACTCCGTGAAATCCGGCCAAATATTGGTGAAATTTTGGATTCAGGAATAAGCTGAGCAACAGACCAATTTTCAAAAAAATCATGATCAGAGACCCAATGCTGATATTGCATACAAAATATCAAAAGGCTATGATAAGAATTTGTTGAGAAAACTGTTACAAAAATACAATTTACATGTACCTTCCTTGCCCACTGCCACACATTCTCCATTTTAAAACCTGAAATTTAACTTTGTAAAAGCTGGTCAATAACAAAAAAGATTTTGGTAACAACCTATTTAATAAATTGTATGTACTGGCTGATTTTGAAATCAACTCTAAACTTTCTCATAAGCAAGTAGCCCCCCTTTGAACCAATGTTAAATCTTTGATTAAAGCTTACTTGTGTTGTTCCTTGATTTCATCCAGTTTCCTAGTAAGGGAGATAACTTGTTGCTGAAGTTGATTAACTTGAGGCTGACCGGACTGCAAGGCACTGATAGCTAGCTGGTTATGGTGGAGTAATTCCTAAAAATTTCAAAATTCTTATATCAATTTTGGGAAAAAAAGACAGCAAGATGTGATAATTTTGTGTTTTTTGTTATTGTTTTTGGAATAATTTCATGTTCTGTATCTAGCATCTTATCAAGTGGCATGGTAGATTTTTGGGGTATTTTGTGATTGCAATTAAAAGAGAAATATGAATATTTCACATAATCACTATTTCACCATGGAATCATAAAAATTGCCAAGCTCCAGTAAGCCACCATTTAATAAAAATAATGAAAACAACACATGCAGGTATGACACAAAAACAATTTTTAAACAATGGTTTTATTTTTGGATATACATGTATAAGGGTTACAAATATATCAAGTTTTTTTTATCTTTTAATGGAATAAATTTCAATACATTTCAGGTAAAAGATTGATAATTTGAAACAAGCCATCATTTTTGTTTGCTGTACTTCATGACTCAAGAAACAGGTAAACATGTCTTCATGAAAGGGGAGGTACATGTATAGAAGTTAAAAAATGTCATTTTCCAATTTGGTCAAACCTAGCAAACACAATATTAACAAACTTATTTCAGTATACAAAAAAAGTTTGTTTTTGCCTACAAAACGATGTCTCCCCCCTTTTCCCCAAAAAGTTCCAAGTTCAAAGGGCCGTAACTCCTACAAAAATTTGAGGATCAAAATTTCCTGGTAATATGCACAACTACATATAGTGTCATTCCTATATACCAAGTTTCATTGAATTCGGTTCAGTAGTTTCAGAAGAATTGCACTGACAAGATGATAAATGAGGATTTCAGCAATTTTCTAAGTTCAAAGGGCCGTAACTCCCACAAAAATTTGAAAATCAAAATTTCCTGGTAAAATGCACAACTACATATGTTGTCCTTCCTATATACCAAGTTCAGTAGTTTCAGAGGAGTTGCGCTGACAAACTTTGTGACGGACAGACGGACGGACACGACAAAAACAATATGTCTTCCCACAAAAGTGGGGGGAGACATAATTAAAATGAAACATTTTAGTCTAAGAATGAAGATAAAAATAAAAAACAACACTATTAGTATTCAGATTGACTCATGTTCTTGTACAATTGTTTTCAGATAAGCTGTTGACTTTTCAATTGAATATTAATGGCAAATAATAAGTCAATAGAGTTAATGAGTTTGAAGCCGCCATTAAGACAAATAATTCCAGTAGAAATAAATGGTCCTCTACTGAACCTTTCATCCGTATTTTTTTGTTGGTGTCACTAAAATTCAATGGAATAAGCACAAAAAAAACTGAAAAAAGTCAGACAAAGACTTGAGTATTTTTAAGTAAAAATTTTGTGGTGCCAGGGCCAATTATTCAGTTTCAACCAAATTGGAAAATCGTTTAAGAACAAAAAAAGATCAAAAGTGAAAAATACCTGTGGTTCAATAATAGATGAATCGGAAGCTCTCTGGACAACATCATGCTACGGAAAAAATACAACACAAATAATCTACTAACACAATACAGTGACTATAGCAAGTAACACGAGGTAATGTCCATGTACATATATATCAAGGAATATTTTGCAACCTCACAAAAGGATACGGCTAAGATTCATACTGAATTCTATACTGCTACAAATTGATCTTTTATTACTTATGGAAAATTTTACTTATTTTACTTTTATTACTTTTATTATTTATTAAATACTTATGTCCAATTATCTCCCCTGAATGATATTCAAGTGCAAGAAAAATTTCTTCATGTATGTCTCTATAAGTTTGATCAAAATCCATCACAGTTTTGAGACGTTTTGCTTACAAGATATGAGGACAGATGAATGGATTGACTAGTGCTTCTTCCATCAACCCCAAAACTTTATTTTTTTGAAGCATTAACAACTTTAACAATTACATGTATAAGACATTAAGAAAATTAAATTCTTTAAGTTTTGCATCTATCATATAAAATTCATGAAAAGCAGCATATTGTATCAACATATTTTAAAACAAAATTAAATAAATTGAAAATAATGCAATTTTTAAAAGCATCATGGCCATGAGATGCAACAGTTGCTGGCAAAATATTGACATTGCTAAGCATTCAACTGAAATGAAATAAAATCCCTCAAACATTGCTTATAAAACAGAAATGATCATTCTACGTCTAATATTCAATTCAATGATAATAGCATATATAATCGTAATAAATACCATCCTTTAAAGTTACCAAAAAAACAATGTTTTCCATATAGGTTGAAATTTGTATTATTGTGATAAATAAAACTTAGTCTCAGAACAAACTTTATTTACATCTTCGACTACAGAATGTATGTTTTCAACTATCACAATAAATGCCTGTATACATGTATATGGAATTTTATTTTCCATTCATTACATTCTTGTCCCAGAAAATGACCCCAGTCTTACCTGGCGCTCCCTGTTCCATTCCTGGGTCAGTGCACTGATTTCCTGTTTCTGCATGACCTCTTTCTGGATCAGGTTCTGGTCATGTGACATTTTCTGGTTCTCCTGAACTTGTGACAACTCCCTCTGGTGTTGTTCTTTCAGACTGTTTATTTCCTGTTCTAACTGTGTGACCTTGGTTGCCATTTCTAATTCTTTGTCCTTGAGAACAGAGGAAAAAAATGAAAAAAAAATGATAAAGGCAAAACAAAAACTACAATTTTTTTCTAAAATTAATATTGATTAGTGTCACTTAGTGTTTAGAAGATGTTACCGGAGGGCATGATCCACACCATCATCAACTTGGATTGAACCCAGACCGCCTCATTGAGAAGCAAGCTTGTTGACAAATGTTCTAAAAATTTGACCTACTGAAACACAGATTTTTAACTGTCCTGTCACACTTTCCCCTACTCACAACCATGTTAGTTTTTTAGTGGGTGCAAAATGTAATTTTAACTTGAAAATTTAAAACCTTAGACAGAAACAACAGAGATACATTGGCATACTCATTCTATTGGATTAGTTTTAATGGTGGAGGAAACTGGAGTACCCGGAGGAAACCACTGACCTTGGGCAGGTAACTGACAAACCTAATCACATACAGTTGTGGGAAGTCCCTTTTTTTGTTAAATACAAACAGGACTCGAACACCAGCTGAGAGGTGATCGGCTAGTGATCAATAATGTGGTACATGTATCTAAACCAGCACCTTAGACCACACAGCCACCCAGGCCCCCTCTATTGGATTGGAGACTTTGATATGTCTGTAAAAACTTTAAACAAGAAAATGTCGAATTGACTTGATGCCCCTTTTGCACCATGGAATTTCAACCTAAAGGTCAGCCTGATTTGGGATAGGTGAATAGAGAAATGGATTGACAGAAAAACTTAAAGCATGTTATTTTCTTTACCATTAATCTTCCCTCCCATTCATCGTTCATTTTCTCCATGGCTTCCTCCTTCTCCTGTAGTTCCTTGTTCAGGTCTGTCACGGTCTGGGTGTGGTCATGTAACAGTCGGTCTTCTCCTTTCTGGGATTTCTCTGCAGGTTTATAACATACAAAATTACAAAAATGTTCAAGGCAAGTACAAAATTGTGAACATGAATTACATTATCGACATTTAAGCAAAGAATTCCACTTAAATAGGTATTTAGGATTCATTCTTAACTTGTATTTTGCCAAATTATACTTATTGTAACTTTTTGTTATGAATAATTAAAGTACATTTGGTTTTCAATTACCTTTCTTTTTTCAAATGCTGCTGATGAGAGGTTGGAGTTAAATCAATTAAATTGAAGTTGAAAACTAAAAATATTCACATTCACGATACTTACAATTTTTACCATGATTATAATTATTATACCCACTTCAATTTTGTGTAGTTATGTCATTACAGATCTATATATTGGTAATATCTTACCTAAAGCACCAGAAAACGTCCTCTCAAATTCCTTCTCCTTGGCTGCCATTGTTTTATTAAATTCCTTTACCAATTCTTTTATTTTTCCATTATGATCATTTTCTTTGTCTTGTAGGAGTCCCTCGTATTGTCTCTTCATTTTCTCTAGCTCTTCTGTCTGAGTCTGAGTCAACGAGTCACTGTTTTCTTGGATCTCCTGTTTAACACTATTAAATTCTTTTTCAAGTTTATTATTCTCTGATTTCAATTGTTTTAATTCTGACACATGAGCTTCCGTCATTTCTGACATCTTTTGTTCTAATTCCTGAATTTTTTTGTTTAGTTCTTGGTTTTGTGAAGTTACCTCTACTAATTTTTTATCACTATTGTCTTTTTCATTTAATATTGATTCCGACTTTTGTAATTGTTCTTTCTCTAACTGAGACTTTAACTCGCTTTCTGAATCTAACAGCTTTTGTAGATGGGATTTTTCACTTTCAAACTGTTGAATCAAACTGTCTTTTTCACTGATTACTTCATTCAGCCTAAGCTCCAATGACTTACATTTCTCCTCTAATTCCGTCAACTCTTTGGAATGTTGTGAAAGTAACGATTCTTTTTCGACTTGCATTTGTTTTTTAACTTGTGAAATGTAACTCTCTGCTTTCTTTTTATACTCCGACACTTTAGACGTACTTTCCATGTCATTTTTCTGTGTTAACTGTTCCACTTCTAATGTATGTTTTTGCTTCAACTCACACAACTCACTTTCAAATCTACCTTTAATTTCAGATTCCAGATTTAATTTCTGTTGCAGTTCATCAATTTGACTCTTGAAACTTGACTCTAAACTTTCTATCTCTAGAGCCTTGTCACGATTAAAACTCTGAGTAAATGTTGCGAGGTTATCCTGATATGTTGATTCAGACGCTTTCATGTCTGCCAAAGCCTGATCTAGCTTACCCTGTAAATCTGTGACTATAGCTTCTGAAGCTTCTAGTTTCTCATTCACAACCTTCAATTGATTTTCCAAATCATTCACATGTCCATTCGATAGTTCTAATTTTTCTTGAAGCACCTTGGTTTCGTTTTCTAAGGAATGCACATTTTGTTCTTCTTCACATAGAAGCTTTTGAACCTCTGCTATATGTTTTTCTTTTTCAGAGAGCTCTTTTTCTAGATGATTAATTTTATTATTGCTCTCCTCTAAGGATTGTTGACAGTTTGATGATATTTCTTTCAATTTATTTTCAATTTCTTGACATTTGTCTTTCACTTCAGATAATCTTGATTCTTTTTCATGGAAATCACTGGTTAATTTTAAAATTGTGTTTTCTTTATCAGTGATTACTTCCCCTTGTTCAAGAATTTGTTTTTCTTTAACAGAAAGTAATTCCTTTATATCATTCAATTCAATATTTCTACTAGAAATATTATCCTCTAACTCTGATATACTTTTGTCTTTAGAAGATACCAGTTCTTCAAGTTCTCTTGATTTCTTTTCAAAGTTAAAAGTTTTCTCCTCAAATTCTTGAATTAATTTTTCTTTGTTTGAAATTATCTCCCCTTGGTCACGAAGCTGTTTTTCTAAATCCACAACAGCTTTTTGTGAAGCACCAGAATTTTCTTCCAATTGTAATAGTTTGGTATTAGAGTGAACAAGTTCAGCTGCAATATTATCTTTCTCTTCTTGGAGAGAACGAATTTGTTGTTCTAGATCACTAATTTTGTCCTGCAATTTGCCAGAACTTTCAGCAGAGCTACGACTGGATTCTTCCACTGTGGATAGCTTTTCTTCCAACATTGATAATTTTGACAGCAACTCGCTCTTTTCTGTTTTAAACTTTTCATCTTCAGTTGCAATTTTAGCATTTAGTTCATCTTTTTCTGCTTTAACAGATGCAGCTTGATTTTGCAGATCTTGTATTTTGGCTTTGACTTTCTGTTTAAACTCATTATTTCTAGATTTCCACTGCTCATCCTGAGCAATAAGTTCATTTTTATGAGTTTCTTTCAGTTCAAGAATTTGTTGTTCTGCTTCTCTTACTTTCTGCTGCAATGAGTTCTCAAGCTCAGCAGACGACATCTTGGCCTGTTGGTCAACATCTTCTAATTGTTTCTTCAAGAGATTTTTCTCTTCTTCAAAAGTTTCATTTTCCCTTTTCAATTTAGCATTGAGCTCTTCAATCTGAATTTCATAGTTCTGAATACACTCACTTAACTTTCCTTCAGCTTCTGTGACCTTGGAATTTAATTCAGTCAACCTTGACTGGAGTTCAAGGTCGTGTTTAGACATTTCCTCAAATCTACTCTCATATTCATTTTTCATACTGATCAAATCATTTTTGGCCTCATCTTCAATTTTCTTTATGCCACTTTCTCTTTCTGCTACCTCTGATTCAAGTTTTTGCACCAAGTTGTCTTTTTCTGACAGCTTTGTTTGAAGATCCTGAGCCTGTGTTTCCATTTCACTACATTTTCCTTCCAATTCATCAATCTTAATTTTCTTTTCATTCAACATTGATTCAACCTCTCCTATTTTGGAGTCTTGTTCAGTCCTAGCATTTTGAGCCACCTTTTCTATCTCCTCTTGAAGAGATTTAATTTGATCATCCTTAGATTGTGATTGGTCATTTAAAGCATGTAACATTTCTTCAATTGATCTATTGGCTTCCTCTAAATGCCCCACTCTTTCTATATACTGAGCTATAGCCTGGTCCTTCTCTTGTCTTTCATGGTTGTGTTTTTCTGCAGTATTAAACAAAGCAGTATTCAACTCTTCAATTTTCCCCTCTAAAATTTTACACTTTTCCAAATGTTCATTACTTTCTGAAACCCTATTGTTCATTTCACCCTCTAACTTTATAAAAGCCTCTTCCTTTTGAGATGACATCAATTTAACCTCATTGATTTCAGTCTCTTTCTTCTCGAGTTCAATCCTCATGTTTTCAATCTCAGTTTCATGATTATATTTCATTTTCTGCATCATATCTTCAAACTTTTCTCCTTCCGTTTTCAGTCTACCTTCCCATTCATCAGCTAGACTTGTCAATTCAGACTTGTGCTGTTCTACAAGCTCATTGAACTGTCTCTCCTTCTGTTCATTCATTGTTTTCATGACATCGTTCACGCCCATGTCCTTCTGGTTGATCACTTCAGTCATAGCATTCTCATGTTCTTTCTCCTTCTCGGCCAGTCTATCTTGATACTGTTCCTTAGCCTTTGTCAGGTTCCCTTTGTACTGGTCCTGCAACTCTTGGAACCTGACCTTGAAACTTTCTTCTAAATTCTTGGCACTTGTTTCCCCTTCTGAAACCTTTTCTTCCAGTTGTTGAATTCTAGCATTACCTTTCTCCATGTATTCTTCCTTTTGTTTTTCAAATTCTACTTTCATTTTCTCTTTCTCTTCAATTTCAGATTTAAGTTTTTCATTGGCTTGTTCTAGATTGTCCTTGAACTCTTTCAGTCTATTTTTAGCCTCATTTCTCAGACGGTCAAATTTCTCTTTCATTTTCTCCAACTCTTCAGTTTTTTCCTTCATGTCTGCTTCTAACTTCTGTATATCACTGTCATTACTAACCAAGATACTCTGATGGGCTTTCACCTCTTCCCCTTTCTCAGCTAATGCTCTCTCAAGGTCAGATATCATGGAATTTTTACTTTCAAGGTCATCAGACAAGTGTGTGATTTTCTCCTCTAAGCTTGCTTTTTCTTTTGTTAATTTCTCTTGGCTTGTGTTAAAGAGTTCCTTAGTTTCATTGACCTTGACATTCAAATCCTCATTGACCTTCATACTGTCATTCAAGGACGCTTCAAATGACCTTATTTTCTCTTCCAGTTCTTGTTTTTCACATTCAACTCTTGTTAAAATGCCATCTACTTCCTGCAATCTCATTGCCTTTGAATCAAGTTCTATAACTCTAGAATTAGCATCCACCAATTGTGATGTCAACTCTTCAATCTCTTTGTTTTTTTTCTCGACCTGTGAATTCAGTGTTTTGATACTCTCCTCTGAGGAGGCAGAAATAGCAGACATGGTGTTGCTATGGTCTTGTAAGATTTCCTCCACTTTCCTTTTCCATTCTATTTCACAAGCCACCGTCTCCTGTCTCATGCTATCAATCTGCTTCACATGTTCGTCAACTTTCTCCGCCAAACTTTTATTTTCTGTCTCCATTTGTTCACATCTACTTTCAAGTGATTGGACTTGACCTTTGAGAAGGTCACGTTCCTCTTCCAACATTGTTTTGGTACTTTGGAACTGCTTGTCTATATTCTCCAAATCTTTCTGTAGTTTCTCAACTTCCTCTGTCTGACTTTTCAAGGCATTCTCACTCTCCAATTTCCTTGCTTCAAACTTATTCATCAATTCTTCAATCTTGGCTTCTTTCTGTGCCAGGTTTGATTTCAGCTGTTGGATACTCCCGCTCAAACTTTCCGCCTGCTGGCTTCTCTCCTGCAACATCTGTTCTGAGTTAGATTTTAACGATTTTATCTGCTCCTTGTAATACGACTCAAGGTCGCTACTTGACCCTTGTAATGACTCCTCATGTTTACGTGTCAAATCTTCCATCTGGGCGTTATGCTGCTCCATGATTTCTCGTATCTGGTCCTGTGCCGCCCGTAGAGATTCTTGTTTCATTTCTTCGATTTCTGCCTGGTGTTGAGCCTCCGTCTGCTGTATTTCTTTCTTCCATTCTTTCTCCTGACTGGCTATCTTCTGTTCTAATTCTTTAATTATAGACTCATTTTTGTCTTTCAAAGATTCTAATGCACTTTCAAGCTCAACCTTCTTCTACAAAGACAAATGTATTGTATAAACTTTGATAAAACACTATACAAAGACAGTAAAGGGAAAATTGAAGCATATTTGAAATTTTGTGTTTCGACTTGAAATATGTTTATGATGCTCAATTTTCAAGAAGTACATGATCTTATTGGTACGGTAAACATATTAATTTTTCGCAATAGCTTATTTTTGTGCATTCAATCAAAATGCAAATTTTGCAGGTATCATCTTCACAGTTTTCATTGATCATACTTGGGTAATTGCATATTTGTGTGGACTATTTTTCACAGATTTTCATTGACCATGAATATAGCAAAAATTACTATGTTTACTGAATTTAACATGGAAACTAGTCTTACTTGAAACCTTGTGTGAAATTTAAGAGCATATGTTTTTTGTAATGTGGTTGTTGATAATGTTGAAACAGTTTTAGCATTGGCATTGATATATATATTTTGAAGTATAAAAATATAACAAAAGTTGCACCCAATGGAAAAAACCTGCTATATAACATCCTTTTCTACAGCTTCATGTATACATGTACATGTATCAAATCCGCCATATAACGTTAGTTTGATATGAAGGTTGTCAGTTCAACTTTGTCCTGGAATTGCTTCTTAGGCATATCCTGTTGTGACATGGCAACCATTTGCTGTTGAGATATTTTATTGTAAAGATGTTTAAGACTTACACTATTAAGTATGTTAACTTCATCTTGGAGTTGGTCTCTGAGTGTATCCTGCTGTGACATGGCGGCCATTTTCTGCAGATCTCGCTCCTCCACGGCCAGCTTCATCTCCTCGTCTTTCTCTGATAGTTTATGGTTGACTTCCTCCTCTAGTTGTTTTACAGCCAAATCTTTCTCTTTTGTCTACAAAACATTAATGTTAAATTTTGACTTTGCCGGGGAATGGCCTGGATACATAAATAAAGGTAATAAGAAAATAACTGAATTTGGAGGATAAATCTCAATGTCCAAGAGAAAAGACAAAACACGGAGGATTTACAGTGAAAACTATAGATTGCTATGGTTCTGACTTGGTACGGCCATTTCAAATGAAATCTGAGTACAACAAGCAGCCAAACACTTATCAAAACCATCACTAACCATTACGTCCAACATAAAAGGATGGTCAGAAATAAACTTATTTATGGGGTTCTGAGGCTCTGTCAAAACAGACATTTTGTTGAATTTTAATTTTGTTGTTTGTACTTATATGAGGGTGTTGATGCCCTTAAGCAATAGCCGTTATTTGCCTTATTTCCGTTACCGTTAGCGTTATGTGGGGATATTTTTAACCGTGTCCGTTTTCGAGCTTTTGGCGTGATTCGTTATGACCTTGAATTTAGCAACTGTTAATGTTATTTCGCCTACAAAATAGGCGTTAAACGTTATTGCTTGCTGTATTTTTTACCGTTACAATGAAACTACTCCTTCAGCACTCTGCTATTAACTTCATTTATATGACCTTATTTGATTCACATGATCAACGATATATTTGAAAGAAACGGTAAGATACACTGACTGAGTAAAGGTCATTTATGACACCGAGAAAAAGTTTAGGGGCGGCAATATTTAGATTTAGTATATAATTTATTTAGACCCAGTGGAATCTGATAATTTAATTAAATGTGTCCTTAGTTTTTATGATCAGGAAAGTGTGACGGAAAGGGATAGGTCATAGCTTCCTATATCAGAACAACACTCCAATTTAGAGACCCTAAAAACATTTGATATCTTTTATGGGGATCAATGAAAGGGCCAAGAAACTGGGATTCCAAAACTTTGACTTAAAGATTCATAGAATCGACAGGTTTTTTTTCAAAATTTTTCAATAACAACCCAGCAACAGTGGGATATTGACAGAGTATGGCTTTCGAACCATGGAGTAAAGTAAGTCTTCTACACAATTTCAATAAAGGTGATATTTTAGTTCGCTGGTTATGATGTCTTGTGCTATGTCAAAGTCGTTAATGAACATGTAGGGGCCTTCTTGATCTTGTTTGAGGGCATGGACCATTCGTTCATTGTTGAAGACCCTCAGGCAACATCAAGATGCAATTTTGAATCTTGACTCTGATGTGCAAAAGGTAACGAAGGAAGACAAAAAGATTATGAAGTCATGGAATGAAGTATACAGACCCCTACGACAGAGGAGCCTTCGTGAAGAAACCACCAAAGACACTTCCTGTTTCGTTATATGTAAAGAAAACACAGATCGGTGGTCAATTCTCCATAGGAAAACAGGGCATGTTAGAGGCAGATACTAAAAATGAGGAGGATGAGAGGGAGAATGCAAATGATAGAAAGATCGATCAGTATCAGGATCAGGAGAGCGAATATAAAAGCGAAAGCGAGTCGGACTAAGCATCGGTTGTAGATAGTAATAAAGAAACAAACACATCAGAAGGACAAATGTTAATAAGTAGATCAGGCAGAACCATCAAGGCAGCGGTGCGCTTAGATCTGTAGAATTTCTTATTGTTTATGTACCCACGAATAGAAAAAGAGAGGTTATACTGTTTCATTTTGACATTCCTTCTGTCTGCCCATAACAATTATTTCTTTCGTTATGATTTTAGCTCACCTGGCCGAAGGCCAGGTGAGTTATTGCAATCACTTGGCGTCCGTCGTCGTTGTCTGTAAACTTTTACAAACGTTAACTTGTCCTAAAATACTGGACCGATTTCAACCAAACTTTGCACACTTGTTTTATAGGGTATTGGCTACAATCGTATTGTTTCAATTTTTTTCATGGAGCACCTGATTTTTTTCATGGAGCACCGGAGCACCTGAGTTCACTCTTGTTTCGACTGGAGTTCGCGTTGTTGATTGATATTCAGTTGTTTTGTGTTTCCATGTTTTACGTGTTGTCTGTTTTTGTCCCGTTCTTGTTTGTGTTTACTGGTTTAGTCTCTGCCCTTTCGGACTTTTGACATTCGGATACCCCATTGGTACCTCTGCTTTTTTCAAAATGGCCGTCTTTGGATGTCTATAATTTTTTTTGCTAATCCATTAGCAGATACGGTTTCAATATAACATAATATGTAGACCCTACATCCAATGTGTTTATTAATACACTCTGGTGTGATCGTACATAGAACAGTTAACGCAGAATGACAAGGACAAACAAAGGCTTTGGCAAAGTATCCTGGCTTAGGACAGGCACATAAAAAATGTGGCGGGGTTAAACTAGTGTTTTGGATCCAGCCTTCCCCCTATTCATAAGCTTGCACAAAGCATACATATAAAACACACTGTAAAACTCAATCATTCAACAGGAGAGAACCAAAGACAAAATACTGTACGAAAACAACAAGACACGGAGTACTTAGTTTTTATTATTATAGCACTTCAAAATTATGCATTTTACTGACCTATACTGTATTCGAAGTATCAATATAGATGGAAACATTTTTTTTTCATTTAAAAGATAAGTTAGATCAGCTAACCGTTACGTTGATTTAGGCTACCGTTACCGTTACATGGCGATATTTTTAGCCGTTATCCGTTATAAAGCGTACCCCATCAATACCCCCTTATATGCATGTTGCTAGAAGGAAACAATTTAAAATACACATTTCTACTTGATTCTTATTTTCACAGCTGTCTCTTGCCACATTGTCATGTTATGTATGTACACTGCCTTTTTTCTATATTAAATTTTACAAATTGTTGATGTTAATGCAGTCTATGCAAAATGTGCAGGTCCATCAGACCTGACTTGCAAAAATGGGCAAACTCGTAAAAATTTCAATAGACATGATACGTCAGTCTGGCAGTGTTTGTGTTTATGTCCGACAAGCCAAAAATAGATTTCCCAAAGACTATGAATGGATGTTGTGTCATGTTAGTCTTATTCCACAACTCAGTATTATCATGGATTTACTGCAACTAATTACAAAACATGTAAGGAGATCAGTCTTACCAAAGTTTGTACAGTGGTAGAGTGCTGTTTTTCCATGTCATGAAGTTGTTTCTCCCAGAATTGATCTCTCTCTTCTACAGCTCTCTGTACCTCATCCTCAACTCTCTTCTGAGTCTCCTCCTAGAAAAATGTGGAAGATAAACATATAAGAACACCTAAATCGAAAACCAGAGTTAACACTAAAGTATGTCTCGCCTGCCGGCACCATCAGAAAAAATTATTCTTTCTTACTTCCACTATATTTTGAATTTACATGGATTTTCAGTTTCTGCGATCAAAAGATGTTTATAGAACTTAAACATTGCTAATAAATGCAATAAAAATAATCAAAGTCACTCAACCAGAAAATCAAGGTCAAGGTCAAAAGATGGGGATGCAACTGCACTGTCGTGTACGTGAGAAGGATCGGTCATTTCAAGATGGCAGACGCTTCGTTGGGCCAAATCAGGGGGGTTTCTTTTCAGTGGTATTGTATGAAATCTACAGCACTTTACAAAATCTTAAATATCTCCGAAAGAAGGTAATAGAATTGTCTACTACATATAAAAGACCGAAAGAAAAAAAACATGGATGGATTTTCCATATATGACTCCCAAAGTCGAGTAAACATCTGAAATGAAAATCGAAGCGGGCATTTCTCCTGAAATCGGTAATTTTATACAAAACTATAGGCTTTACTTACCGAAACGCAACTCTGGAAGCATTCTTTAATGGGAAGCCACCAATCGTCATTCATGTTGTACGTATATATGTTGAAAGATGTTCACAATTTAGATTTAAAAGTTTTGTTTATGTCAAGGAGCAGTCCTATGATAATTTGCATATTAATCTTGAGAAAATGTGTTCAGGATCGGACTTCTGTCGAATTTTGGTTCAGGATCGGTCTTCCAATGTAGAAACATTTTAATACAAGAGATATGTACTAAATAGACAGTGTCTGGGCTTTATTTATTGTCCAATAGGAAAAGTTATTGAAATTGAGCCCACTGACGATAAGATGCAAATACGGTTCAACTTCTTGCCAAAAAAAAAATCAGCCCATGCAGGCACATCTACGAATGGATTGATGCGGGTATTTTTGTAATGCATGATTGGTTCCTTTGTAGGTTTTCATGAATTGTGATTAAAAGAATAAATTTTCCCGTGAACTGTGATATCTTAAATTTGATTTTTTCATACCATGACCCAGACACCCATCAGAAATCTACTCTTTCAGATCATTGTTTGATTGATGAAAAAGTTGAACTGAATCTAGTTGACTCGATCTGTTGATATACATTGGAAACAAAACTTAAAGAATTACAGAAAAGTTATGTATTTTCAAATATCGATTAGAATTTTACCTAACGAATACGACGCATGGTGGGTTCATGTGATACTCCGAGCCTCGGAGTCAGCATCAACTTACCGAAGTGGTCAAGGTCTATTCTTGCTTACAGACAATATGCCACATCAACCATATTGGTATGGTAGTTCCACCTAGTGAGCATGCATTGGGCGCTGGCTGTGATCTATCTTTTTTTTCGAATAAATGACCACTAACAGAAGAATACTAGTAGTTAAAATTCATTACCACTTACAGACAAGTGCCACATCATTTACTGGTAAATGCACCTAATGATGCTTAGCACAATGCACACTTAAGATGCTGGCTGTGACCAATATTTTCCGTATAGATTACCGCACTAACAGAAGAATGGCAAAAGTCCACTCCTTTTTATAGCAATCCTGGGTAGGATGTAAGCTTTGTAATCGATATATTACCTGTTTCAAAAATATTACTAATAACTTAAAATACACTATTTTGGTCTAAATAGATTATCATCAAATGAAATAACTGTTTGTTTCATGGCTTTTCTTTCCTTATCTTACTTTGTGTCTTGAAAAAAATATCAGTACTAAGCGCAAGAGTGCCAAGTGTAGTTTATTTCAATCAGAAACTAGGTTTTAACATAATAAGGGACGGACCATTTAACTTGAAAGGGGGGGGCTTGGTTTTTTCTTTTGGTCAAAACAATTTTTTTCCCGCGCTTATTTTTCGAAGACGTCGCGACAGAATATTTTTTTTTCATTATTATCATTATTCTAGAAATCCTTCTTCAAAATATTTTATTCTTACCCTCTGCTGCCAAAATATTTTTTTCATCAAAAATAATTTTCAGAATATTTTTTGAGGAAAAAACCAAGCCCCCCTTCAAATTAAATGGTTGATCACTTATGAATGAAAAGCATTTCAACAAAGAGAGGGAGCCGATGGGTTTATTTCGTTCTCCGTTATTGACAATTTTTATTTTCCATGAATTGTGATTTGTTGAAATATTTTTCCTTGCATCGTGATTGAATATTGAACATGAACCGTTCTCAGCAAAGTATTTTGTCCGTGATTCGTTTTAAGCATGCTTTATAGTAATACACAGTAAAACTTTTATCAGTGAACAAAAATTTAGCCATATTTCCGTGTTTCGTTATTTGCATTGTTTATTCTTCGTGATCAGGACCCCCCATCAGGACCCCTTATGATAGAAGGTAAGATATGCTGCCAACAAGCCAAGTCTTGTGCTCAGCAGAACATGTACAGAAACGTGCATAGCTTAAGCCATATTTGTTTTGAGAGAATAAGCAAAGTATTTTGCAAAGTATTTTGTCCGTGATTCGTTTTAGGCATGCTTTACAGTAATACACAGTCAAACTTTTATCAGTGAACAAAAATTTAGCCATATTTCCGTGTTTCGTTATTTGCATTGTTTCTTCTTCGTGATCAGGACCCCCCATCAGGACCCCTTATGATAGAAGGTAAGATATGCTGCCAACAAGCCTAGTCTTGTGCTCAGCAGAACATGTACAGAAACGTGCATAGCTTAAGCCATATTTGTTTTGAGAGAATATGTTAAGAATAAAACAATGATTCATTAAAAACCAGATATTTTTCGTTGAATTGCACGTGCGTCTCATTATTGTTTCCCTTCTTCAGATCGATCATTATCCCGGCGCAAGCGAAAGCGCGGGGATTATGTTTTGCTATTCGATGTACGTATACGTACGTAAATACGTATAGCGTTAATATCCATAGGATAATCTATGTAACCGCTGGGAGCGGAAAAATGTAATTTGGGTCATTGATTGTATTGTGGGTGGGGACTGTGCCAAAGGTTTCGGAATTCGGAATAATGCCCTTAGGGGCTGGGCTGCATAGGTACCCTAAGGACACATTATTCCTTCGTCACGCAACTCCTCCTATAGGTTATTTGGAATAAAGAACTGAAACTTCGGCCAGTAGTTGCACTATAAATGTATGTAGATTCTGCTGAAGGTTTCGGAATTTCGATAATAACCCTAGAGGCTGCGCTGCATAGGTAGTCTAAAGAAGGTTAACGCAACTCCTCCTATAGGTTATTTGGAATACAGAACTGAAACTTGGCTCAGTAGTTGCACTTTGGATGTATGCAGATTCTGTCGAAGGTTTCAGAATGGCCCTAAGGGCTGAGTTGCATAGGTAGCCTACGGGCACATTATTCCTTCGTCACGCATAATTCTTTACATTACTATCACTCCCACTACCAGGGTAAAGTCTCATTTCAATACATATAAAGATAGTAAAAGTAATGCTCTTTATAATCATAGTTTATTTCTTTCAATTATTTGGCCTTAAATATTCAAACACCAGAGTAGCGCGGGGATATGCAGCGTGGCTGCTTTGACTAGTTTATGGTTTATGTGGCGGGTTCCATGGTTGGAACCCTTTTCACGAAAATTCATGTAATTCTTGTGCAGATATACAGCAAAATCAGTTTGTAACCTCTCCTTTTCTTCCTTAGTACACTATAGGCAGACCCCTTTTTTTTCAATCATTTCTGGATCCGTCCCGGGTCTTGTCCAATTCGACAATAAATAATGCACAGAAACGGTTTATTTCGTACATATCTCTTGTATTTAAATATGAAAATGTTTCTACATTTGGAAGACCGATCCTGAACCAAAATTCGACAGAAGTCCGATCCTGAACACATTTTCTCAAGATTAATATGCAAATTACCATAGGACTGCTCCTTGACATAAACAAAACTTTTAAATCTAAATTGTGAACATCTTTCAACATATATTCGTACAACATGAATGACGATTGGTGGCTTTCCATTAAAGAATGCTTCCAGAGTTGCGTTTCGGTAAGTAAAGCCTATAGTTTTGTGTAAAATTACCGATTTCAGGAGAAATGCCCGCTTCGATTTTCATTTCAGATGTTTACTCGACTTTGGGAGTCTTATATGAAAAAATCCATCCATGCCTTTTTCCATCGGTCTTTTATATGTAGTAGACAATTCTATTACCTTCCTTCGGAGATATATAAGATTTTGTAAAGTGCTGTAGATTTCATACAATACAACTGAAAAGAAACCCCCCTGATTTGGCCCAACGAAGTGTCTGCCATCTTGAAATGACCGATCCTTCTCACGTACACGACAGTGACTGTGCTAAGCTATTACTAGGTTATATGCATACCAAGTTTCATCAATCAGGACCTATAATACTTGAGATATGGAGGTGTTTGCAAAACCTTAACATTGGTATTACATGTATATGTATTGAAAATTGTCAAAGTCACTCAACTGGAAAATCAAGGATGGGGATGTAACTGTGCTAGGCTATTACTGGGGCATATGCATACCAAGTTTCATCAACCTAGGACTTATAGTTCTTGAGATATGGAGGTGCTCACAAAACTTGTCCATTGCTATCATATGTTTTGAAAATTGTCAAAGTCACTCAACCAGAAAATCAAGGTCAAGGTCAAAAGATGGGGATGCAACTGTGCTAAGCTACTACTGGGGCATATGCATACCAAGTTTCATCTACCTAGGACTTATAGTTCTTGAGATATGGAGGTGCTCATTAAACTTTTCCAAAAAGTAAACGCCACTGTCACCACTGTCGCCGGTAAAGTAACACCAATGTCCCGCTCTGCTTCGCAGGCGAGACAAAAATCTTTCTTTTACATATACCGTATTTTCCGGTGTATAAGCCGCTATTTTTTTCCTGAAAAGTTTTGGGTGCGGTTTATACTCCGGTGCGCTTAGTGTGTGTATTTTTAAAAAGTTTTCAGGTGGACCAATGTGAAAACATCGATGTTTTCAAGCAAAAATAAAGACTTCTTCTTGGTCATTCCTTGACTACTGCAATTTCTATTTCAGCTTCATTCATGTGATGTTTTCTTTGTTATTTTATGAAATAAAAAGTAAATACCCTGGAATGTGTTTGTTTATTATGTATTTCAGTTGTTTCGATCTTTTTTCTCCATAATCAGCCATTTTTATTTTTATTATGTAATCAGACAGAGGTGTGCCTAAAATATGGAGTTTATATAATAAATAAAATTCATGCAGTCCCTTTCCTTTCTCTTCCTTTGTTTAATATCTAATACCTTTGAAATTACACAAAATTGTGTGCTTAATATGCCCTTTTCTATGTTGGTAATGTCCACATTATTACGTTGGTAAGTTATATTTACATAATTTAGACAGATGTGTTCATTTTCTCTCTACTTTTATACAGAGTTTTGTTCATTTTCTCCCTACAATTTTACAGACTGTTTTTCCTTTAATTCAAGATTTTTTGTCATTATTCTATCTATTTTAGAGCAAACATAAATCATTTTATAAAATTTATTCAGTTAAAACTCATGTGCAGGACATATATTATAAAATTCGCAGGGGTAAATTCTTCTGTTTTTGTGTAATAAGGTAAATGAAAAATTTTTGCAGGTTTTATTTTCTCGGTTTGTGAATGTGTTTATATATGGTTTGCATAAAATGGATATTTCACGGGTTTTATTTTCATGGTTTCCCTTGACACGCAAAAATAGGAAAAAATTAAACCACCGCAAAAATAACCTGCTATACAGTACATAATACATAATTATCACTTGATACAAATTCTCAAATTCAGAAAATGCTCATGAAACTTCTTTGTTTGGATGCCAATGCAACTGAATACATGCATGTAACAATGTTCTATTATGTGGAAGATCTTTAATATTTAGAATGCCCAAGTACATCAAATTTTTTCAACAAGTGGACTGTTATATCTCTCTTACGATATCCTGTGTGCAAGAGGAAAAGTGACAAATTGCAGGGGGGAAAATTGACATGAAAATATTAAATGGTTCACCATCCATTTTGATCAGTTAAAAAGTTAAACATTTGAAATTCTCATTTTTTTTACAAAACTTCTCCTATTGTCTTCAATTTTTTTATGCATTTTTGTAAACAATATGGTGTTATTCATTGCATGCTGAGCCCTGATTTTTGTTCAGCGGCACCCAGCTAATGCCATTTTATTGATTGTAAAGGAAACTAGTCTTCATGCAAAGCTTTAGTGCTCTTAAAAAAAATTCTTTGTTTTAGGTTAATTATGTTTAATATGTTATCATAGTGATTAGTTTTATATTCTAGTGTGTTTTTTATGATTAGTTTTTTGTATTAGTGTGCTCTTTTTTAAAAATTTTGTTTTCATCTATTCATCTATTCACACTTTTCGTTTTATCTATGGTTTTTTTACTTTGTTTTATACCAAGCCTTTTTTGTATATATCAAAACTTGTTTATGTCCCAATTATGGCTGAAATATGGCAAACAGGAGATTAAGCAAACAACATCATA
This sequence comes from Arcuatula senhousia, assembly GCA_963971305.1. NCBI lineage: Eukaryota > Metazoa > Mollusca > Bivalvia > Mytilida > Mytilidae > Arcuatula > Arcuatula senhousia. The sequence continues at coordinate 45,379,888 of OZ020315.1, forward strand.
CGTTCATAATAATGAAATCACAATATTTACCTGTAGACAGCTAACAGCAGCAGACTTAGCTCTAGACAGCTCCTGTATCAAATTTTCTTTTTCTTCTTCAATCATTTTTTCAGCTTGTTTTATCTTCTCTTCAGATTCCAGGGACACCTGTTTCTTTTCTTCCTTCAATCTCTTAATTATCTCCCTTGATTTTTCCAAAGTTTCTTGACCTTAAAAAGTATGTTAGTAGTATATGTATAAAAGTGTAAATTCAACATTAATGAACTTAAACTTTGTCCCTTTATATTTTCTGTTCAAAAATATTTGAATGTTCACAGGTGTGTTGAAATGTTTTTTTTTTTTTGGCTTGTGTAACATTAAAATGTGTTTGAATTTCACATTTTTGGACAAATTTGATGCAGAGAAAATCCAGATTATAAAATAGTGTATGTCAGGCGATGGTTTAGTGGTAGAAAACAATTCATAAGATTTTTCTCCGCAACTAATAAACACAGATGCTTGATATTTGATATACAACATCAGCATGGGTTTCTATAATGTAGGGTTTCATTTCAGGTCTGTTGCTCACCTACTTCCTGCTTTACCAAATCTAACCATTTTCGACTTTGAGAGATTTTTTATGCTCAAGTATGTGCTAAACTACAGATACATACTAGATTTTTCCAATCTATCAACTTTCTCTGCATGATTCTTATTTTCCTCCTGTAATAAGGAACACTGCTGACGTACATCTTTGAGCTCCTGGTCTTTCAGCTCCATTTCCTCATGGACTTGTTTTTTGACCTCAGCTATAGCCAACTCTCTATCAACCTCTAGCTGTTCTATAACTTTTCTTGCCTCTTTCATTTGGTTCTGTAACTTTGTAATGGTGTCAGGCGCTGCTGAACTCTGAAACAGAAAGGGCAATCTTTTACAACATGAGTGGAAGTATTTTGTTTTACCGTGAATTTCTTAGCTTTCTTAGGTTTTCCCCCAAAAAATAGACATTTCGTTGGATTAATAAATATGAAGGTGGTCCGATGTGCACCAGTCATAGTGCATTTTGTTGGATTTCAATTTCTTGGAATTAAGGTTACTAGAATGGACAAATATAAAATCAACACTTCATTACATTCTTATTGGTAGTTTTTAGCGGTTTGCCTCAGGGTACCCCCATAAAGTTACATGCATGGTCAAATTCACAAATGTTTATGGTATATTTTCAATGGGGTACAGATAATTTTCAATGAAATTTCCAGGTACCATAGGTTGCTATTTACCAAATAGAGGTTGGAAGTTGCCAATAAAAAGGCACCAGGTCAGAGGTCTTTTTTTTCACCTGTCAGTAGTTTTTAAGTTTTTTTTGGTGGGTTTTTCTTTTGTTGGTGATCTGATCTATTAATTTAATTAACAAATCAATGAGTAACTTCTTTTTTCTGTAATTGTAACCAACAATGCCTCATCAATCCCTGAATATCCCAAAAATCCTGAAGACAGCTAACAGCAGCTGTAAAAAAACTTACTGTGGATTTTTACATTTTTGTGGGTACATACATGTACCAATTTTTGTGGATTGCTAAAAAAATGCCAGTTTATGGGTTCTTAAATTTGAGGTTCTATAGTTTGCAATATGATATCAATGTTCAATGTCTTAGTTCATTGGGAACCAAATTTCATGGATCAGTCACAACTATGAAAACCATAAAAATTGATACCCAACAAAACAAGAATATGTCCGAAAGACATAATGTCCCATCTTGCAACATTTGTGATGGACAGATGAACAGAACTGAACATTATGCCCCCTACTTTGGTAGATTGGGCATAGAAAATGAAACAACATTTTTTTCTGTCCCCTTTTCATTTTCCATCAGCTTGAATATGTATAAACCAAACACCTGTCTAAATAAAACAAATTCTGTAGCCCACAGGGTTCAGAATAGAGCAGTCTCACTATATCTTCATGTTTTCCAGCTTACTTTATTCTCTTGTTAATTTTATATTACCTTTACTTTCTCCAGTTCGTTATTTTTCTCCTGTAGTTGTTTGTTAATCTGGTCTTTCTCCAGGGAGATTTGAGCGAACTTCTCCTTGTTTGTTTTAATGGTGTCCTTACATCTACTTAATAGACCCTCTAACCTTTTGACCTGTGCAAAAGATTTAACTTCAAACATAATACATGATAGTCTTATATCATATAGCAGTTAACTTTAGTGAGTTTCAAATTTCACGTCGTCTAAAAGGGGTTATTTAAATGTAGCAGTCTTATTTTTTTGCATTTCAGAATCTAGAGCGTGTAACATATACAGCATATGAAATTCAGCCATCTATAACTAATTTTAGTGATTCTTTAGACCTCACAAATAAAGCCAAAAATAGAACCTCACGAAAAATTTCCTTCTATAGGTAACTAAATATCTGTCTCTGTAAAAGAGACAGAAGTTGTAGCTTTTAAATTACCTACAACTGCCTTTAGATAGTAATTATTTATTCATTTCATGAACTCTTGAAGGACAAGCTGCCCTGTCTTAGGTTATCAACAACATTATACGTATGATAAAATGACCTCATAAACGTGATGAAAACTCATAAATCAAAGCGCTAAAGCGTTTAAAGGCAAGCGAAATATATAAGAACTATAATAGATTTATTCTCTGTTAAAGTATATTGTTCAAAATGTTTGCGAATTATTAATTTTGGCGAGCGGAGAAAGGATCGTCATGCAGATGCCCTCAAATTTAAAGTTAATGAACACAATTGCACACACAAGACTAACTCGAATGATCCAAGCCCTATCCGTCTTCGCATACTTCGGCGACTGAAAGAAGTGAAATATAACGACTGTATTATTTGGGTTAACACAAGACAGGTATCGTGTAAAAACGGTATCGATTGATACACCCCTTCGATTAAAATGAACTCGTCCCAATGATGTGTATTTTTGTACTGATTTTATGAATGGTGAAGCTAGAATCTGAATCCATGCATTGACCAATCAAATGAGAGAAATATTTGTACGAACCAATCAAGTAATAGATGAATACATAATGTATATTCTATCGCCTTTAACTAAAAAGTTCGTCATGAAAGATGCAAAGGAATAAATAACACTTGTACCGGTCATATAAAATGCCAATAAAAATTGAGATTTATAGAAGTGTATATCATGTTAACAAATATTGAAAAGTAATATAGAAAATAAAGCATTTTATTCCAGTCTGGATGCAGGAAAATCACTCCGTCTAGACAGAAAAAAAACGCGAAAATCATCACTACTCTATAGACCCCATAAGGCTTCGCTGGCGCTTGCCTAAAAAATCAATATTTGCTTCATTTTTTATGTTTACAAGTGGTTTTTCTTGAAATTAGTATAGAGCACATTCATCGACAACATTAATTCTTTGTCCATCTATTCAAAATGAAGCATTTTATCACAAAATTGTTTTTGATTACCCATGCGCTTTTTATAAAAAAAGCTCTAGAATTGCCAAAAATCTATAAATATCATTAAATTATTTGATTTCTAGACCTGTTTTCTTTAAGCTGCTGAATATTTTGTAGCCAATTTTTGTTATTCCTTAAATTACAGCATCTCAAAACATATTTGGCAGTAGTTTCAGAAAATTTGCTCTGAGTTGAAATTTTAGGCCAATTTTGGTTCTAACTGAACCTACTCCTTTATCACAATTTAATCCAAAAAGCTCTTAAAAATACAGAATTACAAACTGGAAATAAATCAGACTCAATTCAAATATATATGTAGTTTTAAGAATACTCTATACTTTGATATTCTCACAATTATTACTCTATTCTATTCACAAGGGTTGGGGGAAGATTTAATTTAATTTAATAAATTATTGTGCTAGTTTAGGGGCTTTGTTTGGGATTATTGAGGGGGAAGGTTGGGCCCAAAACAGACGTGCAACCCCCCCCCCACATTTTATATGTGTCTGTCCTTAGCCAGGAATCTTAGACAAAGCTTTTGTTCGTACTTGTCTTTTTGGTTCTCTGTGCATCCCAATTAAAAAAAGTAGCCCAAGGACCAACATGGGCACCCATCGACCTCCGACGTTTTCTGTTCTTTGCTTAAGAAGGTGGTCTATGTATGATTATTTTAGGACTGGATGTGAATTATATGCATTTTATTTAGGCCTTGGGCTGATCGAATAACGGCAAGCAGCACCCACTGGCCTCGTTGAAGACTGCTGGCTGTTTCCCATTGTGTTTTTTTTTTCTAAATTACAGCTTGTTATTTGAGCTGTGTTGCATACACTTATTCCACATCTCATTATTTTCTATTCTCAATCTTTTTGTTAAGATTTAAATGAAGAGGCCCAAAATAATTGACCTGTGACCAATCCCATGAATAAAATAGAGCAATACCTTTTCATTGAGTATTTTGATATCGTCTGTCTGACTATCAGAGTTCTCTCCCTTTGTCACTTCCTTTGTCTGTTTGGACTTGTTGAGTTTTTTCTCAAGTTCTGCTGGGATTTCTTTACCTTCTCTCAATAATTTAATCTGCAAAATAAATTTAAGTTAATAGCACTTTGAAAAATAGTTATCACTAAAAAACAAAATAGATATGTAAGCAAATATACATGACACAAAATTACATATCAGTTTTTTTAAGGTCTAAGGCAATAAGTTTAGATGGCCCCTGATATTGATCTACAGGTCTTAGCAGAATTCATTGTAAATGTTGATATACTTTCTATGCATGTATGTCATTGAATGTGTCTTGACGTTTTTTTCCTATCCAGGTGTGTGTGTGTTTGTGTTAGGGATTAATAATCTTTTTGATGCAAAAGGGTCATATATGGCATTCAGTTTGAATGGAAGAGGAAACCAGAGTACCTGGAGGAAACCTTGGGCAGGTAACTGACAAACCTAATCACATCCTGGAGGGGAAATCCTGATTTTGTAAATAACAAACAGGACTCGAACAGCACATGAGAGGTGATCAGCTAGTGATCAATAGTGTGGTATTTAAACCAGAGCCTTAGACCACAAGGCAACCAAGGCTATTCCAGCAATATTTGCATGCAGAGTGGGAAGGAACTTACATCATAATTTTATGGGATGCAGTATTTACTGGTAAATTTAGGATACAACATAAAGGAAATTTGTCAAAGCCAAAAATGGCCAGATTTTATTTAACAGGAAGTAGATGAACAACATACCTGAAATTGAATCCCAGGTAATGGGACCTTACCCTGATGCTGTATACCAAACGTCATGTGGCTGTGATTTGTATTTGCTGAGAAAACAAATTCTTTCCCATCCACCCAAAATTCACCATTTTATAACCCAGATTTTTCACTCCATAAAATCTGGCCAAAAATCAAATTGAACAAATTGTGTATGGAGGCACCTTTGACCCCAAATTTATTTCTGGAACAGCCCTACTTCAGAAAAGAAATTTATCCCTTGCATTGCATTTAATTGCCATAGTTTCAACGAAACATCAATGAAACATCCTTTAATCCTTGCAATTTTACTGTGAACACAGAGAAACAAAATAGAACAGTAGAAGCTACATGTAAGTACCTAAGATTTACAGAATATTATATGCTTTCCATTTTTATACTATCTATATCTATATAAGTATCAGAGTCTGATAAAAAACAAGATATAGATAGTATCAAAATGAAAAGTACATACAGTAATATTCTTTTTATTGGTAATTTAAAAAAGACACACATTTATCAAGTTTTTCAGTCGAATAACATCACCCTACGTCACATAACATTACAGTTATCAAGTGCTCCCACCTGACATTTTTAAGCATTTCAGACAGTCCATGATACTAAAAATGTTAGGCAGATGAGATCAAAGGGAAAAGCTGCTAATTTCCAATAAATAAGATGTCTTCCAAAAGTTTTATCACAGGCTCAGAATGAACAAAAACAAAAACAGCTACAAAGGATACCTGTGTCTGGTAGACTTTAATGTGTTCATCTTTCTCCTCCAACATCAGTCTGTAATTCTCCTCCAAGTCTTTCTTAGCCATGGTGTCTAACTGTATCTGTTCCTTTAGTTCTGAGATCCTACGGAAGGCTTTGTCTTGTGTCATTGTCAGGGTATTCTACAGTAACAACACCAATTACATGTTTGATAGGATGACACCATAAATTCCACTATCAAACACTTTTAGTACCGTATTTTGCCGTGTATAGTGCGCATTTATGTACAATGCGCACCCCCTTTTCATGATGAAAATCTGGGGGAAAAACGAAGTTTTGTGAAAAATGGGTGATCATTTTCTATGACAGAAAACCCTCAAAATTTGTCTCTTTTTTCAGGTAGAAAGACTACAGATGAAGATTTTTTTAATTAAAATAAAATTGTTTTGTTATTATTTGTAAAATAAATTGTTGTATTATTTGTGTATTTTATTACGACAGCAAGATCGTAAATCCCGGTAATGGTCCCCCTTTTCAATGAACAAACAACAAGTGTTAACCCAAGCTCACATCTTTTGATGAAAACAATATAGGTGTCAAAATAGTGGTGATCAACAGATTACTATTCAAACAATCCAGAAGTATTACAGCTGAATGGCTTTAATTGTTAATTGTCCAAGCATCGATGTTGTGCAAATTGGCCTCAGGGGGTCAAGCCTGGATGTCAAAACAAATAATTATCGTAAATCTAAATTTTCTCCAGCTTTGGATGAGTACTTATTCACAAAACAATAAGAAAATGGTTATCTGTTGCTCAAGTTGCTCAAATAATTACATGAAAGACAATACACAATCATGTAAACAAACCATTCTATTTTTAGATTTATTTACATAAGGTTACTGAGGGGGAATACACAATATTGATCTAGAAATGAAACTAGTAAAGGGAGATCTCATGAATAAATAAATGAAAATCATATTTAATTATTCTTTTATTGAATAAAGAAATTGGATAGAAGTATTTTTTAGAACATAGATATTTATACCAAACTAAACAATAACTTGTTGTGACAAAATGGCGGTCGATATGAAAATGAAATTAATAAACAAACACATGAAGACACTGGAATTAAGGTTTTATTTCAGAAAAGCATGATAAATTTGATTTAGAGAATCTTATAATGAACAGGATTCAATAGAAATCGTGTGAGTAATGACACTTGTGTTCAATCATGGATGAATCTTGTGTCCAAATTCTGACAAACATCGATCTTTTGCCATTGCTGATGATCATGAAAATGGATGAAAATCTCATATAGGGATGTATTGTGCGCACCCCATTGGTAGATTCATGAAAAAATTGTAAAAAACTGCGCACTATACACGGCAAAATACGGTATGCCTTGTTTTCTGTTTCCCAGTCTATGAAATTAGGATTGGAGATTCACTTGCATGAATCCTCCATTCTTAACTTTTGTTCTATTTATTCAATAAAAAATTCCTCTAAGCTTCAATTATCCAAAATGATTTTTTACTGACCAGGGGGCAGCAGTTCAGTGTTAATAAAATGGCCAGCATCAATATGTATATGGTGACATAGCAGATGTTTTATTAATGGAATAAGATTTGAAGGTTTTGGAGTTACAGATCACATTAATTTGGCATAATGAATGGACAAACTGACAGACAGAAGGACTGGGTTTAGCCTTTAATAGACCTGTGTTCACAGTTGGTGACACAGAAAAAATATAATGAAAAAAATCTAAGTGTAACAGTTTCTTAATTCAAGTTAATGCATGTACATGTTGTATTTGTGAAAAAAATGCAGTACTAAAAGGCATGTGACGACACAACCATGTAATTTGAGTACTGTGGATTCATTTATTCATTCATTTATTTTCATGGGTATCAATAATTTTGTTTTCTTCAAAAAGAAGACTTCATTTTGATTTTGAATTTTGAGGTTTGCACATGATGCTTAATGCTATAAATGTAAGATAGCACTTTGTTGGAATCTTATTTTCATGGTTAACTAACACCCATGAATACAACAAAAACTGGTAATTCATGATAATGAAATACAGTATTCTCAAAAATAATGCTTGTCAAGTTAATGTGTAGAAAAAAATATGTTGACTAATCTTTCAGATCATTTAACAAGTTTAAAACAATATAAATACATGTACATGTATATTATACAAACCTTAATTTTGTCCCTTTCTTGTGCTAATTCTTTGTATGCAGCAACTACCTAACAAAATACAAACATTTGATATGAAATACATCTAATCAAACTGAATTATAATTGTAAAATCAATCTGCCAGACAAGAAATAAATGGCACTTCATTATACACTCCCGAAGGCACCGATACTGGAAGAAATGTTAATATTTCATTTGTACTATGAGCTACCGGTAGTTCTCCTTCAAGGTCCTGTTAAGCACCTTTGTTTTCATGACTTTCCAAGGTCCTGTTAAGCACCCTTGTTTTCATGAACTTTCAGAGTTTTTTTGTGCCTTTTTTCTTGACAAATTTCAACTTCATTAAGCACACATGTGATGCACAAGAAAAGCTAGTTTGTTTTTATTTTCGAATATATTTTGTTTCAATTCACATGGCAATCATATAAATAAATATCTTATTTTCACTTGTAAAATATTTATGAATACACCAACTACAGGGTTGTCATAGAATAAACTTACCTCATATTAAAACGTAACACAACATGTTTAGATTAAATACCAAATTTTATTCAAATTTTTTTAAATGATGTACTTTGCAGTTACAGCTGATGAAAGATTATTAACGTACCTCCATAAACTTAGACTTATACTTATAAGCTCTTCTTTCAAATCTCTTGATCAGCATGTATAAGTCTTCCTTGCTGTATGAATCCACATTTGACGTAGATTCATCGATTTCACTTTCAACGTCTGATGGCAATTGGTAATGATGGCTGCCAAATGTTGTGTTTGTAAAAAAAGAACTGTCGCTGGTGACAGAACTGATAGAAGAGGCTCTGGATCTAGTGGCCCTGGGAGTCTCGTCCCCTGGAAGATTGGACAGGGCTGAAGCAAACTGAAAAAAAATATTTATAAATTTAAAGTCATGAATCAAGCAGTAAAAGAAATAAATAGTGCTTTAGTTTACATACAGGTTATTGTAGTAAAAAAAATATACATGTCACATGAAATTTGTAATAAAACTGCAAATTATTATCCCACAGAACTTTTTTAAAGCTTAAATAGCATTTAGCGTTACTTGTAATTAGGTGGGATGTGTAAAATTTGTGTTTACTTTTCTTTTTTCAATGTTGAACAAGAATTTCTTCTCATTCTTTTGAAGTTTCAGTCACATGAGTTTAGGTTTGTTTTGATATAATTATTGAGGTTTGTGCTTCATTAATACAATTTGTTTGTGTTATATCTAAAGACTCATATTTTATGATTTAAGGCAGCGGATAATTTTATGCTTAACCTAGATTTATGAAAAATCTAGGTCAAGTGTAAAATTATCCACTGAAAATCAAAAGCTACATATTGTCAAAGACTTTTAGATCTTACATCTGTTGTGGAATTTGGTGTTCCCTCATCCTGAAGTGGAATATCAACCAATTGGCCTACGGCTGGGCTGGCTGGTTGTTCTGTTGGTTTCTTAGGAGTACTCTCAGCTTGGGGGATACCAAAGTCTTGTCCATCTCCCTTTCCATTCTGAGATGGAGTACCTGGTTTAGGACTCTCACCATCTACTGTTTCACTCTGAAAAATAAGATAGATCAAACTAATGTCTTATTACTGTATTACATGCATTCTTTTGTCAATAGGGAACATTCAAAGCTGTCAGGTCTCGCTGAAGCCCTCCATTGTGTTAGCCAATATAACATTGGTAGGCTGTTAATTCCAGTCCCTGATTGTTCTTGGTCAATTTTAGGAAGAAGGAATTTCTCTGTCCTGGTTGGTTCTTGATACAATAATGTATATTTGGTCTTTCTTAACATCCAATGTGGACAGTTTAAACATTTACATGTAAATGTAAATTGTTTTGGAATATTGTACATTGTAAGAACAGGCATCAGATGTTGAAGAATGGTTGTGTCAGAGGTGTGGCGACAATGTCCTCATTTACCCATCCATTTTTGTGACAGATGCATGAAATGCACCATTTTTGTGCCTGGGACTTAAAGCACCTCCCAAAAAATGTGTAATGTGTGCCAAAAATCACATAAAACATCATGAATTTAATAAAAATGAAGATATTAATGTACAATAACATGTAAGTGTTGGTTTTTGTTACTTAATTAAATGTATTACCTAAAATAAAACAATCATATTTTTGTGAGATTTTTTTTCATTTTGCAAGTAACAATAAGGCGAGTAATCCTAATTTTATTTCTAATTATTCCTAGGTACATTTTAGACTAAAAAGGTGCTGTATACAGGAAACTTTTCCCTATTTAGTCACCTGAGAACAGATAAACTAATAGAGTTTTATTAACACTCTTTCACATACACTAAGTTTTATACACAAAAGTGAACTATTAAAACATATCAATTGAAAAAAACACTAGGCAATTTTACTTGATATTAAAATTACAACAAAGTTACAGACAATATATAATGCTACGCCTGACACGCGTTTTGTTTATTCTAGACTCATCAGAGGCGCTCTAACAAAAGTTGAAAAAGTCAAACACGCAGTGCTTGCCTTTAACTGGTAGCCCGAAGCCCGGGGCTACTAAAAATTCATTCAGGCTAGTAACTTCTACTGAACTTTCCATTGTTCGGGCTAGTTCACTGTTGTACATTGTTCAATAATTTGGGCTAGTTCTCGAAATTCCCAAAGGAAAGGACTGAATATGAATATGAATTAAGAGCATAGAACAAAAATACCAAAAATGCAGAGTGGAAACCCAAATTATGACTAAGAGTAAACTATGTTTGGGGTAGGAAGAACCTTACGGTTTTGACACATTAGAAATTTAAACGGACGACTTAATGCTTTGATCAAAATGTTGATGTGTTCGTCAACACAGAAGTGTTGATGCTGAGCGGGCTAATCTATGGGAATTAAAACTCCACCAGCAGCGCTCACCATCATGCATGGATGTTAGAAATAAAAATTCACAAAAATGAATTCTGCTACGCCCGGGGCACGTTTTTGACTCATCAGTGGCACTCTACCAAAAGTATTACTTAGGTCGGAAAAATCCAACCAGCTTTTTTTCAGGAAAATTTTAACTAGCTAATTTGACTTGCATCGGAAAAAAATATTTAAGTCGGAAAAAATCCACTAGTTTTTTTTTCCGGAAAATTTAAACTAGCCAATTTTAACTGGAAACTTTTGACTTGCATCGGAAATTAATAACTAGTTTTAAATATCCACCGAAAAAAAAAAAAACAGTTAAAAATATCCGCCGGAAAATAATGCAACCTGTGTATAATCTAAAGCTCGATAAAGCTTACCTAGCTCGTTTTGCACTTGTACCTAACCTGGAGAAAGAGTAACATAAAACAGGTTGGGTGTAATAGCTCATTTACGCTATATAGCTCATTTGATGGTATTTAGTATCAAATGAACTATAATTTTCATGAAGCAAATTTTTTTTTTTTAGATTTGAATTTTTTGTTGCATTGTCGCATATGTCCATGTTATGAGCAACATTTTTTGTAAAAGAAGATAGCCTGAAATATTTTTGGTTTTCCTGATTGATACTACGAAAATTTGCAAATTTCCATGACTATGTTCAAGAAAAACCATTTGAAATAACTACCATGTTTCTTTACAAAAACTGATCAGCAATATATATATTTATGCGACAATCAAACAAAAATTTGAAAATCTAAAATTATTTTTTTTACTTCATGAAAAAAATAGTCCTTTTGATACTAAATACCATCAAATGGGCTATATAGCGCAAATGAGCTATTACACCCAACCTGTAAAAAAAAAATCTTATCGTAGCTAGTTGAGTAATTCTTAACGTGGCCAATAACATAATCAAGTTGAATGATAGGTGTCATACTGACTGTACACAGGGTCCCGGACAAGGTGCTAGTATTTGACACTTGTTCATTGCATGTTGTTGTTATTTACATCCCCTTACTAAGCCCTTAGGCCTTACATGTATCTTATCTTCATTGCGATTTTTTACCTTTGTAACGGCACTGAGTGCACCTTTGAGTGGCGTTGATGCAACGCCTTGTTCTATTTTCTTTTTCAAATTTTTAAACATAATTCAATTGTTGTTCACTTCTTTCTTTTTGAGTTTTTCATAACAAACACACAACTGTCAGTCTCAAGCGTGTTTGTGATACGGACACGTCTCACATTCCTAGTTGCTTGAATGTTTTAAATTTCTCCCTTTGTAATAAATTGCACCGTACCCGTAGAACCACTTTATTAGTGGAAGGCAACCTAGTAGATCACGATCATGGAGTGGATTAGTAAAAAGTCGGAAGAATCATACTTTCACTTAATGAAAAATATGGGTTAAATAAAGATATATAGCTTCTAAAACGTATCTCTTGGTGTTGCTTTTTTCATATGGATGTTCTATGATGTCATTGCATGACTGATTACTAAAAACTATTATTTTCTTTAATCTATTGCTTTGGAAATTTTCCTCATTAAGGATTTTAATAATTTATTTGATAAATTAGTAATACATATTTCACCTACAATTCATATTTGCATTAATGGATTATTATTTATCTTTCTATAAGACCAAAAAAGAGAGCTCTACAAACCTGAAAATATCATGATAACAAATATACAATTGTCTCTGTGCAAACAAACAAAGAAATAGACAACATTTTTTATAGATAAAACTTGATTAGAGAAAGTACATTTTGATTTTTGTATATTAAAGTTACCATAAAATATTTGTGTGCGGTCGGAGCTAGGCGAAGTTATCTTTAAGAAATTTTCATTCATTCACAATCTATTGTATATCTGGTTCGGCTTCATACTGATGATCTAAAATCGCTTTATCTAAACGTGCAGATTTCGCCGTTTTTCAAAATTAATTTAAGGTTCCTGTGATAAAGCCGGACGCAGGGGATACAAGTTTTAAGCTAGTCGGAATTGTAAAGGGGTAAATGATAAAAATATTTGTGGCACAAAAAGTATTTTAGCTTGAAACTTGTATGAAACAAGATATAGCCCATGAAAGCTTGTTTGACTTTTTAAAAGACCATAAAATGTCAAGCTTTCCTATACCTTAGACAATAATTATAGTTCATTTTATTTTATCTTATTAAAGCACACAGTAGACCGCATTGATTCATGATAGCTTTACAGAACAACAGAACATAAAACATATACATGCATGAACAGAAAAAAAACATAAAACATGGAGGTATTTAAATTTTACAATGATTGTACAACTGAAATATTTATGACGGGTCTCCTTCTCTCAGTTCTAATGACTGCTTAATAAAAGTCTTAATTTCTTCAGTTGTAGACTTTGGATTCAAATTTTTTTGTTAGTTTTTCAGTTTTATTCAGTTTATTAAAATCATAAATGTTATTTTAGAAAAATATTGCAAAAAGACAGTTTGAATATTAGAATTGATTTTACATTCAAGTAAGAAGTGTGACTCACCATCAAGTGTGTTGCATATGGCACACAGTCTTTGATAATTGAGTTATAATTTTCACAGCCTATACACACCCGACGGAAGCCCCCATTTTGGAGCAGAAATCATTTTATTTGCGAAGCATCTGGGTTCATGCATTCTCATAATTCCGGGCGTTAGCGTCAACAATTGCACATTAGTTTTTGTTTCCGTGAACGTGTTTTTCGTTGTGTCTTCTGGTTGTGTCGTTGTGTTCTTGTATGATAGACAGGCCTGGTTGATCATACCTAGTAAATAAATTTTCATCATATATCCCGTACCCGAAAATGTGTTTTTTCAATACTAGTACATGTATTCTCATTAGGTTGGTACCCCGCTGTTATCTGAAGATAAACCTTATCTGATCAGTAGGGAGCCGGGAGCCAGCTTAGTATTCTCATATCCTTTTGTACTTTGCTATTTTTAAATGCACATAAACTTAGTCTAACTGGACCCTTGTTGTTGCCATCAAACTTATCACCACAATCCTGATCCTCACCTAAACTTTAATCAGATTTACCGTAAACTTGTTATCAAGGCCGTAATCAGGACTTAATTAATAAAGAGGCAAATAACTTTTCGGCAGGGGGTCTGATGGCCGCTCAATGCCACTTGAAGCTATAAGATAAATAATGAAAGATCCTGCAATCTGGACGTTCCCAGAGGCGTAATTTTCACTGTTCAGCAAATTTAATAAGTATAGTTCGTGCATAGTTTGTTAGAAAAAAAAAAAAAAAACAAGTTTGAGAGTTAAAAGCAAATCCATATATCCAGGCACATATTTATTCAAAGAATACACATAGCTTAACCCATACGCATTATAAACTTATGGAAAATGGCTAGAAAATATGTTTTTTCGCATGCATGTTTAGCCATACGTCATATTGCAAAATATGGTAAAAGCTAATCAAGTATTGGTTTTTGATTTTAGTTTATTCTGTCTAAGGAGAAAATTATTGACAATCACACATCTGCATGCCAATTCCTCCTTCGGACTCTCTTTTGGTGCTCACAATAATGACATTCCATCCCTATATAGGATTCCTAAATTACATAAAAATCCATATACGCAAACAGCTCGTCATTGCACGGTCATCAAAATTTACAACTAAACCTCTTTCAAATCTGTTGACTTCAATACTAATAGCAATAAAATCCGGCCTCCAGAAGTATTACGATTGTTGTTATTCTAGAAACGGTGTCGATCAAATGTGGACCCTGAAGAATTCGAAAGAACTATTGCAAATATGGTAAAAGCTAATCAAGTATTGGTTTTTGATTTTAGTTTATTCTGTCTAAGGAGGAAATTATTGGCAATCACACATCTGTCAATTCCTCCTTCGGACTCTCTGTTGGTGCTCACAATAATGACATTCCATCCCTATATAGGATTCCTAAATTACATAAAAATCCATATACGCTGAAACAGCTCGTCATTGCAGGGTCATCAAAATTTACCACTAAACCTCTTTCAGTTCTGTTGACCTCAATACTAATAGCAATAAAATCTGTGTTGCTTTCCATTATGCGGTTCATACCGGTTTATTTTGTGTTGTCACCGGTTCGTCTGGTTCGTCTTTTGATGCAAACCGCTTGTGCCGAACCAGGTAATGGAACACGAATCTAAGGTTCAACTGGTGCAAACCGCATAATGGAAAGCGCCCCTGGCCCCCAGAAGTATAACGATTGTTGTTATTCTAGAAACGGTGTCGATCAAATGTGGACCCTGAAGAATTCGAAAGAACTATTGCAGATTCTTAACTCGAAATCACTTTCATCTTGCAACAGCATCAAAACTTTTGATTTCTCCACTCTTTACACTTTATTCCACATGAACAACTCAATTCATGATTAAAGGCAGCTTTTTAAAAAAGAATGGAAAACTCAGGTACAAATATTTGGTAGTCGATTACAGTAAAACTTTCTTTGTCATCAATGAATCTAAGAAAAAAGAACAAATTTACAGAAGACCAAATAGTAGTCGATATGCTCAATGTTCTTATCGACAACATACAAAATGTATTTGTTCAGTTTGGTGGACGTGTTACCGTGTTTTTTTTTTTCAGCAAACAATCTTGATTCCAATGGGCACTAATTGTGCACATGTGCTTGCCGATTTGTTTCTACATTCATATGAAGCAGACTTTTTACAATCTCTTCTAGACAAAAATATCGTAGACTATCTCTCTCTTTTAACCTAACGTTCCGTGATATTGATGATGTTCTTTAACTAAACTATCCTCGATTTGGTGACCTTCTCCATCTCATATATCCCCAGGAACTTGAGATAAAGGACACAACGGATTCTAGGAAGTCTGCTTTATATTTAGATCTACATCTCGAAATTGACTCTCAAGGAAGACTATCAACAAAGCTCTATGACAAACGTGATGACTTCAACTTTCCGATCGTCAACTTTCCCTTTTTGTGTAGCAACATTACGTCCGCTCCTGCTTATGACGTTCCGTGCGATGTTCGTGACATATAATGTTACGCTCATTTAGCATCAACTATTGACGTTACATAAATATTTGCCGTCGTAAAAAAAACTTTATATGGACAAAACTATCAGACTTGAATCAAACTTGTTAAAAAAATAATCAGTGGACGCAATACTTCCCTGGTCGTTTTCTTGCATTTCCCGACAAGGCACATTGCGAAAATCCATTCCCAATTAAAAACAGATACATCATAGCTGAAATATGAGACCTTTAAAATTTTTTAACGTAAAAATGACAACGGAAAATTTTGTCAGACATAATGAGATGCGTCTATTTCCAATTTCTTATCAAAATTAACAATTTTAAAAATAAACATAGAAACTTGACTACTATCACATTAAGTGTGCAAAATTATTTGAAAAAAATGCGGTCCGTTTCCAAATTATAAACGGTCAAAGTTGACAATGCGTGGTTTCATGATTGTGCCTGCGTTACATTTTTTCTACAAAATGTTTACCTCTTTCTTCATTTTTCCCATCGCCGAATTAAAAAAATCGCTGTTGAAGTCAGACATGTCCAAGAATCATGGACAATTTCAGGGTAGATAACTCTATTTGAAATTTTGTCACCACTGATAACGAGTTATGTAACATGACTATAGCTGGAAACCTATCTGTTGGCGACCTTTTCACACATACATACTTATTTTTTAGTTGAGATAAAACCAAATTTAATCAATAATCAATAATTTGATAAATCATTATATATGTAAATTGTCCATTGTGTGTTAAGCATGTCAGTAACTTCAAGTTCAGCAACATTTGAATCAACATTAATGTCATGGACAATGGATAACTTTTTTTACTTCAACTTTTTTGCATATTGCATAAATGTTTCTTCTTATTTGTATTTTCAGCAAATTTCAAACATTGATGTGGTTAAAAAATATTGTGGCATATCGATATGTGCGATT
Source organism: Arcuatula senhousia (assembly GCA_963971305.1). Lineage (NCBI taxonomy): Eukaryota > Metazoa > Mollusca > Bivalvia > Mytilida > Mytilidae > Arcuatula > Arcuatula senhousia. Next base: position 45,396,803 of record OZ020315.1, read on the forward strand.
TTGTTTTTTTAATTTTTTTTTTCTTGCTACAAAATACACGGGTGAACTGTATGGTATTCAGCTTTTATTACTGTTATTTGACAGTTTAAGCGGGACTAACTTTATATTTAATGTATTTATTTGGATTGATTTATTTTTTATATTTTATTAAATTGCGTCAGGCAATGCAAAAAGGAAAAGGAACTTAAGGTCCGTTCACACATGAAATAGGGAATAAGCCAATTATAAATTAAAGTATTTGAGGTCAGAGGTTAGCACAAAGGTACAAAAAATTATTAAAACCACCACTATGTAGTATAATTCATGAAATACAAACGTACGGTGTAAACGCAAGTGTATATTTTATTGAAATATATGACTTGATGTACAGTGTAAACGGGCCTTTAGACCAGGGGCGGTGTTCTCGAAGCTATCTTAGGACTAAGACGTGTCTATAGACCATCTAAAGACTCGTCATAGTCTTTAGTCGTGTTCTCGAAGCAGTCCTATTTTAAACTTTTGTCTCTTTTTAGGTTGAAAACTAAGACACCAAATTTGATGTCTTTAGACCATCCAATCTCACATTTTACATATTTTATACACTAAAACTCGTTATATTTTGTCCATGTGTTCACCTAATGATATTTAATCATCGATTAACTTGTATTCAAGGCATCATGCATGATTTTAAACTTTGAACTTATTTTTACATACTTCAATTATCCTGTATGTTGTTTTAATTATTTTAGGACAACGTTGTTCTGATTTTAAAATAAAAATAGTAGGTAATTACATGTTGACTTTTAGTTTAAGCATTCAAATCATAGCCCTTTTGGTGTACATTCGGGTGAATATATTGTTTAAAAAAGTTAATTATCTAATTTTGTTTCAATTAAAATATTATTAAATCTATATTGAGACGTCCTAACAAAAGACGCGTCTAAGATAATTTCGAGAAACAGATTAGGATGGTCTAAAGATGGTCCAAACTAGGTCTCAAAATTTGACTTTGGACGCGTCTTTAGACAAATTTTAGGATACTTTCGAGAACACCGCCCCTGCATGTTTAGATTTTGGCGATTTTTAAAGATTATTTCTTAAGAATTTAAGAAACAAAAACGTACCCTTATCTTTACTGAAGACGAACTTCAAATGTTACAAGTTTTGAGAAAAAAGAAGATGTAAGTGGGGAAATTATGAACCTTGTCTAAATGAGTTTTAATTTCTTTGAAAATGGAGTTGCAAATGTAGCCACGATCCTTATTAAAATATATAGATAAATAAAATAAAAAGACATTACGGCTATTACGAAATTATTGCTTTATTTCTAAGAGTCCCTTGTCTTTGGTGGTTCTTTTAAGATATCCTATATTTCTGTTAATTTATAGTTTGGCGTACATGCAGTTTATTCGTCTTTTTTCTGTTGACTTCAATATTTATTACATAATTTGTGCGAAGCTTCGCAAAGAAATCCCACTTAATCAGTCCCGTGTGGGACCCGGGTGGCGAATAGGCCCACAGCAGAGCCTAGCTCGTGGTAAGAGGCGACTAAGGGTATTGGGATTCTGACGTCAGGTCAGGGCTCAGCCCACAGCGCGACCAACTTGTGTGTATCCTAGGTGGCTGAATAGGGTTGCCCTCGTCCGCAGGGGTTGTTAGGCCTATAATAGAGGAACCCTGACCGGTGACCAAAGTGGGCCAACGTGTGTGATGAGTGCCAAGCTTCATGCACGTAAAAATCACTTTGTGGACCACCAAATAGGCTAAATTTTCTGCCCCTACCCACTTCTTCCCTTTTTCCTGTGTTTTTTTTTCAAAAGTTGCTGTTTCCTTTGTTTCCCACCCCACCCCATGTTTCATATTATTATCATCATCATGTCATGTTCATTTTAACAATCTTTCATGTTCATCGCGTTCAAATACCGGTAACCTATTATAAAGTGTTGCGAGGGCCTAAAACACATGCATCTCACTCACTCAGCCACTTGAGTCATACATGTACATGTATATTTTTAAACAAACTTTAAGCGTTGATTTGTTCAGAGCTCTTAGTTAAGGTAAGACTGGATTAGGGTATGCTCCGCACAATGTCACACCTTACATGCATTGTCTTGTGTATCATGTTCCTTTTTTCATTTAGAAGTATGGAACTCTCAAACAGTTCTCAGAAAATGTACATTTATACTCTAATTGATGGAGGTAGACGGAAGTAGATGCGGAATAATTGTACACGACACAACCTCCATACATTTATAATTTGAGAGTTATATATACCAGTGACATTTTAGAAAACTAGAAAAGAAAATTGCATCAATATCAGACAATGATATATTTTCAGTCATTTAAATCATAGACCTGTATATTAAATGCAGGTCTATGTTAAAACATTAATAAGACAAGATGATCTTTGAACGAAATTAAAAACCCCGGGTTCAAAACGTAACCAAAAAATGAACAATCATTAATATTATAGATTAACAAGATATAAAATTATACTATATTATCGTATAATATACTTATTATGCATGGCAAACAATATTTGACACTGTAATTAACTATTTATTTTTTATAAAATTCATGGTTAAATCCTTTAAAAGTTGAAACTCGAAAATAAATAATTTTGGTGTTATAGATATCAATTCTATAAAAAGGAACACATGTTGATAATTAACACTTGTCCTTGTTTAAACATTTTCACAAAGACATGGTGCCCCTCGCTGTTATTTATTATCGCCAATTAGCAAATAATCAACTGATCTAGTCCGAGAAAGTATAAAACAAAAATGGCTAAATTTTAACTTAAATTTGACAGAAAAAAAATAAAGTTTAAACTATTTTTGATGATACCTATAGAAAATTTAACATTTGAAGCATTTTTTGGTACGTAGGGGTAAGATTTCCGTTGAGAAATAAAGTGACGGCGATTTTTTAAACTAGAGCCGTTTTACCATTTTTAGACTAGTTTATATAGAATTCTATTGGAAAATAACGTAATTTTTTCACCAATTTTCAACCAAAAAATGACAGAAAATGTATTTACTTTAAACTAATATAAGATATACTGCACGAAAGATAAATGTATAAGGTATTTAGTTAGACGTAGGGCTAAGGTTTTATGGGATTAGTTACTTGTCAATTGAAGAAAGTATAGGGACTGTCAAAATTTTTCCATTACGTTCTATTGTAATCAGTTGATGGTGAATGGTGTCCCCCCTATGGTGACAAAATAATTGGAATCAATTAAAGTTGTCCACCATTCTTGAGTATGCGGGAATGAATACGACGGACTTTCCCGCAATTTCGAGTTCGTAGCATTCAATATGAAAAAATACGAGTACAGTGGGCTAATCTTATACGATTTTTTTGTAACGCGTTACATACGCGAAATGAGCAATTTCTAACTTTTTGAGATATTTTTTTGCCTTTAAAAATACAATAAAATTATTGATTCCTATTTAAAATTGTTGTATGATAAAAAACCTTTCGAATGATGCATAAAAAGTGAATATTTGTTTTATATTGTTTATTTTGGAATAATTCAAAACAGAATTACTTCATAATTTATTACGGTGACACGGACAGTTACGTTATGCAGTCTTCATATCACAGTTGATTCGTTGAGTTTGCGGGAATTACATCGATCGATTTCCTTGGCAGAGCGTCACGTTTGACACAAAAAATGCTGGCACAGGATTATAGTGCTCCACGGTTGCTGTCTTCACTCAAGAAATGATATGGTAGACACCGTGCACTCGTAGACAAATATGTGATTTCTATCTCTCAAATGAGTGCAGATGTTGGTTTGTCGTAGAAATTTGTTTTGTCTTCCTTTACCGGATTTGACACACTGAATCGGAAATTATAGCAACACGACGGGTGTGCTATAGCTGGTAGGAACCGCTTATTCTTCCGGAGCACCTGAGTTCACTCTTGTAATGACTGGATTTCGTGTTGTTGATTTCCGTTCCGTTGATTTTGTGTGTGTGTTTCTTCTTGCTGTTTTTGTTCGTGTTTTACCGGTTTCGTCGTTGGCCTTACGGACTTTTGACACTCGAATGCCCCATTGGTGCCTCTTTGCTTCTTATCATATTGAACTTCAGCATTTAAATACAAACTTTTATATATTTTATTTTATGAAGTCATAATCGAAATGCAACATCATAGTTTGCAGGCGCTGATTCAGGCGGGGCGCACCCGGCGCGCGCCCCCTAAAATGTGGAAATTTTTTTTACCATGAATTCAATAAAAAAAAAGCCAAATATTTTCGCGAATATTTTCTACCCGCGCCCCTTCTAACCAAAATATTCCTACACCCGCGCCTGGATTGATACGTGAACTTGTTTTTTTTTCATCGATCAGACAATCAGTTCTTATAAAACATTCCGAAATTAGCCCCAGTTTATGTCAACTTAAACCGTAAAAATCGTTATTCAAGAGGACAGACGTGGGATATCTTGAGCATCGCGTGTTATCATAAGTTTATGTCGATCTTTGTTGACATTTCTTGCTTAAGAAATTTGAACTTTACATAACAAAAACAAAAAAACATGGGATTTTGATATCAGACGCATTGTCTTGACATATCTTTAACGAATCAGAATCTGCTTACCCCTCCAAGGCACTTGAGTTCACTTTTTGTTCAAGGGAGTTTGCGTTGCTAAATGCAGTTTAGCTTTAATAGTTTCTTCGTTGGTGTGCCATCAGAATGACCAGGCTTTCCTGGTTTATCTTTGTTATTTAAAGTTTTGTTACTTGAATGTCTCTTTGGTATTTAAATTTCCCTTCGTCTTTTATAAATAATATTCTATAAAAATGGTCAATGTTATATCATGGAAGTATTATAGGAGTCTATATTACTTCCATGGTTATATCAAATGCTGTAGTGTTCGGCAATCCAAATTTCAAGACAGTAACAAGAAAAAATTCTGAACGTTAGATCTTTCAACCGGACCATTCAATGAATGTGGAAAAGTCTGTCATGACTCTTGAAGATTCTTTAACAAGTTTTCTTTTATAAGCTGAAACCGACTGTGCGTCAAAAATTACAAACACAATCCAGACTGGGTAGATTTTAAATGAAATAAAACTTTAAATTTAGAAAGGAAACCAAACAGAGCAGGTATCAACTAAAATGTCAATTTCCTTATGCTTTGTCAGCACATTTTTGAAAGTTCACTATCAGCAGCAGCGTTTGAATGAAAATAATTGGAAGGTTTCAAACAAAAGAATTTAAAACAAGAGGCCCCTAGAAGCCTAAATCGCTTACCTGGTCTTGATGTCAACCCTACGAAGACTTTTACAGAGCTAAATGAGCTGAATGTTTAAGCAAGAGTAAGCTTTTCTCTATCTGCAATAGTAGTTTATAAGCAAACCCCCCCTATTTTTAACCTTTAAAGGGCCAAAACCTCTTTAAGGGATCATCTGCCACTTTCGACCATATGATACTTTTGTAGAGCTTAATGAGCTGAATGTTTAAGCAATCAATAGCTTTTCTCTATCTGAAATAGTTTTCGATTCTGTAGGCCAAAAACATGCAAAATGATGATTAGGGGTCATTAACCCTATAAGTGGTCATCTGACAACTTTAACTCTATGGAGATGAGCTTAATGCGCTGAACATTTAAACGAGCAACCGCTTTTCTTTATCTACAATACATTTGTAGTTATCATTCTATAGGCCAAAAACATGAAAAAATCTTATTTTAAGGGCTAAAACCCCTATGAGAGGTCATCTGACAACTTCGACCCTATGAGGACTTATGTAGAGCTAAATTAGCTGAACATTTAAGCAAGAAACAGCTATTCTTTTTCTGCAATATTTTTAATTTTATAAGCCAAAAATATAAAAAAAAACACGCTATTTTTCGACCTTTAGGGGTTGTAACCGCTCTAAGGGATCATCTGACAATTTGGACCAAATGAAGACTTTAGTAGAATTTTTTATGCTGAAGCAGTAATTAAGATGACATCAGATTTTATCTATCTCTTATACTTTTTTATTTACAGGCCAAAAACAGAAGTCTGATCCCCTGGTCTACTTTAAAAAACGACGGCCATGTTTTTTGATAGATAAAAAATCGAAACAGAGGCGGATCCAGAGATTCTGAAAAGAGGGGCCCACTGACTTGCCTAAGAGGGGGCCCGCTTTGGTCATGCTTCATTGATTTCCTATATATTCAACCAAATTTTTCTGCCAAAAGGGGGCCAAGCCCCCCCCCCCTGGATCCGCCTACGCGAAACACAGTTAAGTTTGGTGCAGGACACACCCTAAGAATCATTGATACCAAGTTTCATTAAATTCTGTTCAGTAGTTTCAGAGGAGAAGATTTTTGAAAAATTGTTAACTGACGACAGACGACGGACAACAGACGCCAGACGACAGACCACGACGGACGCCAAGTGATGACAATAGCTCACATGGACCTTTGGTCCAGGTGAGCTAAAAATTAGTCATAATCACTGAAAAAGTTCGTATGCAAAACCAAATCCAACACCAAAGATAACGACCATGTGCATTTTTTCCTTGAAACAATTATGATATTTACTGTATGCATGTGTCAGGAAATGCTAGGGAAACTGATTTCCTTTTAAAACCACATTACACACTTCATAAAAATTTGTAACTGAACAAATTTTAGTGACTTGCCTCAAGGGTAGAATTTAATTACGGCCTTGTGTTTAGATGTATTTAGACTACTAGTAATTAAATAACATCGGTTTACCCCAAAAGTGCATTAAAATGGTTTTGTTTTCAAATGTCTAATGAGGGATTGACATCATTAAATTGATTTGTTACATTCGGAATTGAATTTTTGGAACTCCTCTGGACTCTTTCTCCACCAACACTTCCTTGCAAAAAAGTAACGTTTTTGATTATATTTTACGTTTAAAATTTAACAAAACCGATGAAAAATACATTTGTATCGTAAAAAAACATACAACACAGTGTACTTTCAATTGCCAATACCGTGTTTTCTGAAAGTTAAAAGTTTAACTCGAATGCATGTACTCTGGCATACAAAGTGAAAGTAAAAGTGAAAGTACAAGAAAAACAAATATTTTTCCCATTTATTTTATTTATGCTTTGTGATCTCATTAATGTGTATGCTTTAGACCTAATAATTGTTTAGACTTAGAGACTGAGGTATTGCCATAGGTATTAAAGTAAGTCCTACGGACTTGTTACGAAAAAAAATTTAAATATCTCCATAGACCTGTATATTAAATAGATTTGCAACTTGTTAATTGTCCAGTGTGAAAATATCACTGGTTGATAAATGAGAGTTGGTTTATTTTTCGAAATACTTTAATGTCTTTCTATGGAACTAATCAGAATAAATTGCATTAAACAAAGAAAAGATTAAGCAATACCTGTGTGAAAATTTTATTTGATTTGGTTGAGAAATAAACATATTGTGACAATTTTAAGTGAAAAATTTACAAAAAATTTGTAAAATTTTGTATTTTCATAAAAGCTAGGGTACTATGGGCTCTTTTGAAACTCCTCTAAAGTGACAAATGTTATTGAAATTATTTTAACACACATAAAATCTTAAAACATTTAAGGATGGCTGTAAAAAAGTATCATGTAAAAATCTTAAATGGTTTTTGAGATATAACAGTATAAAGTTGTACTTTTCAAATTGTTTATTTTGTATGAAATCTTGTTTATTTGCATGAGATATTGTGAGATTTCACCAATTTGCAAATCTATTTAATATACAGATCTATGATATCTCCATATAAAAAAAACACAGTAATTTTTTTTATATAGAGATATTTATTTTGTTTTCGTAACAAGACCTTGTGGTATAACATGTATAACATAAGACGTCTTAAGTGCTCTTTTATATTTGTACATTGCTAGTTGCGCCACAACATCTTATTTCATGTATTTCAGAAGCCATTTTCAGGTAGCTAAATCCTGATTCAAGTTTTCTTGCTCCAGGGTGTAATTACATTTGGGATGTTAGATCAGTAGGATGGATCTACGATGTTAATTAAATCTATTTTGCTATGATATGCCCAATAATAAAGAAAATGGGTCAAAGACAGAATTGGCCAGATTTGGTTTAACAGGAAGTAGATGAGCAACAGACCTGAAATCAAATCCCACTTTATGGGACCCCACCGTGATGCTGTATACCAAATATCAAATGGCTGTGATTAGTAGTTGCTAAGAAAACTGTTACAAAAGTTTTTTCCCCGCCTGCCATCCACCCGCCCGCCCACCTGCCCGCCCGACATTCACCATTGTATAACCCAGATTTTCACTAGTGAAATCTGGCAAAAAATAGAAAAAAGAGTCTAAAATAAGAGTTTGTTTATTTGATCTTTGAACTTTCTGAAGTTCAGGATCAAAAGCTACAAAAAAAACCCCAAAACATCAGAGATGCAGATAATTATTTAATTCTGTCAGACATTTGGTCCAACAAGATAGTTAGATTTGTCGGACCTAAAAAAGTTTTGCCAGTCCTTTCAACTTGTATAAGTATACAAAAAAATGTAACTTTTTCAAAACTTTGCCAGACTGAGGTCCTGCACAATGGTTTCACTTGCCAGACCTGTTGAAATTTTGCCCCATTTGTCTGACAGGTCCAAAAATTTGCTGCATCTCTGAAACATTTTAATGCTCATAACACATAGATCCCCATGTTTTGTATGTCTTTTAGGGCTTTACAATGTATGCCATTAACTTTAATGTAATCCATCCAGTAGGGATGTCAGAAATTTGATGGGAAAGTGCTACATGAAAAATTCTGATATAAGACGAGGTGGCGCAACTAACAATGTCCAAGTATAAAAGAGCACCTATTAAAGATATCCTTTGTTATAGGACTATGACAAAAGTAACAAGATCAACCTGAATAATGTAACAAAATACATGTTATGTACACAGAAGAGGAGGTAAAAAGTTTTTATTTCTTGTAAGAGATCACAGCATTGTGGTCCAATATTTCCAGTCTCATGCAATTTGATAGTTTTTTTTAGATCCAAGATATAATGGGCAAAAAAGGAACTGTAACTCACTTGGATTCTTGGCAATCTTAATGTGTAGTTTGTTACTCAGCATCACTGATTTTCTTTGACTCAACATTTAGAATAAGTGTATTTTCTCTTCCAGTGTCAAACCTTTTAGCTGTACATCTAAATGATAGATATTAGTTAATAAAAATGGACACAGACGAGTCAGCCTCTGGTGGTCAAGAAGAAAGGTAGTTTTTATTAAGATCTATGATGTACAAAATTGTAAACGTACTTATTTTTGCAAGGTATTTATTTTCACAGCTAGATTTCACGACCAGACATTTTGTGCAAAGTTAAATACCCGAAAAAGGATTTTTTTGTATTAAATGAATAGAATAATAAGCAGAAAACATGAAAATAGATACCCGCGAACTTGAGTGAAATCGTAAAATCATGAAATTAAGTACCTGCGCAAATATGAACGTTAATTTTTACAGTTATATGCTCACAAAGGGAGCAATAATGGAAGAAAAGTTAATTATTTAGTTGAACTATGAGCTGAATTTTCCTTTAATGTCCAATTAAGCACCCATTAGTGAACTTTCAGTGTCTTTTATTTGCTTTTTTTCTTTGAAAATTTTTTCCCTCATTAAGTGCACCCATGATCCATAGAAAAAGCTAGTTTGTTTTTATTTTCGTACAATATCAAAATATCAATATTTGAGTACAATTCATCACATTTTAAGCAATTTGAAATTTATTTTAGAGTAAAATAATTAAAGCTTGGGGGCGTCACAAGTTAAACCTGCCTCATATATAATACTATAAAAATAAACTATTAAGACATTTCACAACTTGAAGAAGTACAGAATTTTCTTTTGAAACTGACAAAAGTTAATATAAAATGTCTATACTCGAGTATAAGTAATGTCTTGTTATTTTTTATTTACAGACCTCCCTTTAGATGCAATCATACAGAAGATGAAGTAAAAGAATTAGGCATTGTAGAACTGGGTGAGATTTTGGAGGATAATGGAATCTGCTTTGATAAACTGGAAACAGAAAATGAAATGCAGGAATTGGTTATTAGTTTAATGAAGAAAGGAAATGGAGTAAATAAAAAAACTAAGTCCCCAATACCAAATCAGGAAATCCTTTTCACATCCACTGCCTCAGTAAGTACCCTGTGTATGAGTTATTCCCCCTGTCAAAAGTAACAATTAAAATTTTCGCTAATAATTAATCCATCAGAAAAAAAAATAAGTACCAATTGGATATGGGAAATAAAATATAGTATATAAATTATTTATCTTATTGTGTGGTACATAAACTCTTACTGTGGCTTCATTATTATTTGTTGAAAATAATTTTTTTTTGGGTCAAACCAACCCACAAAAACCACGAAAATTGATACCCCACGAATGATAATGAAACCACAGTATACCGTATAGCGTGTTATTTTCGCGGGAGTAAATTTTGGCAGTTTTTGTGTATTGAGGTATGTGAAAAAATTCTGCAGTTTGTGAATTGAATTCAATTAGATGGATGTTTTCGTGGAAATAATTTTCACAGTTTCCGTCGAACCGCAAAAAAAACCAGTGCAAAAATAACCCACTATACGGTATTGTGTGCTGTCTGTATTGTAAATTCAATTATTTAAAATTCCCTACTTGTATTTTTCAGCAAAAAGGAGCAGAAACAATCAAAGGCATTCTAGAGAAAGATTCTGAAAGAAAAAAATGCTTGATTGAACTGTATGAAGAAATTGTGAAGTATATGAAAGATGAATCTTTAGATCAAAAGTTAAAGGATGAAATTCAAACAGAGTTTGGTGACGTAGGGATAGAAGTTGGAAGATACAAGGAAGAATTGTTAGAGGAGCAATGTCCAATTGTTGTAGCTGGTATGAAATATGCACATGTATAAAGGTCAATGACAAATACTTGCTGCTAGTAGTTGAGAATACTTAAACTTATAATCAGAAAATAAGATCATAATATCATTTACAGCTTTAAAACTAAATGTCAAGAATTAAACTGGTTTGAGGACCATTGGTTTCAAGTAAAACTAAAACTTTGTACAGCAGCTACATGTATAAATGGTTTATGAGGAAAACTGACCAAAGTTGAATGGAATTATAAAATATTCTAAAACAAACTATTATCTTACTCTCAGTTTGTGTAATAATTCACTTAATTTGCTTGATTCGCAACTGTTTTACTGTTTATAATTACATAGGTGAAACAACGGCAGGTAAGAGCAGCCTGTTAAACCTGTTGCTAGGCAGCGATGTCTTACCTCATTCCTTGCTGACCTGCACTACCACAATCTGTAGACTATGGAATAAAGAGACCAAAGCTGTCTTTGTGGTTGACCAACAGGATAGAGTGAGAGATCTGGAATTACCTAAAGACATGGATGCTGCTGACTTAAAGGAAGAGCTCCAGAAATGTGTCGTGTCTGACGCAACAGAGAACAAATACAAGTTTGTAGATGTTCATTGGCCTATACCAATATTACAGGTATTTCAAAATGTTTTACAATGTAGAAGATTGATTGATTGTTTATTGAAGTCTTGTAGATATTATTTCTTTTATCCTTAAGGGTATTCAGACTGGACTTCAAGTTTAAAGGTGAACATATTACAATATCTATTTTAACATTGCACATCACTCTATAATAACATGTTGTTATAACCCAAAATTCAAATAATGAATGCATCAGGAAGAAAAAATTCTATACAGACTATAAGCAAATGTGAATCATTAAAAAATAAACAATATTGAGATGTATAAAAAGTGGATGTCTCCATAAACCAAAGACAATTTAAAAATTTACGTAAGAAAAATTTTAAAAAATAATTTCAATTGAACAGCTCTAACAAACAGCATTTGACTATTTAAAAAATATTTTTTTATTAAAATTTTTGTTTATCTTAAAAAAAAAACTTTTAGAAACAAGCCATCATAGTGGACACTCCAGGTATTGGATCCAATAAAGAGCTGACTCAGCGATTATATGACTACCTTCCCAGTGCTATAGCCTTTATCTACGTTATAAACAGTAGCAATGCAGGAGGAGTTCAGAGTGATAGGGTTTGTATCATTATTATACCCCCCCACAAACAAAGATTGGGGTATATAGGAATTTATGTCTGTCTGTCTGTCTGTCTATACTTTGATCCATTGTAAGCGCTTGACAGATTTTGATGAAACTTAACATGAAGGAAGTATATCATATGGAGATGTGCATGAAGAAATTTTTTTGTTGGCAGAGATAATTTTATGGAAGGTAATTGGACTAAAGGTTATTTTGTAATATAGAGTCCAATATGATGCAGGGGGTATCCTTTTGTGAGCTTGTGCACATTATTCTTTGTTAAGTAATCATTTACAGGGTATAATTTTTCATTTTTTTTATGGTGGGTGGGCTTAACCCTTGAAATTTAATACCCAACAAAAAGGAAATTTAACATTGATCTATTTCCTAAAGACTTAAGAACCACAAATTTAAGAATGCACAATCTGGCCCAAGTTTCATAAAACATCTCAAATTTGAGATTTCCTCAAATCCTTCCTCAACTGAGGTTTCTTGCAATTTCATTGGTCAATATTTGAGTTTAGGACAGATTTGAGGAAATCTCAAATTTGAGATGTTTTATGAAACTGGGCCTGATACTCTTTTTCAAAGAAGCAAAGATCCACGAATGGGGCATTAAAGTGTCAAAAGTCCAAAAGGGTGACATCAAAGCTGGTAAACAGGAAACAAGAACAGCACAAGGATATACAAAACATAAAAAAACACAACGAGTCAACATCGGGAACTCAAGTGGTAACAAGAGTGAGCGGTTTCTGCTTGCCATAGCACATCCATCTCACTGCTGATTTCCAATTCATTGTGTCAAATCAGGTCAAGCCTTGAAAATTGGTACCCAAGGAAATAAATGAATCGACAGTCAGAATCAAAGTAAATCCTAATTTTAAATTACAAACCATTAAATAGAAATTAAATGCTCATATTAATTCCTGTAATTGTGATAAAGAATAATGATTATTGCACATCACAGATTGTATTATGATTTGTGACAACTTTTCAGAGGCATCAATGTTTTACTTATGTCCTTCCTTACAATATTTCTGTCATGCTTTATTCAGAAACAAACATTTTTTTACCATTGATATATTTAATATGTTTTCAGCTTTTGAAGATTTTTGAAGCTCAGAAAAAGGAAGGAAAAATGTATGAATTCGATCCGACTAGAGCCATCTTTGTATGTAATAAATGGGACCAAGTGTCTGCCATGGAGGATAGGAAAGTATGGGAGGACACGGCTGGAAAGTTAATGGACAGCTGGCCAAATTTTACCAGATCTCAGATGTATAAACTCAGCACCAGAGAGGTGTGTATTTCGTTACTTAACAACACATTAAGGCAACACTACTTCCACTTAGAAAAAGGACGCTCTACTTCCACACAATAAAGGATGCACTTCCTCTACACAAATTTCACACAAAATATTAGTGATTTCTGTCAACCCGCAAAAATAAGAGAAATTTAACCGCAAAAATAAATAACGCGCTATACAGTATTGTGATGAAGTAAACTTGTAGTAAAATTGATTTTGTTGTATTACACATTGTTGTTGAGTTAATTTTGTTGTCAAATACATTTTTGTTTTGCCTGCGAAGCAGAGCCGGACTTAGGTTGACAGCAGCGTTAACTTTTTGGAAAAGTTTTATGAGCACCTCCATATCTCAAGAGCTATAAGTCCTAGGTTGATGAAACTTGGTATGGATATGCCCCAGTAGTAGATTATTACAGTTGCATCCCCATCTTTTGACCTTGACCTTGATTTTCCGGTTGAGTGACTTTGACAATTTTCAATACATATGATAGCAATGGTAAAGTTTTGCGAGCACCTCCATATCTCAAGAACTATAAGTCCTACATTGATGAAACTTTGTATGCATATGCCCCAGTAGTAGCTAAGTACAGTTGCATCCCCATCTTTTGGCCTTGACCTTGATTTTCCGGTTGAGTGACTTTGAGTTTGACAATTTTCAATACATATAATTGCAATGGTAAAGTTTTGTGAGCACCTCCATATTTCAAGAACTATAAGTCCTACATTGATGAAACTTGGTATGCATATGCCCCAGTAGTAGCTTTGTACAGCTGCATCCCCATCTTTTGGCCTTGACCTTGATTTTCCGGTTGAGTGACTTTGACAATTTTCAATACTTATAATAGCAATGGTAAAGTTTTGTGAGCACCTCCATATTTCAAGAACTATAAGTCCTACATTGATGAAACTTGGTATGCATATGCCCCAGTAGTAGCTTCGTACAGTTGCATCCCCATCTTTTGGCCTTGACCTTGATTTTTCGGTTGAGTGACTTTGACAATTTTCAATACATATAATAGCAATGGTAAAGTTTTGTGAGCACCTCCATTTCTCAAGAACTATAAGTCCTAGGTTAATGAAACTTGGTATGCTACCTTTTTATGGCCCGACCAGTTATGTGGATACATGTACTAGATGTTGGGGGTCAATGATATTTCACCACCAGATTGGTCTTGGTAAGGCTACACTACCCACTAGAAATTAGGTCACTGTGACCTATATTTCATGCATGAACGACTTCAGTTAAGTTCTTGGTTAAGGTCCATAACTTGGATACTAGATGTTTGGGGGTCAATGATATTTAACCTCTAGAAGTGTCTTGAGTAAAGTGACACCATCCTCTAGAAATGAGGTCACTGTGACCTATATTTTACACATGAATGACTTTGGTTAAGTTTTTGGTTAAGGTCCATATCTTAAATACTACATTTTAGGGGTCAATAATATTTCATCACTAGATGTGTCTTGGGTAACATGACACCACCCAAAAGAAATTAGGTCACTGTGACCTATATTTACGCATAAACACTTTTGATTAATTTCTTGGTAAAGGTCTATATCCCAGGTAATACACATTGAGGGTCAATGATATTTCAAGAACGGGAGAGCCATCCTGTTGCTCATAGACACATTTTCTAGTTAATTTCATGTATTTTCAAATGTTGAATAACTATATATTCCGATGGTGCTGGCAGGCGAGACATACTTTAGTGCTAACTCTTGTTTTATCCTAGGAAATGAGAAGGGCAGCCACACCAGGTTTAGAATACACACAGAATTTTCAGAAACTTTTAGATGGAATTGCAGAAATGATTCCAGCTAGTCTAGAAGCTAAAGTTTCATGGCATTTAAGGTAAACAAACTTTTAAGCATACTGTAAGGACACAATACTCTGAAAAAATTTTGAAGTGAATATCAGTTTTTCATAAAGGGGTATGTTCAGGAAGTGCCGAAATCGTCCTCCATATTTGCACAAATTGTCAACCTTGTACCATTTAAATGAATTTGATGTAATTCAGTCATTAGATAACCAAACTTTATATATTCAGTCCATTCCACATGCTGACGATAATATGCATGATATTATGATGTCATAAACGTGCTGAAAACTTTGAAAATATCAATATTTGCTTCATTTTTGACAGTTCACAAGAGGTTTTTCTTGAAATTAGTATAGAGCGCATTCGTCGACAATCCCAATTCTTTTCCCATCTATTTGTCTTTAAAACAAAAGCAATTCATCACAAAATTGTTTTTGTCGACGCATGCGCTCTATGTTAAAATAAGAGATTTCTAACCAAAAATGCTAAAAAATTACCAAATATCAATAAATTTCATCAAATCGTATGATTTCTAGCCCAGTTTTCTTCTATCTGGTCAATATTTTGAACCTAGTGTTTGTTGTTTCTTAAATTACAACATTTCAAAACCTACTTGGCAGTAGTTACAGAAAGTTTACTCCCTAGTTGAAATTTTGGGCCAATTTTGGTTATAACCGCACCTACTCCTTTGTCAAATTAACATGTCATATAATCATGATTTTGTGGTCTAGACAACACTATCATTTATTACATTGGTATATATACATTGAGAAACTTTTCCTTTCATTGGAAACAAAATTTTAGCAGAACAATTATTGTTTGAAATCAGCATGGGCCAATCTTAAAAACTATACAAGATATTTGAAAATTCACATTGCCTATGGTTAAACACATAAAGATCAACAAATTTTGTTATGGGGTCAGAGTTGTAAGACCTTTCTTTATAGGAGTTGTTCGTAATAATATATATTAATATATAATTGTGATGTTTTCTTAGTATTTTCCATATTTAGTTCTGTTGGTGACAAAGGGTAGATATTATAGGTACAGAAAAGTGCACTCTGGGGGCGTTCGACATTCCCTGCCTAGGAACCCTTGGTATATTATTTTTTCCCGGGTTGAAATATAAAACAGAACGTGGGTGACCTCTGTTCTGTATGGGTCAATGATCTTTGGAACAAATAAAAGTGTACATTCAGAACAACCTAGGTTACATATTATATTACTACGTCATTACCCAGGTTGTTCTTGTTCTACCCCATGTGAGCAACATTTTTCCTACCTGAGGCTCCCTGGGATTGAATGTTGAATGCAAGCTATAACTACTTTAAAAAATATGATATATATAATATAATGAGATTTATATTGTTATTTGATATCTTAGGTGGCAAAACTCTTTCTTAGACCAGTTATTAAGAAGGATTGTCAGTAGGATTAAACTGTCAAGGAAAGATGAGGAAGAAAAGAAAAAGATGAAAATTGATATTGAAGAAAGAATTAAAAAGCTTCAGCACAATATTAAGGAGGTATGGTGTAATATGTCTAAACCAAGCCCATTTGAAACTGAAGCATTTTTGCACTTGAATCAGAAGTTTTGTTTATTGTGTTGCGGAGGAGGACATAGAAATTCTGGTGTCCGTCTGTCACACTTTTTTTTGTAACATATTTCTCAGAAACTATAAATCTGAGACTTTTGAAATTTGGTATGTAGCTTCTTATATGGGTTCCATATGGTGGGATGTGTTTCCAGGTCTGTCCCTTGCCTACTGTTTTACAATCCGACTAAGAATTTTTTAAGGGTCAAAAATGGAAATTTTTCATTACAGATTTCTCAGCTATAACTAATCCTAGACTTCTGATATTTGGTATGCAGCTTCAAGTAGGGGTCCCATATGGTGAGATGTGTTTGCATTCCTGGCACTTAACTACTTCCTGTCAAGGGGGCTGACTTTCAATTTTTGCCACTCGGCGGAGGACCCAGGAATTCTGTTCAGATTGAAATGAATAACAAGAAGGTCAATTAAAAAAACTGTTTTGGTTTGTTTTCCAGAATTAGTCAATCTGCCAAAAGATAAGGGAAGTAGTACTTTGTAGTAAAAAGCATAAGATTTATCATGGGCATGTTCAGAATTCCCTCCTAGGACACCCTTTGTAGAATATTTTTCCGGGGTTAAGAGTATAAAAAAAGAATGTATTTTTTGTAGGTTAAAGAAAAAGTAAAGTCCAAAGCTGAGTCCCTCTGTAACAAGATTTCTAATGATTTACATAATCATCTGTTGTCTAAAGAAACCAGAAGTAAAATGTTCCTGTGGAAAATGTCTGAGCTTCCCATAGGGTCAGACTACGAAGTTATCGAATACCAGGCTAAGAAATTAATCGTAGAAAGGATAAACAGTGAGACCAGGGCTTGGTGTACCAGGGAAAATGTCAACAATATTACCAAAGAGCTGACGAAAATGTTCCGTGAAGAATGTAAAATTATCGATGAAGAACATAGCGATATTAACAATGCTTTGATGGATGTTTCCATGCCTTTAGAGGATGGTTTACGAGACTTCACCAATTCTGCTGACATGGGGGTTGCAGATCCTTTGTTTACTACTCACGAAAAGATAGTCCTTGCAGTTACAGCCCCTTTGTGGTTTCCCCTTGTCATTGGTGCTGGTCTATTAGCACTTCCATTTGGTGTCGCAGCAGGGGTAAAAGATGTTGTGAAGCAGAGCAGAAAAATAAAGGAGTACGATTCAAATAAGCTGAAATTTATGATGGATTGGTCCAATGAGGTTTTGGATGAATACGACAATGGGGCAATATATAAGATAATGGAGGAAACCTATTTGACGGATTTCAATGTGAAAGTTGAACACGTCTGCGAGAATGTCATTCCAAATCAGATTGACGCTGATAAAAAATTCATCGACAATATTAAAAATGAGTTACGAAGTTCATGCCAGATACGAAAACAGTATCGACCATTAGAAGTGTCATGTAAGGTCATGTTAGGGAAGCTTTACCTGCTTCAGCTGGAGCATTTCTCGGGTTATAGATTACCAGGGGCGAAAATTCGAAAAGGAGGGGAAGAGATTGGCCAAGGAAACTTTTCTGATGTTCATTCTGCTGAAGTCTTCTTTGATGAGAAATGGATGAAAGCAGCAGTCAAGACATTGAGAAGTCCCTTAGAAAAGACACAATCTTATATTCAACTGACTGAAGTACTAAATTTGAGGTATTGTTTAATTAATATTTACCAGAGATGCAATATTTTAAGAATATCTATACATGTATAGTATAACCAATAAGGGGTGGAAAAAATAAATTTTATCGAAAAACGCAGGGATTCAACAAGTGCATGAGTTTAATTGCCTAGGTTATTTGACACAAGTGACATTAAAATTGATATTTGTCAACCTGAATAGGCATGATTGGTTATATTTTTTTTTATATAAAAAAGATAATTTGGATACACATGACTTCCTGGTAATAGATAATTAGATTAATAAAAACAAATGAAATCATCAATTGATGAAATGTGTATTGTGTATTAAATGATTTATGTTACCTACTTTTTGATTGAAACTTCACAAAAGTTTAATGAATTTGCAAGTAAGTTTGATAATTCCTGTAATTCACTGTGTTAATATCTAGAAATTTACTTAACTCTGAAATCACGATATTTCATCTTTTTCAAGCCTGTTGACTTATAAAGCAAATGGTCAAACATTTTGTTCTTGGAAGGGTTGTAGTGACTTAAATGTGTCCATTAGGAATGAAAAGTTTTAATTTTATATTTATTGCACCTTTGTTTTCCAAAGTATTACAAAGTTTGTTAAGTGCTAGGCAAGCTTCAAACTGTGTATCTATAATGAAATTAAAGATTCCTTTATTATTTTTTGTCGATTTTACCAAAAGAAAAATAATGAACTGTCAAGTGCTTGTTATATTTAACTGTAACATTTCCAAAAAGAGAAAAACCCAGATTCCTTATGCTTTGTTTTATTTGTGTCTTCAAGATTTATTATTCTATCTGTTAAGCCTGATCATGTTTTAATTTATTTCTGTTTTATACAATATAGTTTTCAGTTTTTGTCTGTAGTTCCGTCTGTTTGTCATGTTTGTCGTCTTTCATACATATGACGGATTTGTGATGACAAAGCTGGAGATTTAGAATTTTTTGGCTGGAGATTTGACAAATAAGCGGGAGATTTTCAACGCTCATTAAAATTGCATTTCAATGTCAATTAAGGGTACTAACATATGCCAAATATACCTGGGTGTCGTTTCAAAAAGAGATTGCTAATTAATGTGCTCATTATCCATTGTAAATTAAATGGGCTTACACTCATATTAAGCCAACAATCCCCTTATGAAACGGCACCCTGGCTTCACCAAGTAATCTCCAACTGTTTATACAATTATAATGTCAATTGGGCTTGAATCATATGTATTTTATTTTCAATCCAGGGGCCAATTGAAAAAGAGCGAGCAGCCACCGCTGGTCACATTGAAGGCTGCTGGCTCTTTTCCATTGTGGATATTTAAAATATACGTTTATAATGTAGGTTGTGTCGCGTACACTTATTCCACATCTCATTTTCTTCTATATGGCAATAAACCTTTAAATTACACCTTTACCTGTTAAATTATTGTCTGCCTAAATGGCAAACCCCTAAAACAACAGATATGTTTTTTGACTGAACAACTAAAATGTTTATTAAACTAAAATTTTGTCATGTCTTGTAAAAGTGGGAGATTGCACAAAAAGTCAGGAGAACGGGAGATGGGTAAAAAAGGCAGGAGATTTTGTCTCCCGGCGGGAGAATCACATGTATGGTCTCTCCCATATGTTGCCAGATTGGGCACTATGTGTTTATGGACATATTTATGTTGTTTTTGAAATACTAATTCAAATTTAAATGTTTAACTTTACAGAAAACTTAACCATTCGAACATCGTTCAGCTTTATGGAGTGTCATACAAACGTGGCAGCCAATGTAAAAAGTTCCTGCAGATCTACATGGAGTTGTGTGACTATAGCCTTGACTCCATTGTGTACACTAACAAAAACAAGGAGGGGAAGCCCCCACCATGTCACCTGTTTAAAGATGTCTCCCAGTGCAAAGAATCTTGGGAGTTTTATTTAAAGATGATGTGTGGTGTTGCCAAGGGCTTGATACACATTCACAGCAAAGGATTGGTACACAGGGACCTAAAGATGGCTAATATTATGGTAAAATACTTTTTTATAACCCTGCAAACAATAACTCTGGTTGCTCACCATAAATAATTTTTTGGCTGACTTTTCCATGTGATTGATTTTGACTGTTTTGTCCTGATTAAAGGTGTTGACAGGTCACCTTTAGAGATTTTTGAGATTTTTTTGGAATCATTGTTTTTTCCCCATCAAAATAATGTAAAAATTTTTTTTTTTGGTTAAATATCTTCATAACATCATAAATATCTGTTTTACAATTTTATTCTCGCCTGCAAGCAGAGCGGGACATAGGTGTTACTTGACCGGCGGCGGTGGCAGAAGCAGCGGCGGTGACGGCGTTAACTTTTTGGAAAAGTTTTATGAGCGCCTCCATATCTCAAGAACTATAGGTCCTGGGTTGATGAAACTTGGTATGCATATGCCCTAGTAGTACCTTAGCACAGTTGCATCCCAATCTTTTGACCTTGACCTTGATTTTCTGGTTGAGTTACTTTGACAATTTTCAATACATATAACAGCAATGGAAAAGTTTTGGGAGCACCTCCATATCTCAAGAACTTTGATTATTTTTATTGCATATATTTGCAAAGTTTAAGTTCTATAAACATCTTTTGATCTCAGAAACTGAAAATCCATGTAATTTCAAAATATAGTAAAAGTAAGAAAGATTTTGTTTCTGATGGTGCCGGCAGGCAAGACATACTTTAGTATTAAACTCTTGTTTTTTTCTGATTCTAATAAATTTTCATAGTTTTAAGCAGTTAAACTATGCTATTGTTAAAGCTATAAAAAAGCACAGAAAACCTTTTCCAGTCAAATTATGAACTCTTGCTATCTTTAAAACAAATACCACAAGATAATATATCACACTGTCCACATATTTCTGAAGCAATTGCTGAGTGAAAATGCTATATAGTGGTATTGGGCAGAGAAAGGTGAAGGGGCGGATCATATGTATTGGAATAACTGTCTGTTCTGTGTCTGTTTGTCTGTAAGCCAAACTCTTCTTAAATCGATTGGATGATTTTGAAAAAAAAAACTGCACTTAATGCAGTGCATATTGATTTCATTCTTTTCATACAGGTCAGAAATGGAGAAGCCAAAATAGCAGACGTAGGCCTTGCTAAAGATGTCGACAATATTTTAGGGACCGTCACAGGAACCCCTACGACTATGGCCCCGGAGGTCCTTGAAGGAAAATTCTATGGAGCAGAAGTTGATATCTACAGCTTTGGAATCATTTTGTGGGAAATGTGGTATGGAAGGCCGGCCTATACTGACCCATTAAAAGAGGGAGAGACAGAATATACCTTTATAGCCAAAAATTTCACTGATCTCGCTTATCATATTAATAAGGGTACAAGACCAGATTTTGGTACAAAATATAAACCAAAGAATAATTTAGAATTTCTGATGAAGAAGTGTTGGGATGCAGGTATAGCTAATAGGCCATCGGCACAAGAAGTTTTACAATCTCTTGAAAAAATAAAAAGTCAGTAAATTATACATTTGTACATGGATTTAGAACATAACATGAAACTGATTTTAAGATAACTTATCGATTAAAAGGTTACATGTAATTGCAATTCATTCTTTCTTAACAGTATTTTACAATCATGTAGTTCTCATAATAGAAAATTTTAAACACAAATGCAGCAAAAGTACAGATACATTTATATTCTACAAATCCAAAATTATATTCTATGTATCCAATAACATTATAGTGCCTTATTTTTATACCCCTGCAAACAAAGTTTGGGGGATATATAGGAATCACCCTGTCTTTCTGTCTGTCTGTCTGTCTGTCCACATAATCTTTTAAATGCAACTTCTCTTAACCACTTGATTGATTTGGATAAAACTTTACAGGAAGGCAGTACATCATTTACATAAAGAAATTTCATTTCTCTGTGATATTCTGCAGATAAAGACATTTGAACTTTGTTTTCCATATACTGTGGATTCATTTAATTTCGTGGGTACCAATTTTCGTGGCTTGGTGAAAAAGTATCAGTTCGTGCATTCTAGAATTCGTTGTTCTTAAGTCTGTAGCATAAATACCAATGTTAAATTTCGTTTTAGTGAGATTTCAAATTTCGTGGTTCAAGGCTTCCCACGAAAACCACGAAAATTGATACTCGACGAATAATAGTGAAACAACAGTATATAGAGATTGATAAAAAGTGGGGGAATTTTGTGAGCTGACTCACAGTATTCTGAGTTGTTTTTGTTTAAGCTTTTTTTATTAAATGTTACTGATACATGTAATTTTTTTTATTCCCCCGGAAGAGAGGAATATACTGTTTTACCTTTGTCCCTCTGTTTCTCCATGTGTCCATTTGTTCATAACAATAATTTTCGTCACAGTTTTCTCAGCAACTACTATAGATATAGGTCTGATATTTTGCATATAGCTTTATCCTACAGTCCCATATGGTGTATAGCAATTTTATGTTCCTAGGTCCACTACTTCCTGTTTACCAAATACTTTGATTTTTATTGCACATAGTGAACATGAATGCAAATCTTCATCAAAGTTTTCTCAGGAACAAGAGATAGAGGTCAAATTTTGCATATAGCTTTATCCTCTAGTCCCACGTGGTGTTTAGCATTTTTTTGTTCCTATGTCAACTACTCCTTGTTTATAGAGTATTTGAACTTGTATGCATGGCCTAGTTTGGGGAGCGGGGGTATCACTAGTGAGCATTAGCTCACAGATTTACTTGTTGTATTAAGGTATTATTTACTTATAAATATGATTGCTGTCTGCTACATAAGGTAGCATTTGATTTAGGGAGCAACCATTTGATTTTAATAAATGGGGGACAAAATTTGAAATAAAAAGGCAGGATGCAGTCTTTGGGTGAAAATTAAGGATGTCAGAAATAAAAAATTTTGCTAGCTGCAAAAAAATCAGGCTCTGATTTTTCTGAAAATAAAATAGCAGGATGCAATAAGTATTCATAGCCCCCCCTACAAATAAAATGGTTGCTCCCTTAGGGCATAAATGATAATTTATAGAATTTATTTAGTTGATTGAATGGCAATTTTTTTTATACATATGCTGTTGTTAAAGTGAGCAATTGATTATAATAGTTTGACATGGACATATAATAAAAATTTGTACCTACATGTATGCAATAAATTAAAACTGCCACACCAGTTAAAGACACTTATTTTTAAAATAATAAGTCTAAACTTTTCTAAAGAAAGATTTATTTATATGTGTGTTATGATTTGGGTATTCAGTAGAAAATAATGAGATATGGAATAAGTGTACACGACACAGCTCACATGAAAATTCTTATTCCTGGAGATATAGAGCGATTGTTAGTTCTGATGTCTGTCTGTCACATTTTTTGTGTCATTTTGACATTTCGGTTTAATGACATCTCATTGATGTGGGACCAGGTTTATTAAATTAGAATTAAAAAATCTAAATTTTTGATAGTTATGGAATTTCTATCATCTGGGCAAGGTATTAGAATTTTGATTGATGTTAATAATTAGTTCCATTATCAAATGACTTTATAAAAATCATTTTAATTAATTTGTTAATATACATGTATGTTAAAATTCATTTATAACTTTTTCTGAAACATATAGTCTATAGTTTTTTTTCCAATTTTACAAAATTAATTTGTACAAGAAAATGTGATATTCTCTAGTGTCTTTAATAATTTGTCAGCAAGTCCAAAATATAATTATGGTGCTTAATGTGATTTACCATGTACACAATATCATAAGGTGCTTGTTTATGTTATTTTACTTTTTGTTAAAAATGTTCACTGTTTATTGATTGCCTTAATTATGTATATACATGTACATGTAACACTATTAATGCTAAAATGATGCAGTTACAACCCTCAGATAAAGCTAGTGTCATTTTCTTAGCAATCTTGGGTCAATGACATATCGGTGGTTAATTCCTGCAAAAAGGAGGGAAATCTAGAAAATAGATTAATAAAAAAAAAGCTTTGCAGTGAACAATTTTTTCATTTTTGAATTTACAAAGAAGTAATTTTATTTTGCATTCAGCCAGATGTTTACGAATGCTGTGTACCTTATACCATTTCTGGTTTGTTAGCCAATTTAATTAACTCCCTGTGGGAGTTTATAAAGACTTCAGAATAAACTATGCAATGAGGTGTTTGTCTCAATAATGTGCAATATATTCACTTTATATATTCATGTACCAGTACTTAATATAAATTCTTAATTTGCTACTAATTAAATAATTTTGATATATAGTTTTGTGTACTCAGCCATGGCAAATACTTGAAATAATTACATTTTAAGTACATGTAAATAGATTTTATATAGAAATTATCCTGTCTGTCTAGAGGGAGCCAAAGGGGCAATTCTGTGATGCGTGATTGTCCATTTGAATTTTCTGTGAACTGTGATTAAGACAACAATTGTTCATGAACTATGATGAAGGCATTGTCTGTGAACCATTCTCAATATTTCCTTTGAATTGTGATTTGGGAAATTTTTGCTTATTTCCTGTGAACTGTGAAATCCAATTTTTAATTTCCGTGAACCGTGATCAGGACCCCCCATCAGGCCCCCCTGTCTACATATCTCGTAAGGGTAACTCCTCCTGCATAGCATCATTCATGGATTTCGATAAAAATTTAAAAGAAGGAAGAACATCATATGGAGATGGGCATGAAGATATGTCATAGCTCTCTGTTATATTTCTTTTTAGGATGTAGTTCATGGCTGGGAAACTCGATTATTGCAACAAAATATTGTTTCCCGGAAGTTTATTGATTCGAAGCGAAAGAACACTTTTTGCAAGAATCGGAGACTGTCACTCCATGAAAAACTTGTCACATATCTTGAATATACCTAAAATCATATCTATAGTCTTTATTTTAAGCCAGAAGTTGCTTTTATAATGTCAAGGTGATTCTATTAACCAAGAAAAATTTGGATTTTATGAAAAATGTAATTTAACGTTATTTATTGAACAAAAAAACTTTTTTTGCTTCATTTACAATCATTCAATAAATACACAAAGAGTTTTTAAATTGATCACATTAAATGTAAATCATGAAATTCCGGTTCACGGAGTTTTGGTTGCGGTAATCGAGTTTCCCAGCCATGAATTTGACTAAAGTTTTTTTTCCAACATTAAGTTAAATATGATGCAGGGGTATCAATATGTGAGCTTGCTCACATTATCCCTTGTTTAATTGTATACGTGACATGTAATTATTGTAGGTGTTAATACATGTGTTAAAAAGTTATTTTATGGCCAGACCACGTATGTGGATGGGACATATAGTTTTACCCTTGTCTGTCCGTCCGTAACACTTTGGTTAGCTTAAGGTCCATTACTCAGATACTAGATGTTTGGGGTCAATGATATTTCACTACCACCCACTAGAAATTAGGTCACTGTGACCTATATTTTATGCATGAACGACTTCGGTTAAGTTCTTGGTTAAGGTCCATTAATCGGATACTAGATGTTGGAGGTCAATGATATTTTACTACTAGATGTGTCTTAGGTAAGGTGACACCACCCACTAGAAATTAGGTTACTGTGACCTATATTTTACGCATGAATGACTTCGGTTAAGTTCTTGGTTAAGGTCCATTACTTGGATACTAGATGTTGGGGGTCAATGATATTTCACCGCCAGATGGGTCTTTGGTAGGGCTATACCACCCACTAGAAATTAGGTCACTGTGACCTATATTTTATGCATGAACAACTTCATTTAAGTTCTTGGTTAAGGTCCATAACTTGGATACTAGATGTTGGAGGTCAATGATATTTCACTACTAGATGTGTCTTAGGTAAGGTGACACCACCCACTAGAAATTAGGTCATTGTGACCTATATTTTATGCATGAATGACTTTGGTTAAGTTCTTGGTTAAGATCCATATCTCAGATACTACATGTTGATGCTCAATGGTATTTCACCACTAGATGTGTTTTGGGTAAGGTGACACCATCCACTAGAAATGAGGTCACTGTGACCTATATTTTACGCATGAATGACTTTGGTTAAGTTCTTGGTTAAGGTCCATATCTTGAATACTACATGTTAGGGGTCAATAATATTTCACTACTCAATGAGTCTTGGTAACATGGCACCACCCACCAGAAATAATGTCACAGCGACCTTTATTTTACACATGAACACTTTTGATCAATTTATTGGTCAAGGTCCATATCCCAGGTAATACACATTTAGGGTCAATGATATTTCAAGAACGGGAGGGCCATCCTGTGGCTCATACTCATAGACACATTTTCTAGTTAATGACAGTTTTACTACAAATCCAGTATATTATTATTTTTATGTGACATTTTACATTGACATGTTATTAATCTTGTTGATTAATATATGATATTTTATTTTTGTATTTTATATTTGATTATTGTTATGATTTGTTTTATAATTAAATTATTTTTTTCACACTGTCAATTCTATCAATTTTACTTGTATTTGTAGATGATTATACTTGATTATAATAAAATTCTATATGATATTATGTTGTTGTTGCTTGTAAGTAGAAATGCATGGCTATTGAGGTTATCTCATTGTCCCCAGCTGCAACGCGTCCGAGGGACCTAGTAATGGTCTCCATCCATCCGTCACGTTTTTTGTGGGCGCAAATCCTCGGACACTACTGAACAGATGTTGCTGAAACTTTACACACTGATAGGGTACTATTAGTAAGTGATCATCCCATATTTGAAATTTTCAAAATGGCAGCTGTTTCCATGGAAACTGGGAAGAAAGGTCAAAATATAGGACATTCAATATCTCGGTTACCTAGGTGCACAAGGTTCTGAAATTTTGTAGGCTGATAGAGCAAAAGGTACTCTATAATAACACGAAAAAAAATTTTGAAGCGATATTTACAGTTTACGAGTTATTGACGAATTTGTGATTTTTCAGTAAAAAAAATGGGACTTTGTCAAACATTTCTGTGGGTGCAACTCCTCGGATACTACTGAACAGAAGTTGCTAAAACTTAACACACTGATTTGGTACTATAAGTAGGTGATCATCCCATATTTTGAAATGAACAAGATATGGTGCCATTCATTTTTCGCAATTTAAAAATGCAAAATTTTGTAATATATTTTTCCTTCACCGATTTTTGAGGAAAATGGATAATCCATTTAATTCGGGAATTGCGATCAAGTTAGCGTACTTAGTGAATTTCCAACTTTTTACGATTGGACAACACTTAACTGGAATATCTGTTGTTTCTCAGAGAATATATCTCTCAAATTTTCATACTACACAACTTTCATGGGGCGGCGGGGGACACATAGCTGAGCATAGCAATCTTGTTTTAGCTTTAAGTCATTGGTCTAATACTGTGGTGTCATTAGTATTCGTGGGGTATCATTTTTCATGGTTTTTGTGGGTGGCCTTGATCCACGAAATTTTATACCCCAGGAAAAGGAAATAAACACTGATCTTCATGCTGCAAATTTAAGAATCCACGAACCTATCAATTTTCATTACACCACAAAAATTGATACCCACGAAAATAAATGAATCCACAGTAAGAGCTGAATCTACAGAGGCTTGAATTTTGAACCCTTATATCTACTTTAAAATATTGACTATATACCTATTACTGTATGCAACTGTTTTGAGACATTCTCAATAATATAAACCTGAGAAAAGCAAAGGTGTGACAATGGGGCAGTCAAATATCACAGGTCTGAAAATGCCAAGACAATATACAATGAAGGCAGACACCAAACCAATACAAAAACAAATCACACAACTTACAAAAAACATACCGGTACATTACAAGTACCAACCAAACTGCAATTAGCAACATCCATTCAAGTTGAAACCAGAGTGAATGCAGGTGCTCCAGATGAGTGAGCAGTTGATAACTCAAAACTTTTTACACCAAATAATATATATGTTATTTCTTTAGGATATTAAATAACATGTTAAAGTCAAGTTCACTTAAAGTCACATAAAACTTCTTATAAATATTTGGTATCCAGAAGATAACTTTGTTCATTGTTTTTACTGATTCAAATTAAACATTGTCAGGAGGTTGGCATCTTATTGATAATTCAAAATTGATTGTATGGTCAAGATGATCATGGTTTTATTTTAGGTAAAGAATAGTATATAGGAATATGTGGTTTACAGATGTTTGACAGGGTCAAGGACGTGCAAAAAGAACAACATGAATTAGAGTGCTCTCATAATATTAGGGATTCGTTGGTTATGAATATGTAAAGTACAATATGTTTTACTACTGTCGTTAAAATATGTAAGGATCTACATTATCAAACAGGATTTTTGACCAATTAGTGACTTTAAGCTGACAAAAACAATTTATTTACATTCACAAGGATCGTAAACAAAGGGATCAATATGGCCGCCCCCATGAGCGATGAGCTTCAACTCTCTGAACTGTCCCAGTCCCTCTCTCAGCCCAATCCATCAACACCGTCAATACTAGGAACTACAGGTGGTAATAAGAGGCCTAATCCAACTAGCCCTGATGTTTTATCGAGCTCCCAACCACTAACTTTGAGACCACTCAAACGTCGTAACTCTATAGGTGACTTGAGGGATGTTAAAGCTAATGCCTCTAAGAAAGCTTCAACAGCAAGAAAAAATTTAACAGACAAAATTCTCGAGGCTTTGTCAACCCCAGAGATTTTAAACACCATAATCCCAGTACTTGCTGACAAAATCTCTGAGTCATTATCTGCCAATATTGAATTAGAGGTACAAAAGAGGGTAACAGAACAAATTCAACCCCTGAAAGACCAAATTGAAACACAAGCTCAAACTATTGAAATGCAAAAACAGAAAATTTGCCGTCAATTTATCGACATTAATAACCTACAAACAGCAACTCAAGGGCAAATTCAAAAAGTTAACCAACAGTCTAAAGACCTTGAATACCTCAACAACAGAATCTCAGAATTAGAGCTCCGTCTAGAAAATCAAGAACAATATTCTAGGAGAACTAGTCTCCGGTTCCATAATATCAGTGTTCCGGTTGACGAGAGGGGCAGAATACAACACCCAGTGGACACAGATCAGATTGTACTAAACATCATTAACAACAAGCTCCAACTGGAAAACATCACCATTAATGATATTGGTAGGTCGCATGTCATTGGAAAGGCCCGCAACGGAAAGTGCCAAGTCATAGTTAGGTTCCTGTCATACCGCACAAGAAATATGGTATACACTTCAAAGAAACAACTTAAAGATGACAGAGACGGTCACTATATTACAGAAAACCTAACTAAGCAAAGAACATTACTGGTACAAAAGCTGTCTAAACTAAAATATGATAAGGAAATAGACTCATATTGGACCTTTGATGGCCGCATCTTTGCAAAGAAAACCTCATCAAGCCGCAAAATGATTATAAAAGACTATTATGATATTGATGACCTTCTAAGCTCGGTGAATCCAAGACCAGACCAAAGATCACCTTCCGTTACTGACGATCCCGAATTCAATGAACTTGTCGGTTAACTTGTGATTAAACTTTTGAACTTATTTTGTTGAACTTATTCCTACATTGCAATTTTTTATTGACTTGTGTTTGAATATCATTTCATTACAATTTGTTAAAATGTTATATTCTAGCTAATTTTCTGAAAACCCGACTTAACTAAACTAACGAATGATTTTTCTTTTACACAATCTTTTCGTTTTTTTTTTGTTTTTTTTTTTTGAGAAATTAAAAATAATCATTACCATTATTAAAAGTAACTCTAATTACGAAGCAAAAGTATAAATAAAAAAATCCAAATTTCGACTACCATGGTAACTTTTTAACAAAAATTGATTGGGTTTATTTTTCTCGAATATCATGATCACCATTATATGCCTTATATATAGTAAATCATCAATGAATACGTTATTGTAGAATTGTTCAATGAAGCGTGAATTGTCGTGTATTATTTTGATGTTTAAATGCCATCATACCTGTTTGATTTCAATAAGCAGAAATGCACGTACACACAATTGATTTCAAATTAATGAAAGCCAATCCAGTACTTTTCTCCGATTCAACCTATGTATAGGTGCATGTACAATACATTTTGATATAGATTGCTGCTAGACCTGTTAAACTACAACACATGCTTGGAGCCTCTGATGCTGTAGTTTGTCAGACCTATCAATCTATACAAAATATAAAATAGAAAACAAATAAAAATATAAGGTACATGTTCTTATACCCAAATAGGCTAGCCGTGTTTGTACGTGTATACGTGTATTTGTGCTTATTTTTGACTATATATATTATCATTGTTTGTAGTAATTATGGTACTATTCTTAGTTTTTATTATTATAACCATTGGATCCCTTCTCTTCATTTCCCGAATCTCTATGTTTCATTCGGAGAATTTCTTTCTCCACATTGTTATCATGTTATGTATTTATTTTTCATATTATCCCCCTCCTGTTTGTCATGAAAGTGCTGATCATTTAACTGTCTATTATACCAAACCTTGCATTATTGACTTATGGTCCCCCCTAAACGCATTGTCGCCTATCTATTCACTTTATGAAAATGGATAGTGATCTACAAAGGTACAGGGCAACCATAGGTCAATTTAACTGTCTAAAAAACAAACAAAAAGGATCTCTTAAAAGAAAAATCGATTCATTTCCAGAAATATTGGAAGTAAATATAAAATGTAGTTTATTAGTGTTGGCACTCACCGTTCTTCAATCAACTGCTCCCCAAATTGATATCGTTTTTCTGCTGTTTGTGCTGCATTTTGTTCTTCTCATTGGGAATGTGGAGCAAAATCCAGGTCCAATACACTCAGAGAGAGACAATGAAAGATATATTTCCATATGTAATTTTAATATACGTAGCATTCGAAGAAAACTCGATTTTGTAAATAATGCCTTAGAAGAATTTGACATCCTAGTATTAACGGAAACGCACTTATCCGAGAGTATTCCAAACGAAGATATTCTCTTAGATAATTTTTCAAACAATATTATTCGCCGAGACCGTAACAGTTTTGGTGGTGGCCTTCTTATTTATTGTAAAGATGATTTATCCATGAAACGCATCCAAGAACTTGAAAATAACACTGATGAAACACTGTGGATTGAAATCCATGGCCGAGGTATACAAATGATGCTTTGTGCTGCTTATAAACCTCCATCAGCAGACACTGAAATATTTCTAACCCGCTTAAACCATGCAATTGGATTAAGCTATCAGTTAGGTGACAACCTCGTGGTCACGGGCGATCTAAATTGTGACCTACTTGAAAATAATAACAAGCTAAAAGATACAATTGATCTATTCAATTTACGTAATACTATATTCAAGCCTACTAGAGTTACAGATAGGTCGAGTACACTTCTTGACCCAATTATAATTAGCGAATC
Organism: Arcuatula senhousia; assembly: GCA_963971305.1. Classification (NCBI taxonomy): domain Eukaryota; kingdom Metazoa; phylum Mollusca; class Bivalvia; order Mytilida; family Mytilidae; genus Arcuatula; species Arcuatula senhousia. The sequence goes on from OZ020315.1 coordinate 45,428,578, forward strand.
ACTGTCGTATAGGTATTCAGACGTAATTGATATACCACCTGACGTGTCTGATCATAAAGCATCAATTACTTTCATTGACTGTCCGGAAAAGGTCAAGCGTACTTTTAAGCGTGTAGTCTGGCTATATGATAAAATAGATAAACAAAAGTTCGAAACTTTACTTGAAAATACTGATTGGAATACGTTATTACCTGATGACATGGATGTTGATGAAATGTGCAATTTGTTTACCTGTACATTTCTAAGTATTGCTAAAGAAAGTATACCAACCAAAACTGTTACTGTTCGAAAGCGCGATAAACCTTGGTTTACAAACGAATTGCGACGCGAAATCCGAAAGAGGGACCGACTTAGGAAAATTGCTTTACAATCAAAAAATGAGAGGGATGTCATGCGGTACAAACAGCAGAGAAATAGAGTAAACAATCTTAAAAAGGTAGCAAAAGAAAAGTTTGAAGAAAACTTAGACAACATTATTCTTGAAAGTGTTTCTTCGCCCAAAACTTATTGGAAAATTATGAAAATGTTATTAAAAACAAACAAGGGATTATCTGACATCCCTCCCCTTAAAGATATCATAACAAACCCCGATTCTAGTAGTTACATATATGATGAAGAGCAAAAATGCGACTTGCTGAATAAATATTTCTCATCCATCTCTCAAGTGGAAGATGCGAATCAACTACCCCCTGACTTTCCAGAAAGATCAGAAAATTATATTGAAAGTATTCAAGTAGAACAAAGTGAAATTGTAGATATTATAAAAATTTTAAAACCAAATAAGGCATCTGGCCCAGATATTATTAGTCATAAAATGTTAAAGATAAGTCCATCAAAAGTAGCTATTCCACTGCAAATAATATTCAATAAATCATTACTACAATGTCAGTTTCCAAATGGTTGGAAAGTTGCAAATGTAGTACCCATCTTTAAAAAGGGGGATAGCTCTTTGCCATCTAACTACCGTCCGATATCATTAATAAGTTGTGTTGGAAAGGTATTAGAAAGAGTTGTATATAAACATGTCTACAATCATCTTGTATCAAATAATCTCATATATGAATACCAGTCTGGCTTTTTACCAAAATACTCAACTACTCACCAATTACTTGAAATGTACAACTGTATATTGAATTCTTTGGAGAAGAAGGAAAACAACTGTTTTGTGTTTTGTGACTTCTCCAAGGCATTTGATAAAGTGTGGCATAATGGTCTTTTGAAAAAGATACAAGCATATGGTATTAAAAACGATCTATATCGCTGGTTTGAAAGCTATTTAAATTTCAGAAAACAGAGAGTTGTATTACATTCGTCGCAGTCTTCTTTGTGTAATACAACCGCAGGTGTGCCACAAGGATCTGTTTTAGGACCCTTGCTATTTATAATATATATAAATGATATTGCACTAAGGCTTACTTCTTTGTGTAGATTATTTGCTGATGACACATCTTTTAACTATTCTCATCAAGATCAAGAGCAAATAAAAATTGTTATTGATCGTGATTTACGAGAGTTAGACGATTGGTCAAGAAAATGGCTTATGTCTTTTAATCCTGACAAAACAGATATTGTTATTTTTTCCAATTTAGAAGGAAATGACATTTCATTTTCACTTAATGGTGTGTCAATTCCTACATCAGATTGTCACAAACATTTAGGACTTACTTTTAGCAGTGATGCCAAGTGGAACACTCATATTCAAAATATCGTCTCAAGTGTAACAAAACACCTCAACGTACTTAGAAGATTGAAATACCAGCTTAGTCGTGATAATTTAGAAAAACTTTATCTCGTATTTATCAGACCAATGTTTGAGTATGCATCCGAAGTCTGGGACAACTGTGGCGTCGGTAACGTCTCAAAACTTGAACAATTGCACTTAGAGGCAGCTCGAATTGTAACTGGACTGCCTTTGTTTACCAAACTAGAGACATTATATAATGAAATAGGTTGGGAAACACTGGCTAATAGAAGACTTAAGCGTCGTCTTAATTTATTTTACAAAATACAAAATCAAGAGGCTCCGAACTATTTGAGTAATCTTATTCCTCCAAAAGTTCAGAGTCTTAGTGCGTACCCTTTGCGTAATGGTGAAGACATAGTACTTCCTTTTTGTAGACTTTCAGTAACAAACAGCTCTTTCATTCCTAATACCATTAGACACTGGAACAATCTTGATACTTCTATTCGAAACTCACCTACCATAAGGGAGTTTAAGAATGCTTTAAAGGAGACTGGTTTGACTAACGGTGACGTGCCAAGACACTTTTCCTATGGCCCAAGGAAATTAAATATTATTCTCACTCAGCTGAGATGTTCGGCTTCGTTCTTAAACAACGACTTGTACAAAGCAAATCTTGTACCTACTCCTTCTTGTAGATGTGGATTTCCAATAGAAGATGCGAATCATTTCTTCTTAGTATGTCCTTTATATCGTGATTATAGAGCTCAATTTTTAAATAGATTAAACTGGCTTCAATATCCTACAAGTGTTGCAATACTGACCCAAGGGGATCTGAATCTTTCCTATGACGAAAATATTCTTATTTTCAGAGAGGTATTCGATTTCATAAAGAGATCCGCTCGGTTTAATATTACTTAAATAATTTCTTGGTAGACAAAAGCAAGTCAGCACTTTCCTCCTTCCCCCTTTTTTTTCTCCCTTCCCCCTCCCCCTACTATACTTTAGTGTTAAACTCATATATTATTTCATGCACGTTCTTGTACCTTGTGTTATTATTTAATGTATTATTTTGTATTGCGGAGAGGACGTCCTAAGTATGCATTTACTTGTGTCCAATCCATTTTGTATAATTGACAAATAAAATACGTTTAAACTAAACAGATGTTTTTTTTTTGCTGATTCTCAGCATGCTCAGGGAATAGTTATTAAAAGTGGACATGGCATTTGTTTAATAAAGAAACCTGCAATAAAAAGAAAAACCTTTTTAATAAAATCAATGAAAAGTTTAAAAACAGTGAAAAAAAGCCAAAAACAAAACACGATGATATTTATTAAGGTTGATTTTTTTACAAAATCAAAACAATATTGATGCAAAGTCCAAGATCAAACAAAAATCTCTGGACAAATGAATACTCTTTACCATTATATTAGTATTACCTTGTTCTGCAAAGGCTAGATTTCAAAACACAATTCAAACCTCTGTATATTCATAGCATTAGATGTAATAATTAAAAAGTAGACTTTACATTGAACAATTAACATCTGCTAACTAGCAAAAGACAGAGGAAGATGGAGAAGAAATGCTCCACAGGGGAGTGTTAAAGGCTTAAGTCTAATAAGTCAAGATGTAATATGTGGGTTTAATCAAGTGGTGAGGGATAAGATATTACCACAACCATCTTCTATGTATGTTTCATCTAGTACAACCAATTGGTGAAAGGTGAAAAATAAACTCTTATTTTATGAATCAGATAGCACAGTAATATGCAGGCATAGCAAGCTCTCTAGTGTAGGAAGTCTGCCAAATTGTCCAAGACTCAAAATATGATGGAAGAAGAATTTTCTTTCTGTAAACATCCAGATTTTTCAAACAATTTTGAAAATGTCTGCACATGCAGAAAAACGGTGGGAAATGGTAACACATGACATAAAATTTTCTTGCTCCATTGATCCAAATTAATAATCAATGGAATATATTTTATTTTTATGGCCCGACCACGTATGTGGATCGGACATATAGTTTTACCCTTGTCCGTCCGTCCGTACGTCCGTACGTCTGTACGTCCGTACGTCCGTACGTCCGTCCGTAACACTTTGGTTAAGTTCTTGGTTAAGGTCCATTACTCGGATACTAGATGTTGGGGGTCAATGATATTTCACCACCAGATAGGTCTTGGGTAGGGTTACACCACCCACTAGAAATTAGGTCACTGTGACCTATATTTTATGCATCAAAGACTCCGGTTAAGTTCTTGGTTAAGGTCCATAACTTGGATACTAGATGTTGGGGGTCAATGATATTTCATTGCTAGATGTGTCTTAGGTAAGGTGACACCACCCACTAGAAATTAGGTCACTGTGACCTATATTTTACGCATGAATGACTTTGGTTAAGTTCTTGGTTAAGGTCCATTACTCGGATACTAGATGTTGGGGGTCAATGATATTTCACCACCAGATGCGTCTTGGGTAGGGCTACACCACCCATTAGAAATTAGGTCACTGTGACCTATATTTTATGCATGAACAACTTCGGTTAAGTTCTTGGTTAAGGTCCATAACTTAAATACTAGATGTTGGGGGTCAATGATATTTCACTACTAGATGTGTCTTAGGTAAGATGACACCACCCACTAGAAATTAGGTCACTGCGACCTATATTTTACGCATGAATGACTTTGGTTAAGTTCTTGGTAAAGGTCCATATCCCAGGTAATACACATTGATGGTCAAAGATATTTCAAGAACGGGAGGGCCATCCTGTGGCTCATAGACACATTTTCTAGTTTTATCTGTGCTTGTAAGGTAAAATCTTTCTCATATTTTTTGACAGTCAATGAAATTGTAGCATTGAGTTGAGAATTGGTCATTTAAAAATTATACATGAGTAGCAAAGTTACCAAGGCTTTTGTTTTCAGGGAACTGTACCAGGCAATTAGTTATTTTAGCTATACCGGAAATGTTGTAATTCCTGGAGTTATAAAAAGGAACCAGTTTACGTACAACAACCACTATAAGCACCATCGAGCACCATCAGTAAAACGGTTTATATAGCCAACGAAAAAAGGGTCTAGCACCACGGGGCCTATGGGTCCCAGGGATGGTTCAAGTCTATCGAAATTGTGTATGTGGGTCCATATGAGTTAGGCCTAACATTCTAAATAGGTCCGGGATCCAATGGATCACTGTCCGAAAAAAAAATTCGAACCCTCATGCTTTTCATGTATAACATGACTTTCTATAGAAATGTTGCACCATGGAAACGGACTTTGCACCACGGGGCCTATGGGTCCCAGGAATGGTTCAAGTCTATCGAAATTGTGTATGTGGGTCCATATGAGTTAGGCCTAACATTCTGAATAGGTCCGGGATCCAATGGATCACTGTCCGAAAAAAATTCGAACCCTCATGCTTTTCATGTATAACATGACTTTATATAGAAATGTCGCACCATGGAAACGGACTTTGCACCACGGGGCCTATGGGTCCCAGGGATGGTTCAAGTCTATCGAAATTGTGTATGTGGGTCCATATGAGTTAGGCCTAACATTCTAAATAGGTCCGGGATCCAATGGATCACTGTCCGAAAAAAAAATTCGAACCCTCATGCTTTTCATGTATAACATGACTTTCTATAGAAATGTTGCACCATGGAAACGGACTTTGCACCACGGGGCCTATGGGTCCCAGGAATGGTTCAAGTCTATCGAAATTGTGTATGTGGGTCCATATGAGTTAGGCCTAACATTCTGAATAGGTCCGGGATCCAATGGATCACTGTCCGAAAAAAAATTCGAACCCTCATGCTTTTCATGTATAACATGACTTTATATAGAAATGTTGCACCATGGAAACGGACTTTGCACCACGAGGCCTATGGGTCCCAGGGATGGTTCAAGTCTATCGAAATTGTGTATGTGGGTCCATATGAGTTAGGCCTAACATTCTAAATAGGTCCGGGATCCAATGGATCACTGTCCGAAAAAAAATTCGAACCCTCATGCTTTTCATGTATAACATGACTTTCTATAGAAATGTTGCACCATGGAAACGGACTTTGCACCACGGGGCCTATGGGTCCCAGGAATGGTTCAAGTCTATCGAAATTGTGTATGTGGGTCCATATGAGTTAGGCCTAACATTCTGAATAGGTCCGGGATCCAATGGATCACTGTCCGAAAAAAATTCGAACCCTCATGCTTTTCATGTATAACATGACTTTATATAGAAATGTCGCACCATGGAAACGGACTTTGCACCACGGGGCCTATGGGTCCCAGGGATGGTTCAAGTCTATCGAAATTGTGTATGTGGGTCCATATGAGTTAGGCCTAACATTCTAAATAGGTCCGGGATCCAATGGATCACTGTCCGAAAAAAAAATTCGAACCCTCATGCTTTTCATGTATAACATGACTTTCTATAGAAATGTTGCACCATGGAAACGGACTTTGCACCACGGGGCCTATGGGTCCCAGGAATGGTTCAAGTCTATCGAAATTGTGTATGTGGGTCCATATGAGTTAGGCCTTACATTCTAAATAGGTCCGGGATCCAATGGATCACTGTCCGAAAAAAAATTCGAACCCTCATGCTTTTCATGTATAACATGACTTTCTATAGAAATGTTGCACCATGGAAACGGACTTTGCACCACGGGGCCTATGGGTCCCAGGAATGGTTCAAGTCTATCGAAATTGTGTATGTGGGTCCATATGAGTTAGGCCTAACATTCTGAATAGGTCCGGGATCCAATGGATCACTGTCCGAAAAAAATTCGAACCCTCATGCTTTTCATGTACAATGTATAACATGACTTTATATAGAAATGTCGCACCATGGAAACGGACTTTGCACCACGGGGCCTATGGGTCCCAGGGATGGTTCAAGTCTATCGAAATTGTGTATGTGGGTCCATATGAGTTAGGCCTAACATTCTAAATAGGTCCGGGATCCAATGGATCACTGTCCGAAAAAAATTCGAACCCTCATGCTTTTCATGTATAACATGACTTTATATAGAAACCTTGCACCATGGAAACGGACTTTGCACCACGGGGCCTATGGGTCCCAGGGATGGTTCAAGTCTATCGAAATTGTGTATGTGGGTCCATATGAGTTAGGCCTAACATTCTGAATAGGTCCGGGATCCAATGGATCACTGTCCGAAAAAATTCGAACCCTCATGCTTTTCATGTATAACATGACTTTATATAGAAATGTTGCACCATGGAAACGGACATTGCACCACGGGGCCTATGAGTCCCAGGGATGGTTCAAGTCTATCGAAATTGTGTATGTGGGTCCATATGAGTTAGGCCTAACATTCTAAATAGGTCCGGGATCCAATGGATCACTGTCCAAAAAAAATCGAACCCTCATCCATTTCATGTATAACATGACTTTATATAGAAATGTTGCACCATGGAAACGGACTTTGCACCACGGGGCCTATGGGTCCCAGGGATGGTTCAAGTCTATCGAAATTGTGTATGTGGGTCCATATGAGTTAGGCCTAACATTCAAAATAGGTCCGGGATCCAATGGATCACTGTCCAAAAAAAAATCGAATCCTCGAATATGTCATGAGTTAATATAGAAATCTTGCGTCGTGAAAATGACCTACCACCACGGAGCCTTTCTGGGTCCTGTGTCCTTTGGATCACTGTTACTAAATTAAAACTCCGTTTATTCATGATTTATGCGAAAACCCTGTATACCCAAAAAAACGGACCTAACACCACGGGTCCCGTGGGGCCTATTGTCCTCAGGAATTGTCACAAAAACGAACCAAACATTATTATGCCCTTGGCCCAAGAGTTGATTAAATTCTTTTTAAATAATACATGCTAAGCTATAGATGTATATCGTTATTAGTCAGGATTGACCTGTAAGATCTTAGTCTTATTCGTTGCATGTTCATGTACACGGAAAAGCAGTTCTTTTATTTACAAAGTACTTTTTTTTGCTTTCTTTTAAATCCCTGCTATTTAATATAAAACTCTTCCTGTCTTTTAGTGTAAAACAAGAAAACTGTGAACTGCAGCTTACAAATATATACCCACCGCACCCCATGAATTGACCAGATTTTTTATGGAAGTTGTACATCTACATTAAGTCACAAACGTTCTATGAAATTTCGTGAAAATCCATTGAGTGATAAAAATCTATTGAGTAATTTAGTAGGAGTTGTGGATAAGTTATTGGTACCCTCTTGTAATCAAACGGATAAAATGCTAAAATTTTTGGTTTATCATTTTGCTCTTAAAAATCTTGAAATTTTCATCCAGAGTTAGATTGTTTCTTTTAAAACAAAACGCGCATCAGATGCAGTTTAAAATGTTTGCCAGACAATTTGATATAGTTTTGTCTCTTCATGCCCTTTTTGCTATCTTTTTCTATACTGGTTTCCCACATTATAAATTGAATTCCTTCTGAAGGACCTTTATCATCAAAAGCTTTTTTTGTCTGCGAAAGTAGAAGGGCATATGCATGGTGTTCTGGTCTGTCCGTTGGTCCGTCCGTTCCATATCAGGTTATACCAACAGGTTGAAGCTATTTTTCCATAAAGGAAATATGATATTATCGCAAAATCTTTTTAGAAATACTGCAGCTGTACCATCAACTTTATGAATGATATTTGTTGTATTTTCTTTATTAATAAACCAATCAAGAACCTTTGCAAGCAATTACAATTAACAGTTATTCACTTATGCATTAATTAGGATATGTTGTATATTAGCATAAAAAGTCTTTATTACATATTATGCCCACTGCATGTAATCGACTTAACGGTTCAAAGGCTGGTTGCATGGGAGGGCATCATGTCTTCATTTAATTTGGACATATCCTTATTTTAGCTCACTTGGACAAAGGTCATGTGATATATTGCTATCACTTGGCATCCGTCGTCCGTCGTCTGTCGTCTTTTCAACTTTCAAAACTTTGTTTCTTTAAAACCGATTGACGAAGTGCATCCAACTTGGTATGCTTGTTATTTGTGGTGGCGTTTACAAAACTATTGTTTTTGATGTTTGATTCAACAAAAAAACATGGTTGCCATCGCTAAAATATCAAATTGGGGTAGAATCACCTTTAAAGTTTTATAACAGGACATGTCGGGGGCATTAAGTTTTACTCAATCCGCATGTCCGTCCGTCCGAACAAATTACCGTCAAGCTTTTCTCAGAAACCGTACATGGGAATAGTTTGAAACTTGGTAGGATGGTTCAGTATGACAAACTGTACGTCGTAGGCCACTTTCAGACCTATCGGACTTTTACTTCCTGTTTGGGGTAGGGCCGATATGAAATCTATGAAAACCTACTTGAAAATTTCCGTCAAGCTTTTCGCAGAAGCCATACATGAGAATGATATGAAACTTTGTACGATTGTTCAGTATGACAATCTGTATGTCCTAAGCAACTTTCAGACCTGTGAGACTTCCACATTCTGTTTGGGGCCTAGTGGGGGCATTTGTGTCCTATGGACACATTCTTTCTTTATTTTTCATAATTTTGTCCTATAGAATGAACGCTATTGTGGACTAGGGAGAAAATCTGTTGCTTTCTTAAACCTTTAGCTCACTGCACTTTACAAAAGTCTCCATTTAGCCGAAGATGTCAGATGGCTCCTTAGAGATAAGATGTTACTTGCTTAAACATTCAGCTTATTAAGCTCTACAAAAGTCAGTATTGGGTTAAATAGTCATTCTTCAGATTGACCTTAAGGACCAGGTAAGCGATTCAGGCTCCTGGGAGCCTCTTATTAAGGGTTGCGGTCCTTAATACGGAAAATTATCGTGTTTTTTACTAACAGCATAAAAAAGGATTGCTGATAAAGAAAAGGTTTTGAATTATTTATGTTCAACTAAAGCTCCATAAAAGTGTCCATTTGGGTCATAGCTGCCAGATGATATCTTTTTGGGGTAATGGCCCTAAAAATGTCAAACACAGTTTTTGTTTGTCTTTGCATTATAGTTTAAAAACTAATGCAGATTATTACATCAAAGCTCTGTAACGTTACAATCGTGATGGTAATATTTTTTTTTCAAAGTGCATTTTTATACCCGCTTTGAAGATGAAGGGGGTTTACTGGTTTATCTCTGTCCTTTCGTTCCCATCGTCCGTCTGCAACATAACTTTCTTAACAGTTGTCTCAACAACTACAAATCACAATTGTTTGAAATTTTAATATTTGGCTTCAGCATGAGGTCCTTTATCGCAAGAACAAAAATTAGGTCTGTCTTACATATACTTTCTGTTAAGACTTTGTGAATTGGTCAATTGTTTAAAATGTTCGTAACACATGGTAACAGTTTTATCGGAAACTATTCATCACAGGAACATGATATTTGGTATATGACGTATTGCAAGTATCTACTTCATGTTCACTGAAAAAGTTAATACTGGGGATAGCGGGGAAACATGTTTTCTCTGCGAAACTTCCGACCGCGGGTCTTCTCGGGGCTAATATGCTTTCCTCGCGGAAATATTGTCCGCGGGTGTTCTAGGGGTGACGATGCTTTCCAAGCGGAAACCTTATCCGCAAGTCTTCTTGTGGATTTTTGTTTAACATTTTGAGTACTTTTCAGATGATACGTATTTGAACAATAGGAAGTAAACGAGAAGCAACTTCCGACAGACTGAACAATATGTATCCATATCTAAGCATGCGTTAAAAAAGTGCATGCAGAAAATGAATATTAGCTCCTCAAAATATTGTAGATGTAGAGATTTTGTTTACTAAACATATTATATAGATGCATGCTAGAGAAATGTAACCTTATTTTTGACAAATTACAAACGAAAGTTTTGGCGTTTTTAGCATTTTGGGTAGACCGACAGACAGACGGTCGCTTTGCCAAGGAGAATATTATAGGGATGCTGCATTTTTGTGTGAGGTCTTTTGCTGTTGGTCCTAAAGAAAACTGCAACCTAAATGATTAAAGTATTGAGATGTAGAATAAATGCCGATGAAACATCATATTTTAACATAGTAATTTTACAATTCACAAAAACGATAAGTTACGATATGTACGGTTTCTGAGAAAAGCTTGACGGAAATTTTCATATTTATGTTCACATATTTTCATATGTCCGACAGGTCTGATAATCGCTTAGGACGTACAGTTTGTCATACTGAACCATCCTACCGTGTTTCAAATCATTCTCATTTACGGTCTCTGAGAAAAGCTTGACGGAAATTCGTACGGACGGACATGAGTAAAACGTAATGCCCCCCCCCCCCCCCCGACATGTCGTCGCGGGGGCATAAAAAAAAAGTAGGTGAATATTGTCACCAAATGTCTCGTATTAAATTTGAATGCTTGTATTTTTATACAATTGACGAGTCGACTGTAGTATATACTTTATTCTACTTTATAGAAAATGATGCTTAAAAACCAAACAAAATGTGTTAACATTGAGCCGAATGGAAAGTGAAGTAAAAGAGTGTTGTATATCCTTTCCAGAAGTATGGTCTTGCACAGGCGGAACAAACTCCATATTTTTTCAAAAGCGTGCATTACTAAAACATGAAAACACGTTTTTGTGAAAGCTGCAAGACATACTGAAAAATTAAAAAGTCTTTAAGACATGACTTTTAACCTCTTAGTCAATAGCTAATAATATCTAAAATTCCTTTCGTTTTTTAACGCATAATAAATAAATTCAAATTCAAAATTATCATGTAAAACAAAAAAAGATTTTTCTAGTGTTAAAACACCTTATCGCCCGACTGTTGTGTTATACTTTTGGACTTTATGTAAAAAAAAATAGATATATTAAATATAATGCCAAGCTCTGTATTCTAGTAATTTATCACACAATTTCATCTTTATAACGGTTTTATCTTTAGCACAGGCGTTTGGGTCCAGGATTTTTTTTAATATAATAACGTGTATATAAAAATTTTCCCATCTCCTCTATATACTATTTCCACATAGTATATAGAGGAGATGAAAATTTTTATATACACGTTATTATATTTTAAAAAAATCCTGGACCCAAGCGCCTGTCATCTTTAGTATTTTTTCTTAATCAAAATAAAATTTACATGCAAAATGAATCTATTCTAATATTACACTTTTGCATCTTGTTCTTTTGCACAACTACAAAACATTATTTATTTATGAAAGAACGAACTATTTAGCTTCAAAAAAGTGTTAAGTAGTAGGCTGTGCAACAAATATTTTGGCGCATCTATAGGCGGAAAATAAAAATTGACAATTTTTATCCTCCGCCTTTAGATGGTCCAAATTAGGGCCTTATCGCTACCCATCCTTTAAATTGTTGACACGTTACATTTTTTTTTCTGAAAAAAAAACAGGCTTTGAGAAAAGAAAAGTTTTTGACGTGAGATTTTTATCATAAAATTTTATTAACGAAAACAATTATTAAGAAAAGCAAAAAAGCCTTAACTTGATAGTTACTGAGTGCGTGTATTAACTTAGTATAAATAGTTAGAAATATTTTAAAGTACCACATTCTCTAATTTTTGTTTATGAGTTTTATCATTGGAGTAGAGGTACAAAAGGAAAGGCATTTTATGGGTGGAAATATTAAAAGAACAACAACACGCAATTGAGTCTTCAATGACACATGCATGTTAGAATTCCAAAACTTTAAGGTTATAGATACATGTAAATGTACAACATTTCATGAATATAAGGAAAATCAGTTCATTAAAACGCACTTGGTGTATGACGTACGAACAGACTGACAAGTAAGGAATCTCTGACGTGGGGCCACTAGGCGTTCTGCCCAACTTTGCACCAGCCTGGAACTAATAAAGCCTAGGGAGGGAATCGAACCCTCGTGCGTCAGAGTTCTAAAACATAGAAGTGATTTTGTTCAGGCCGTTTGCCTAGAACTTATCATAAGCAAAAGGTCCATTTCCCCCTCTTTTTTACTTAAGTTCACAAAAATGTTTAAAATTTGTAGATACAATATAGTACTGTTTCCAACATTTATTAGTTTAGCATCTATTCAAAAAATGCTTTAGTGTGCATGCAGTTTCCTGAAAACAAAATTTACTAAACTTTTTTCGTTTTATTTTGAAAATTTCACGCCGACCTTGAAACTTTAATACTTTTTTTATTCATCTACCTTTATCATCACCCAATTCTTTTATAGACCTATCTTTAGCCTGAAAATATCGTTTTGTGTAAAAAAAAATTCCTAATGACTATTATGACTTGTATAAAATACACTCCATATTTGGAGGATTCCAAATTGTGGTTTTGCATGAAATCTGAACCAATTTATAGCTGTAGGTCCATTTCACATATTATACATTTTTGATAGATTTTGACCATCCCTGAGTGCACCATGGTGCTATTTCTGTTTTTCATAGTGCAAGATTGCTATTAAAAAAACAAATAAATAGGGGTTCAAAAATGTTCTTGGGAGTAATTCAGTGAACCTTGACCTACTAGTATTTAGTAATCCAGTCCTAACTCAAACTGAAACGATTTCGATAGACTTGATAATTCCCTATGGCCCCTATAAGACCCATGGTGGCAAGTCCGTTTTTGTGGTGCAAGATGACTGTATAAACCGTATATATAAACGTGGGTATCAAAATTTTCTCTGACAGTGACCCAAGGGATACCGGGTCTATTTAAAATTGTAGGCTTTACTTATATGGACTAATAAGTATAGTTTAGACAATCTTGGACCCACCCTAGGTTATAAATGGCCCGTGGTGCTAGGTCCGTTTCCATGGTGCAAGATTTCAATGTAAAGCCATGTTATATGTGGGTGTTCGACAATGTTTTGACCTTGATCCAATAGACTGTGGACCTATTTAGAATTTTAGGCCTAACTCATATAAACCCACACACACAATTTCGTTAGACTTGAACCATCCCTGGGACCCATAGGCCCCGTGGTGCAAAGTCTCCCTTTCCATGGTGCAAGGTGTCTATATATGGTCATGTTATATATGAGGGTTAAAAATTTTCTCTGACAGTAATCCATTGGACCCTGGACCTATTTCGAATACTAGGCCTAACTCATATGGACCTATAAACACAATTTTGATTGACTTGAACTATCCCTGGGACCCATAGGCCCCGTTGTGCAAAGTCCCTTTCCATGGTGCAATATTTCTATATAAAGTCATGTTATACATGAAATGCATGAGGGTTCGAAAATCTTTTGACAGTGATTCATTGGACCCCGAACCAATTTAGAACGCTAGGCCTAACTCATATGGGCCTACATACACAATTTCGTTAGACTTGAACCATCCCTGGGACCCATAGGCCCCGTGGTGCAAAGTCTCCCTTTTCATGGTGCAAGATGTCTATATATGGTCATGTTATATATGAAGGGTCAAAATTTTCTCTGACAGTAATCCATTTGACCCGGATCTATTTCGAATGCTAGGCCTAACTCATATGGACCTACATGCACAATTTCGATAGACTCAAACTATCCCTGGGAACCATAGGTCCCGTGGTGCAAAGTCCCTTTCCATGGAGGTGCAAGATTTCTATATAAAGTCATGTTATACATGAAATGCATGAGGGTTCGAAATTTTTTTGACAGTGATTCATTGGAGCCCGAACAAATTTAGAACGCTAGGCCTAACTCATATAGACCTACATACACAATTTCGATAGACTTGAACCATCCCTGGGACCCATAGGCCCCGTGGTGCAAAGTCTCCCTTTTCATGGTGCAAGATGTCTATATATGGCCATGTTATATATGAGGGGTCAAAATTTTCCCTGACAGTAATCCATTTGACCCCGGACCTATTTCGAATGCTAGGCCTAACTCATATGGACCTACATGCACAATTTCGATAGACTCGGACTATCCCTGGGACCCATAGGTCCCGTGGTGCAAAGTCCCTTTTCATGGTGGTGCAAGATTTCTATATATAGTCATGTTATACATGAAATGCATGAGGGTTCGAAATTTTTTTGACAGTGATTCATTGGAGCCCGAACCAATTTAGAACGCTAGGCCTAACTCATATAGACCTACATACACAATTTCGATAGACTTGAACCATCCCTGGGACCCATAGGCCCCGTGGTGCAAGGTCCGTACCCATGGTGCAAGAATTCCACGTAGTACAGCCATGTTATGCACGAGGATTTAAAAATTTTCTTTGAAAGTAATACAATGGACCCCGGACCTATTTAGAATTTTAAACCTTACTCATATGGACCCACACACACAATTTCTATAGAATTGAACTATACATTGGGGTCAAAGGTTCCGTGGTGCAAGGTTCGTTTTCATGGTGCAATAATTCTATGTATACAGCCATGTTTTACATAGAGGTTTGAAATTTTCTTTGAAAGTGATTTAGTGGAAACCCGAACCTATTTAAAATTACAAACCTAACTCATTTAGACCCACATACCTAATTTTTATAGAATTAAACTATCAATGGGCCCATAGACCCCGTGGGCATAGGTTTGTTATCATGGTGCAAGGTTCGTTATCATGGTGCAAGAATTCTATGTAAAGCCATGTTATGCACGATCGAGGGTTCGAATTTTTTTTAGAGTAATATAATAGACCCCGGACCTATTTAGAATTTTAAACCTTACTCATATGGACCCACATACCCAATTTCTGTAGAATTGAACTATCTATGGGGCCCATAGGCCGCGTGGTGCAATGTTGGTTTTCATGGTGCAAGATTTCTACCTAAAGCCATATAATACGTAGGGGTTTGGAATTCTTTTTGAAAGTGATTCAGTGGACCCCCGGACCTATTTAAAATTATAAACCTAACTCATATGGACCCACATACACAAGTTTTTTAGAATTGAACTATCCCCTGGGGTCCATTGGCCCCGTGGTGCAAGGTTCCTTTTCATGGTGCAAGAACGGTATGTAAAGCCATGTTATACATAGAGTTTTGAAATTTTCTTTGAAAGTATTATAATGGACCCCGGACCTACTTAGAATTATAGACCTAACTCAAATGGACCTATTAACACAGTTTCGTTAGATTTTGAATAGGTCCCGTGGTGCTATATCCTTTTTTTTGTCAAGGCAGTGGTGCTTGCAAGATTTCTAAACCATGCTATAGTTTTAAGCCATATGGGAAGAGGAAGGGGGGGCTCTGAAGGTTTTTTTTCTTTTTCAAACAATGGTCCATTGGACCCGGGACCCAAAATATAATATTCAAGGCTTATCCTAGCACAATTTTGATAGATGATCATAGATTTTTATAATCTCAGTGACTAACGAACGGGCCTAGTGGTGCTTAGTCCGTTTTTCATGGTTCTTCCTATCTAACATAAAATGTTTTTGAGGTTTCTATATTTAAATTTTTATTAAGAATATTCTTTTTGGTAAAATTATATTATTTTGAATTTATTACATATGAATTTGAATCATTTTCAACGTGTTTTTTACTATTCCTTTTTCATCTTTATCGGGATACTTTTCATGTATTAGGTACATCCCGCATGTCACATGATTTAAAGAACCAATAAGACGGTGGTGCTTATAGTGGTTGTTGTCACGTTTCTATATATTTATTATAAGTCAATTCCTGGTAAAACCAAAAACCAAAAGGTAAACACATGTGCATCGACATCGTTTCATAAGATTGTGTATTTTTATTTGATTAACGCAGAGAATCACGAGTTTAAAGGTAACACAGATTAAGCATGGTGTATTTGGAATCCAATAACATATTTTCTACTCTATGACATACAACAGTTGAACTTGAATAGAAATAGATGTCTACATCATGTTTGACACAACTGGCTATACATGTATACATTTGATTTACCTCCTCCTCTGCCACTCTTTTCTTAGAAATATAATAAGTAACATTTAAATCACTAGTTGAAGATCAAATAATTTCCCTCCTGTGTTCATAATTATCTCCATGTTGTCATTTACCAAAATGTGTTTTGATTTCCTTAATCAGTTAATGTGAGGCAGGTTTAACCTGTGACGCTCCCAAAGTTTCAGCGTATGTTTGAATATTTTAAAGCTATACAAATTTAAAAATGTATAATATGAGAAAGACATTGCCTTAAAAGCTCGCGTAGATACAAAAATATAATCTTTTCCATTGATAATTTCGAATAATGCCTAGCTGGGACGAGATAATTTGGGACGATGTATTACTATTTCCCGTAATTTTTCAGCACGAGCAGACATTTTCGAAAACTTCCGAAAATTGAATGTTTCTGGTGACAGAACAATTTTTCTTCCATAGTACAAATGTATTTTGAGTCTCATGCAATTTGGCATACTTTCTCCATTAAAGAGCTCGCTACGCTCACATACATGACATATAATGCCATTCTGAAAATGTGATGAATTGAAACAGTTTGTATCACTAAGTAGAAGGGTGAATATCAGAAGTATGAAAAACATTAGAAATATAGACGATCTTCCAATTTCAATTTGTTTGGTAATTGTCAAAATCGTACCTCAAATTACTGGATAACTGGTTGCTAACGTCAATTGCGCGTAGAAGGGAATTTTTAAATTTCATTATTTAAGTGTAAACATGGTAAATGAATTGGTTTGAAAGGACCCTCCGAGTGAAACAAATTAACTCATTTCATGTTTGATTGTTTTCCATTAGAAAACACATTTTATAGATTGATAGAATAATTCAGCCCCTGTGCTCTCTTCTGAAAAAGCCGCCATTTTACCCCCATTCACCTCTCGTGACCCCTATTCTAACATCCGGAGAGTTCCGGAATGGCACTTTTGGAAGATCGTCTATAGGTTAGACATGCGCATATCATATATTTATGGGGTACAGAAGGGTTTTATAAACAAATAAGCAAGAAATAAGGATAAAAGCCGAGAAAGCACAGTTTGTACCCTAGCGCCTGTGGTTTGCATTGGAAAATATAAACTAACTAGATTTGTTCTTTGTCGAGAATGGGGTCTTTCATTTAATACACTTTATGATTGGACTTGATTCATATGTTTATTTTCAATTTACGGCCCAGGCCAATTACAAAACAGCTATCAGCAACTGCTGGTCACATTAAGGATGTTCGCTACTATTATTGAAAATAAATAGGTTTCAAATTTGATGCCTCAAATCAAAAGATAATAATAAGAGGTATAAAACAAGCAAAAAATAATTGATAGGGTCGTGACCTTGTTTTCAAGATAATTGACGTTAAAGTTTTGGCGGGAAAATGTTTTCTCTGACTTTTTCATAGGTTTAGCATTGGCACTATTAAGCTGTTAAAACCCGTGACAGAATAAATTGGATTTGATAAAACTTTGTAAATCACTTTTTTGTGATATACTAAAGGCATTGATTAAAAGAAAATGGGGGGTTCGTGGGCAAAAAATTTAACCCTATTTTGATGGTAAAAACCCGAGGATTCCGAAAAAATGTCAGAAATTCCAAAACTAGACTAGCGAGCATCCTTAAAGTCTGCTTTCTGTTATAGATGTTTTAAATTGTCTTTGACATTGTTGTTTATTTTGCTTACGCTTATTCAACATCTCATTATCGTCTAAATGTAGCTCTTCTTTTCAATCAGGACTACTACTGAAAGATGTTATTTTTTAAAATCACTCAAATGAGTGATAGACTGATAGTGAATGAATTACAATGAGTTACTCCTCTTTAAAGGAGAAAAAAAATCACACATTTAAGTGATTTCTTTAAGGATAGAAAATAGCTTTGAACCATGATAATGATTTTCTGATTATTTCATATGAAATACTCAAAAACAAATATTAAGATTGAGTGTAATGAATTTGATACATGCACTTCTTGAGATGTACACTGTTCATGTACATGTAGAGTGAATTTCTGGATCTTAATAAAAATATTAGGCAGTTAAATAACCCAAATATTTGTTGTCAGTAAGAATTTTTAAAAATCACTTATTTGAGTGAAAAAAAAAGCACACTTGTTTCAGTAGTCTCCTGCAATTGACTGCCTGGGGGTCACATGTGCCCTTAATAATGTATGGAATTTAAAAAAAAGTGTTAAAAAAAATGCTGAAATTGGGAAAACAAGAGACTGCTAAACTTGACAATGAAGGAAAATAAAACTCACAGTACAACTAAATTATTGACTTTTCTACTATTATTTTGCTGCAGGCAGATCACAGGAAACAGGAATCTTTGGTCTACACTTGTGGCAGCTCCATATGGATGCCATGTAAGAGTGTAAAATTTTTCCCCACATCTTAAGATTCCAAGAAAGGTAGACAAGAGCTCGTAAATGGCCCACAGAAAAAAATAACATTGATGAATAAAATTCACAATCTGAGAATATCATCTTATAAGAAAATCCTTTATGGAAGGGGTCTTAGACCACAGGCAACAGTTCCCTAATCATCTCCAGCACCTCAGGGTACTAATTATCCCCCCGCTTCAAAGAAGAGGGGGATAAACACTTCTACTGGTTAACCTCTGTCTGTCTTTCCGTTCGTCTGAAATATAACTTTTGTAACAGTTTTTTTCACAGTGACTTGAAATTTGGTATATAGCTTCAGCATGCTGTCCTTTATTGCAAGTATCGAAACTAGGTCTGTCTGATATCTACTTCCTGTTTACCGACTTAGTCAATTTTCAATATTGCTGGTCAATTGTTGAAAATTTTCGTATCATTTTTCTCAGCAACTACATATCACAGTGGCATGAAATTTGGTATATGGTTTCAGTATGAGGTCCTTTATTGCGAGTATTAATATTAGGTCTGTCTGATATCTACTTCTTGTTTACTGACATAGTTAATTTTGGGGGTAACGGAGGTATACTGAGTGAACAGTAGCTCATAGATTTCTTGTTTTGGCTGCTCCGTGAACTGGCATTAAATAATATAATGTTGCATGTATTATTCACTCTAGTTTCTGATACAATTACAGGTGCCTATACATATTAAAAACGAAAGAATATGGAATAATATAATGTATACTTTAATTTTATAATCTTTAACTTTTATTTGTTTTAGCCTCTAATTTCAACAAGATATGGCTACTTCAGATGGGGTTAAAAAGCCAAAAGCAGCAGGCATAGCTCAGATTAAAACAGAGTATGTTATTTATATTTTGTATAATTATCATGATTAACCAAATTCAAGATCAAGAGAACTTTACAGATACACTATATCACCATGTACAACCAAAATCAAAATTATGCTAAATTCGGTGCGACTGATTCCGATAGATTTGTTTATTATATAGATATAGATGAAATATTGTTATTTCAGAGTTAAATAAATTTCTAGATATTTGTTGAGTGAATAACAGGATTCATCTACCTTACGTGCTAATTTTATGTTTGTAATTATGATTATTTAAATTATCTATATAACAAATTGTATAACTAATTGGGGCTGAAATAGACGATATTTGAGATGTGGAATAAGTGCATGTGACACAACAAACATAAACAAACATCAATTCACAATATCAATATTAATGTCACTTGTGTCAAATAATGCTAGAGTATTAGAATTGATATTTGTCACTCCTCGTTAGTTATATTATAAGTATTTCTCAAATTTCTGGTAACCCAAAACCTGTTGTTTTCTCAAGGAGTACCTTTAGCGCATTTGGATCTCGTAAAGATCCTTAACATAAAACAGTTTTATTAATAGACAGTATTATTATTTCATAAAATTTCTGTCATTTTGGAATTTCTTAATCTAAATAATTATATAGAAAAAGAGAAATACAAGAAATACACAAACTTTCATTGACCATGTTGACTAGTCATACTGAATTTAGCATAATTTTGCATTTCGTTATTATAAACACACCGATGTATATGGCAAAATAGGCCTACAAGACAGGCAGTAATGAGGATATTTTACAGCAGTAATTATTGAATTTAATGCTATACAATCATTTCAAAACTTAAAAAGATATCAGTTTTTATGGATACATGCACATATTTCAAAATTGTTTTATTATTGTGATGTTAAAGGTGCTAAAAAATGATGTCATTACATCTTATTCTAAGAACAATTTACAGTGAACCAATGGTTAATATGACAGATGTATAATGAATTAAGGCAGATAGTGTTTCATTATTGAAAAGAGATTTCATCTTTGCTTGCTTTTTTTAAAATTTGTTTTCACCTAAACATGGACAACATTGTTTATTTCATTCAATACTTTGTTTGTTACAGATATATTGTTCAGGATGACCATCGTGATGTGTCAGTGGAATTTCTGTCCAAAGAAACCAAAGCAAAGCTTGAAGAAACTGAATCATTGAAACGTAAGATAAAGAGAAACATAGATTTAGATACTGAACAGGGGTGTTGTTTTGTTGCAGTGATTTCATTTTCAATTTAATCATCAAAAAACATCAGGGCGCAAAAATTCAAATACCCAAAGTATTTGTTAGTTACATGTTTGTGTTTTATCATGTAAGTGTTAGCCACACACATGAAACTGCTAAAATTACTTAACCCATAAAATGAAATCACAACTTTAAAAAAAAAAAAAACGCTCTAAAATTCATGTTATGAACTCATAGATAAATACATGAACATGTTGTATACATGTTTTAAATGTAATAAGACTGTATTGTCATGATTATCAAACAGAGAAAATCAGTTTCAAATTAATGTCTTTTTATTTAAAATAAAATATAATTGTTTAATGTATTTTTTTTTAGGATTGGCTGTGAGTTGTATGCATTATATTTTGATCTTGGGCCTATAGCAAATGGCAAGTAGTGACCACTGGGCATTTTCAAGGCTGCTGGCTGTTTCCCATCGTGGAAAATTGCCAATTATATATTAGGTTGTGTCGTGTACACTTATTCCTCATCTACATTTATTTCCATAAAGTTTGTTAATTACATATTACTTACCTTCTACATGTATGTATATAATTAACAAACTTTATGCTCAATGCAAAATTTCTTGGTAACCTCTTGTTGGATTTTCTAAAAGATTTAGTAGTTACAAACTACAAAAACTTTTAAACAAAACAATTTTATTTAAGCCCAGGTGATGGATAACCTTTTTAAAAGGTACAAAAATGGTTTCTGCAAGATTTTGGTTTATTCAAATCAGACATTTGTTTTATATGATCAATTGTCAATTTAGGAAAGTCAGACGATATAGAAAATAATGATGACAATGAAGGTAACTCTCCTGCCAAGAAGATAAAATTGAAAGGTAGAAATAAACAAAGACCGATGTCCAAGAAAATAGAAGCCAAAGACAAACTTTGTCCCTCTGTCTTACATGAAAGAGTTTGTAGTTTTGGAGACAAGTGTAAATTTGGTCACGATATCAAAGAATTTATTGACAAGAAACCACCAGATATTGGTCCAGAATGCCATAACTTTGTCACATTCGGAAAATGTCAGTTTGGTCTCGCCTGTCGATTTGGTAAAATGCACATTTCTGACGAACCTAAAAATATTATTAACACTGAGTTATATGAGAAAACATCCAAAGAAAAGACTGTTACAAATGTCTTGGAAAAGGAACTGCAAGTCAAATTATGGAAGAAAAAGTATGATTTCTCCAAAGCCAATGGAAATGTAAATAAAATCAAAAACTGGTGCAATAAGAAAACACAGGACAGAGTAGCATTGCAACAAGGCAGGAAGGAAGTGCATTCCGAGAAACAAGGGGAGATAAGTGAGAAGGCTGAGGACATTCAAAAAGAAAATGGTTCTCAGTCTCAAGAATCTGGTGCAACTAATGAATCTGACAGTAAAGTTTCAAATGATCAGAATAATATGCAAACTATCTGTGATACATCAGAAGATGGACCAATCAAATTACGGCCTCAAGAAAAGAAACTTGTAAGTACACTGTGTATTAACAGTTTATCTACAAAGGTCCAGTTAAACTGTCTTTCATTGGCACTTTGGGATTGAGCTTTAATCATATGTTCTTTATTTTCAATCCAGGGCTAATTGCAAAATTAGGAGCACCTACCTTGAAGGCTGCTGGCTGTTTTCCTTTGTAGATATTTTTAATTGTATGTTGTGTTGTGTACACTTATTTCACATCTTACTATCTTCTTTTTCAAAAGTTTCCTTAAGTTAACATATTGTAATGATAACATTATGTATTGATTTTCTAATTCATGTAAAAAGAATTCTATCAGATTAATTCCAAAGATGCAAAGAAGCATTTAAATCTCAAAATTTAAAGAAATGATGATAAAACCAGGAGATACGAAGGAATCTGAAGACAACAGCACTTAAAAGAATCATTCACACAACACAAAGGAACTGCATCTTAACAATTCAACAAACGAAGTTAATTCGGGTGCTTTGAACATAAAATGGTTTAGAATGATTATTTCAAATGCTATGATAGTTTGTTTAACCTATTCATTGATATTAATTGTAATGAGCATGAATGTTAAATGATCCATTTTGTTTTCTTTTATCATTGGTTTGTTATGTCTGTACAAAACACATTTAGTATACATGTTTATGTACGTGCATGTATGTAAAATTAATCTGTTACCGTTTTTGTTTTTTAGATAGACTTCTCAAACAAACTGTATCTTGCTCCACTGACAACAGTAAGTAAACTCTTTCTTAATAAATAATCACTTATTTTCTTTGATTTTATTTGAACAGGGGTACTCTCACTGCTTTGGTTGTTAAGTGATTGTAAATTTAGTAATGTTTCTTTAAAGTGCAGTACAGGAGGAGAAAAACCATGATTTTACACTATCATGACTATGATAAATGTACGTAGTTGTACACTTCTGTTAAGAGTTGAAATAGATAGCTGTTTATGGTTCTAGATGTTTCCAAAATTCAGTTTGTGTTGAAAAACGGGTTATAAGAAACAAGTTTTTAAAGTTACATAGCTGCAGACCTGTAGTTTAGTATATATAGTCTTGGCATTCAACTCCCCAGTCAGCGGATTTTAGATTTTAAAAAAAATATGGGTGGTCATTTTTTGAATGTTGTATGTTGCTTGATTACATTACACATACCACTGATAGTAGTAAAAAATGTGTATATTTTGAAAAAAAATGACATTATCCCACACTTATGAATATGCTTTTATTTGAACCCTGTTGGTGAATTGGTATTGTTGAGAAGGAAATATCCCTACATGTACATTTCAGGTTGGTAACTTACCATTCAGAAGAATTTGTAAGACGTATGGAGCTGATATTACCTGTAGTGAGATGGCGCTGGCAACAAACATCCTGCAGGGGCAACAGTCAGAATGGGCACTTCTCAAAAGACATCGCTCAGAAGATCTGTTTGGTATGCAGGTAAGTTTAACAAATATTAGTATGCATATGCAAAGCATTTAAAATCTTTTGGAAAATTTTTGAATTTGTGTTTTTCAGTTGAGATAACTGGTAAAAGTTAACTCAACAATTCCTCTAATCAGATGGCTTGGTTTAGTTGGTTACAATGCCGTCTCAAATAAATTTTATTCTAGGGAAAAATGTTTTTAATGTTACAATGAAGTGTTTCCAAAGAAACCCAATACCAATTTTAAATAATTACAATGATATTATTATATTAATATTACAACAAAACAAGGGATGCCAATGTAACAAGTCCCTATCATTATTATTAGGTATCAATTTTCGCGGTTTTCGTTGGTGGCTTTGACTCACCAAATTTAATAATCCCAAAAAGGGAAATTTAACATTGATCTGAATGCTCTAGACTTCAGAAGCACAATTTTTTTTCACCAAACCATGAAAATTAGTACCTACAAAAGTAAATCAATCCACAGCATACCTACAGTTCTTTCAATTACAATTACTCCATGTCTGTTTAAAGTACTAATAAAAGGTATTTATATATATTTGAAAATTTCATAATTGAATTTTATGTTACAGATTTGTGGAGGATGGCCTGACACATTGGCAAGGTGTTCTCAGTTAATCAATGATAATTTAGAGGCAGACTTTGTAGACTTAAACTGTGGATGTCCCATAGATCTAGTCTATAAAAAGGTATAACTAAGCTATAGATATTTTATGGTGACTTTTATAGATTTATTAATGAACTACTGTGTTGATATCATTGGTCAGGAAAAGAGAGAGTGTTTGTAAAAAAAAACAAGACTATAAATGCACACAAAAAAGAAGTTTCTTATTTCCTGAACTGAAGCACAGAAAATCTTTAAAACATGTAGTCATAATCATTTTTGGATAATCTTTTAGTCTCTAACATGTCTAAGTCATTAGAATCTATTACTATTAAGATAACTTTTTTGTATCAACAGAAAATGAAATACTCCAGCAAAGAAATTCTACTTCTGAAAAATTACTGAAAATCATGAAATTTACATGTATGTGAAGGTTTTATTGTTCAATGTGTATTTGTGGTAAAGAGAGAAGCAGAAAACTACCTCCCAGTGAATGCAAAATTGGTCGAACTAAAGGTTTATATTTACCAGACTGAACTTCAACCTGGAATTTTTGGTGTAATTATATAACTAAAATTGTCCAACATTTCTATCAGATTGAAGGAATCTTCACATGACATTTCTGACATTCAGTCTTCACAGACCTCCAAAACATAATGCCATTATAACGAAAGCTGCAGATTGTGTATTTTTAGATAGGTAATGACTTGTAGATTGTGCCATTTACATGCTGTCTTCTATTACAGGGTGAGGGATGTTGTGTTATGTATACTGTGGCTCTCGCAGGGTTAAAAACGACCTGCGACCTGAGGGCTTTTTAAGGGCGACTTCCGACCTACACTTCATAAAATCGACCTAAGCCAAAAAACGACCTGCGACCTCCGCCAAAATATGCTTTTTAAAGGCGACCTGGTGACCTCAGGCCCCTTTAAAAAGCGACCTTGCGACCTGAGGGGGGAACCCTGTGGGAGCCCCTATACTTATTTCACATCTCATTATCTTGTATTACAGGGTGAGGGATGTGCTTTGATGAATAAATCCAACAAGTTTGAGCAGATCATCAGAAGTATGAACTCTGTCCTAGATATTCCTCTGACTGTGAAGATGAGGGTCGGAATTCTAGATAACAAAAATATAGCTCATCATCTAGCACCCAAGTTACGAGACTGGGGAGTTTCTTTATGTACAGTAAGTATATAGCTCATCATCTAGCACCCAAGTTACGAAACTGGGGAGTTTCTTTATGTACAGTAAGTGTAAAGCTCATCATCTAGCACCCAAGTTACGAGACTGGGGAGTGTCTTTATGTACAGTAAGTGTAAAGCTCATCATCTAGCACCCAAGTTACGAAACTGGGGAGTGTCTTTATGTACAGTAAGTGTAAAGCTCATCATCTAGCACCCAAGTTACGAAACTGGGGAGTGTCTTTATGTACAGTAAGTGTAAAGCTCATCATCTAGCACCCAAGTTATGAGACTGGGGAGTGTCTTTATGTACAGTAAGTGTAAAGCTCATCATCTAGCACCCAAGTTACGAAACTGGGGAGTGTCTTTATGTACAGTAAGTGTAAAGCTCATCATCTAGCACCCAAGTTACGAGACTGGGGAGTGTCTTTATGTACAGTAAGTGTAAAGCTCATCATCTAGCACCCAAGTTACGAAACTGGGGAGTGTCTTTATGTACAGTAAGTGTAAAGCTCATCATCTAGCACCCAAGTTACGAGACTGGGGAGTTTCTTTATGTACAGTAAGTTAAAACAAACAAAAATACAAAGTTCTTGGGCGTCTCTTTCATGTACATTAAGCTGATTAAACAAACAAAAACAAAAAAAACATCGTCCAAGATTTAGTACTAAAGTCACAAGATGTGGTTGTTCCTTTATGCAAGTTAAGTTAAAACAAACAAATACTTAGCTTTTCATTCAGTTCCAAAGGTAAAAGACTGGGGTGTTTCATTATGTACAGTAGCTTTCTAAATATACTTAAAACATGGCTTACTTATAAAAAAAAGCCCAGAGATATACAAGATGCTTAAACATACATATTTAGTATTATAGGTCTATAAAAACAAACTTATATACAATTAAAAAAAAGATAAAAAAGGGCAAAATGAGAATGAATGTATCCAAAAAAAATGAGAATGAATGTGCAAGTTAATGAGAATGAATGTAAAAATAAGTAAAAATAAATGAGAATGAATGTACCAAAAAATGAGAATGAATATACAAAAAAAATGAGAATGAATGTACAAGTTAAAGAGAATGAATGTACAAAAAATGAGAATGAATGTACAATTAAATGAGAATGAATGTACAATTAAATGAGAATGAATGTACAAGTTAATGAGAATGAATATACAAGTTAATGAGAATGAATGTACAAAAAAATGAGAATGAATGTACAAAAAATGAGAATGAATGTACAAGAAAGTGAGAATGAATGTACAAGTTATAAGAATGAATGTACAAGTTAATGAGAATGAAAGTACAAGTAAATGAGAATGAAAACAAGAAAATGGGAATGAATGTACAAGTTAATGAGAATGAATATACAAAAAATGAGAATGAATGTAGAAGAAAATGAGAATGAATGTACAAAAAATGAGAATGAATGTACAAGAAAATGAGAATGAATGTACAAGAAAATGAGAATGAATGTACAAAAAATGAGAATGAATGTACAAGAAAATGAGAATGAATGTACAAGAAAATGAGAATGAATGTACAAGTAAAGACATTCATGAAAGATCGAAGGAACAGAGATACACAAGATACTTTAACTTGCACATTTAGTCAATATGTTGTGTATGTTTATGTAAACTAACTTTTGAATTAGATGTCTAGTTAATGTCTATATGAAAAATTATATCTTGGTTTTAGATACATGGAAGATCTAGAGAACAGAGATACACAAGACTGGCTGACTGGGATTATATTGATGAATGTGCTACACTGTGTAAACCTTTGCCTTTATTTGGTAAATATAGTGAAGTTTACAAAGGCAAATTCAGAAACTTTTGAAAAGATGTTTGAAACCAGAATCCATGACAAAAGGGGTATTCCAGGTCAATTTTATTAAAAATCTTTACCAAAATAAAGATTTTTTAAAGAAAAGAAATTAACCATTCTCTCCACACTTCTCAACACAAATTACCTATAAATTTCACCTGGATATGCACAAAATATTTTGCTATTTAACAGTACTAAATAAGATACTATTAGGTAAGATTTGATATGAAATTAATTAAATATCCAAGAGGTCTATTTCTAAGTGTGAATTTGTAAAAAAATGTTCGATTGACTTTAAACTGTGCCTTTGGAAATGTATGATGAAATTAAAAAGAAAAATAGCCTAAACAAAACAGAAAGATATACTCTTTCTACCGATATATGAAAAAGTTTACTTACTTGTAATGCAAGTGCCTATCTCAAAAGCGAATACGCGACCAAATCTGAATTTTAAAAATTAGTGCAGAGACTCTGTTATTTTGAATTTATTGCAGAGTCCAATCTCTGGGTCTATAATTGTCTCGAGTCTATATATTATAAAGTTTTCCTTAATGATTTATATTTAAGGTAATGGTGACATTTTGTCCTATGAAGATTTAGACAGTCGCTTGAAGCACACAGATATATCAGGATGCATGATAGCACGGTTGGTATTCAATCAAGGATTTTATTCCCTCTGCAAACAAAGAATGAGGGAATATACGTATCATATCTCATAAGTCCTCACAAATCCTCCGAAATGGATTTTGATGAAACTTTATATGAAGGAAGTACCGGTACATTATTCGTAGGTGTGCATGAAAGTAGTTTTTTTTTTATCTCTGATATTATTCAAGAGAAATAATTGGACATAAGATTTTTAAAAAACATACAGCTTTCGCTTTAATACATGAGACAGCCGAAGTAAGTGTATTCTTATTTAGCTAAATGTTGCCTACAAATTTCTATTTGCTTAAAACCCCCTTCACATATACAAGATTTCCTTACGAGTTCTTACGAGTTTACAACTCATATTCGTTCGCAAAGACTTGTAAATAACTCTTTGTTACCTGTAAACAAGTCTTTCTAGCTTTATATGCGAAATTGTAAGAACTTATGAAAGTTTTACGAGTTGAAAAACAACAATTTCATTATTTTACTCGTAAAATTATGTAAAAAATCCTTGTAAGACTTTTAAGAGTTGAAAAAAACAGCAATGTCATTATTTAACTCATGAACACATTGCAAATAACTCGAAAAGAACTCAAAGAGATCGTAATTGACTCGCCATAACTTGTAATTAACTCAGGAAGACCTCCCAAAGGAATTTTTTTACGAGTGGTTGCCAGTTAGTCAGGATATCATTTCCAATATCCCAATTCACTCGTAAAGACGTCGTACAGGCACCATAACATGCTTGTATACACTTCGAAAATAAAATTTGTATCATCTCTTGACGGGAGTGCGAAAAATTTCCGCACAACTGAGGAAATTGTGACACTTACTTGGAAATAGATTGTAATTGGTTGGAAGAAAATCTCAAAGAACTCATATAACTAAAAATTTTGAAAATCCTAACAACTTGTGAGAGAATATTGTGTATGTGAAGAGGGTATTAGAATTATTTTTATCTTAAGATATATAATGAATTATGCATGAAGAATGAGTTGATTGTAGCTATTCTTGTAAAATCAGCTTGATTTCAGAGCTAATGATAGACATTTGTGAATTTACACTTATGAAATCCAAAATGTGACAATAGAAAACAAATTGAAATATAAATAAAGGAAAAAGAAAAAGGGGAGATGATCAAACATTTTATAATTTTTTCAGAGGAGCATTAATCAAGCCATGGGTTTTCACAGAGATCAAAGAGAGAAGACACTGGGACATCTCAGCCAATGAGAGGCTGGGTATGTTAAAAAACTTTGTAAACAATGGACTGGAACATTGGGGATCAGATCAACAGGGTGTGGAAACCACACGGAGGTTCCTTCTGGAATGGCTTTCTTTCTTGTACAGGTAAATATTTGAGAAGCGATTCTGTGATCATTTTGTCTCCTTTGCAAATGAAGTGATTGAGAGACAAAGTTATTGCTTTAGCAGTGGCAGTGTTAACTATCTATTTGAAAGTGCTAATGGCAACTCCATATCTGAAGAACTATAATTCCTAGGTTGATAAAAGTTGGTATGCAAGTATAGCCATATAAGGAAAATATAAATAAAACAATTCTAATGGTGCTGGCAAGCAAATCATACTGTTGTAATAAACCTTAGGTTTACAGGTAAGAAATTGCAAAAGGTCGCTCATCAATTGCACGTGCAATTATGCTGAGAACAAAATTTTCTCTAGAGGTGAGAAATATTTTTCCAACACTGGTTGAGAGGTTGATAAATCGGACAAAAATTAGAGAAAAGCATGTTTCTAAATGCTTAAAAGATGTGAATAAGATTACCAAGATTCTGGTGGTGATGCCCTATGACAGCTGCAATAAATTTTTGCCTCATTCAACCATATATGTACATGTAATTCTTTAATGTGTACATTGACTAATTTAATAACACAGTTTATACTCAATATACATGATATAGCCAACAAAAATGTCACATTTGTTGATTTTCTTCAACAAACCATTTTTAATTTATTACAATTTTGGGGGGATTTTACAATGTGAAAAATCTAGTTATAAAATGGTAAGTAGGAAAAAAAATCTTTTTTACTGTTTTCTCAGAAACTTCTAATCACTGACCCTTTATATTTGGTATACAGCCCATAATATGAGATTTGATTTCAGTTCTGTCTCTAACCAACTTCTGGTTAAACAAAATCTTAGCATTTTTTACATACAGATTTTCTGTTTATACAATTTCAGATATATACCAGTAGGATTATTAGAACACCCTCCACAGAAGATTAATGAGAGACCACCAAAATATATAGGTCGCAGTGATCTAGAAACAATGCTGTCCAGCCCAAATTGTGGGGATTGGATAAAAATAAGGTAATGTTTTACTCTTTGTAGCAAAAACTATTGCTAAGAGTTTAAGATGAAGATGGATTAGTAACTAATTATCATTTGAGAAAAATCTTTGTATATCATCTAAATTTACTTTTAGAGGTAAAGAAATTTCAAAAATTTAATGCTGATTTTATCTACTTCTTAAAGTAAAAATTATTTACTTGGACAGATTAAATGATTTCACTTTATTAAGTGGGAGCTCTGACTGACTGTTAATCACATGCAGTATCAGCATAATCAATCTTTAAGTCTGTGGCTCACCTACTTCCTGTTTCAGGATATTTGATGTTGACAGAATTTTTTTTACATTTCAGTGAAATGTTACTTGGACCTGTACCGGATGGTTTCAACTTCCTGCCTAAACACAAGGCTAATGCATATTCATGAGAATCTAGACAATTTCATTTTCATGAAATGTTACTTGTTCAAGTGTCAGATGTTTTTTTTTTTTTCTTTCTGCCAAAACACAGGGCTAATGCATTCTTTAGACGGTAAATAATTGTATATTCATTAGAAATATTAATAAATTATCACACAAATGTTCAATATTCCTTTTTAGCCCACCTGCACCGAAGGTCCAGGTGAGCTATTGCCATCACTTGGCGTCTGTCATCGTTGTCATTGTCGTCGTCTGTTAACAATTTTCTTAAAATCTTCTCCTTAAACAAATGAACAGAATTCAATGAAACTTGGTATGATTGATCCTTAGGGTGTCCTGCATATAAGTTGTGTTTGTATTTTTGATTCATCAAAAACATGGCCATCTTGGCTAAAAATAGAACAGGGGGTCAGACTACTGTTTTTGGCTTGTAATTTTAAAAGTATAAGAGATAGATGAAATCTGATGCCACGTTACTGCTTCAGGATCAAAAGTTCTACAATAGTCTCCATTTGGTCAAAGTTGTCAGATGACCCCTTAAAGGTGAAAAATAGCATTTTTTCATGTTTCTGCCCTATAGTATGAAAACTATTGCAGATAGAGAAAAGCTGTTGCTTGCTGAAATGTTCAGGTCATTCACCTCTAGAAAAGTCTCCATAGGGTCAAATTTGTCAGATGACCCCTTATATGGGTTACAGCCCCTTCAAGGCGAAAAATAGTGTTTTTGGCCTAAAGAATGAAAACTATTGCAGATAGATCAAAGCTGTTGCTTGCATAAATGTTCAGCTCGTTTAGCTCTACAAAAGTCTCTATAGGTTCAAAGTTGTCAGATGACCCCTTATAGGGGTTACAGCCCCTTAAAGGTGAAAAATAGCATTTGTTCATGTTTATGCCCTATAGTTTGAAAACTATTGCAGATAGAGAAAAGCTGTTGCTTTCTTAAATGTGCAGCTCATTAAGCTCTACAAAAGTCTCCATAGGGTAGAAGTTATCAGATGACTCCTTATAGGGGTTATTGCCCCTAAAATAATGTTTTTTTTTATGTTTTTGGCTTGTAGAATGAAAATTATTGCAGATAGAGAAAAGCTGTGGCTTGCTTAATGTTCAGCTCATTTAGCTCTACAAAAGTCTCTATAGAATGGAAGTTGTCAGATGACCCCTTATAGACATTACAGCCCCTTAAAGGCAAAAAACGTATTTTTGGCCTATAGAATGAAAACTATTGCAGATAGAGAAAAGCTGTTGCTTGCTTAAATGTTCAGGTCATTTAGCTCTACAAAAGTCTCCATAGGGTGGAGGTTGTCACATGACCCCTTATAGAGGTTACAGCCCCTTAAAGGTAAAAAATTGTGTTTCGACCTATTTTATAAAAACTATTGCAGACAGAGTAAAGCTGTTGCTTGCTTAAACATTCAGTTCATTAAGCTCTACAAAAGTCTTCATAGGCTTGAAGTTGGCAGATGATCCCTTAAATGGGTAACAGCCCTTAAAATAAAATTTTGCATGTTTTTGGCCTACAGTATGAAAACTATTGCTGAAAGAGAAAAGCTGTTGCTTGCTTAAATGTTAAATTTATTGAGCTCTATAAAGTTCCCATAGGGTAAAAAATGTCAGATGACCCCTTGTAGGGGTTATGGCCCCTTTAAGGTGAAAAATAATGTTTAGGCTTATAGAATGAAAACTTTTGCAGATAGAGAAAAGCTGTTGCTTGCTTAAATGTTCAGGTCATTTAGCTCTACAAAAGTCTCCATAGGCTTGAAGTTGGCAGATAATCCCTTTAAATATAGGTTTAAAAGGGAAATGGGCCATTTTCCTATTCAAAATTGAAAAGGAAAATGAATAACAAAAAGGAAAATGGTTTTCACATGTATGTATCCATATATGTTAACTGTATTCATAAAAATTTTGAAAAACAAAAAATGAAAAACGAAAAGGAAAATCACTTGTGTAAGTTTTAAGTATTAAACAATATTGTAGAACTTCACAGCATTTCAGTGGTAAACCAGAACAAAGGTTATTGTGGGAACAAACACAACAACATTTTTAACCCCTTTTGGTTCCCTTATTTCTAAACGAAAATTAAGAAATGAGACAGTTGCACACGACAGCTTATCCCATCACCCGTTAAATTAAAATGTAAGTGGAAATAACCTTAATCTGGAACAGATGTCAAGATATACCCACTTTCCAAACTAACTGGAATTGCCGAGATCTACGCCTTAACCAAAACTTAACCCAAATCATTCATCTGGAAAATGTAGGTCAAAGTGACCCTAATTTTGGTACGGATGTTGGTAATTTTCAAAGATGTTCACACTGATCCAAGATCATTTTTTACCACTTGTAGTTGCTGAGATATGGACCTAAACCAAAACTTTCATAGAGTCGTTCATGCAGAAAATGTAGGTCAAGGTGGCCTTATTTTTGGTACAGGCGTTAGTTACTATCTAAGATGTTCACACTGATCCAACATCATTTCTCTAATAATTGCAGTTGCTGAGATATGGACTTAAATATAAAACTTTAACCAGAGTCGTTCAAACGGAAAATGAAGGCCAAGGTGACCTAAATTTGGTACGGATGTTGGTTACTATTCAAGATGGACCCATTGAACAAATATCATTTCTCTATCACTTGCAGTTACTGAAATATTGGCCTTAACCAAAACTTTAACCCTAGTCATTCATGCAGAAAATAAAAGTCAAGGTGACTTAATTTTGGTATTGATGCTGTATACACTGACCAAATATCATCCCTCTATGATGTTTAGTTCCCAAGTTATTGACAAAACAAAAACCATTACATTCGTACGAAGGAACGAAAGAACAAAAGAATCAAACGCTATATTCCCTTCTCAACTCCTTTGGGCTTGGGGATAAAAAAGATGAACCCCCAAAATCAATCCCATCCACCCTTTTGTGGTTAGGAACATCACTGTCAAAATTCATAGCGATCGGATTTCTAGAACTAAAGTTATTGTGGCTACACTACGACAATGACATTGACGACGACAGCATCATACCATAATATGTCTGTCAATATCTTGCAGTCGTATACAATAACACCATTATTATGTATTTAATAATTTTTAAAGTCACTTAACTGGAAAATCAAAGGTCAATGTAAAAAGGTGTGGATGCAACTCTACTAAACGACTATTGGGACGTATGCATACTAATTTTCGTCAACCTAGAACTTATACTTCATGAGTTATGAAGCTGCTTATACTAATTTAACATTGCTATTAAAAAACATTGAAAATTGTAGGAATCACTCAACCTAAAAATCAATCAAGATTAAAAGATGGCGATGCAACTGTGCTAAGCGACTACTGGGGCATATGCATACCAAGTTTCATTAACCTAGAGGACTTTATATAGTGTTTGGGATATGGAGGTGCTCATAAAACTTTAACATTGAAAGTTAATGCCACCGCCGGTAAAGTAAAAATTATGTGAAACAAAAATTGTGTTTTTTCTGTGTGTCTTTCCTTAAAATGAAAACCATTTTTGGTAGAAAAAGCTGTTGTTTGCTTTTACCTTCAGGACATGTCTCGATTGGGTCAAAGATGTAAGATGGCCATTCTTGAGAAGATTTGACCTTTTAAAACTAAAAAATAAAGGTTTTTTTTCCATGTGTTAGCCTTGTAGAATAAAAACTATTATTAACAGATAGAGAAAAATGATTTCTTGCTAAAATCTTGAGGTCATTGAGCTCTTCAAATTGCCAAGTGGTCTAGGTTGTCAGATGTTTCTGTATATTAGATAAAGCTAGCAGTAGAGACCCTTAGGCGTAGGGACACTGTGTGTGAAGAATTTAAACGTGTCATTCGATCTCTTTGTGTTGCAATAAGCCATTTTATCTATTTGTCATTCACAATTTGTGTAAACTTGGTAGTGGATATTTCATGGATGGAGCAAAACTTTAAAGCAATCCTGTCAGATTTTTTATACAAAATTTAAAATTACAGCTGCAGACCTGAAATTGATGGCAGTAGCTCACCCGACCCTTCAGGAATTCAGAGAACCCTTATATCAAAATTGATTCTGCTTCATACTATGTTGCTTTCTATCAATCACAGTCTCTTTATATAACTTCATATTTTGTATGCATATTTTGCTTATCACTTGAAAAAAAACAATAGGCTCAGGCCTGAATCGCTCACCTGACTTCAATGACTGGTAGAGAGAAACTATTTTGGGGAATCGGAGGCCAAAAACTTTATTTATATATCCAAACATTTAAACAAACAAAAGCTTTTCTTAATCTTTTATAGGTTTAATCTGCAAGACAAAAACCCACACCTTAACAATTAGGGGCCATAAATTTTATGCGAGTCATCTGCCAGCTTCAGCCTCATGGAATATTTTGAAGAGCTGAATAAGATGAGGGTTTTTGCAAGCAACAACTATGGTTTTCATTCTCTAGTCCAAACAAATGACAAATGCTGTTTTCACCTTTAAAGAGTTATAACCGCTATAAAGGGTAATCTGACATCTTCGACCCAATAGAGACTCTTGTAGAGCTCGATTGGCTGAAGGTTTAAGCAAGCATTAGCTTTCTCAATATGCAATAGTTTGCATTCTATAGGCAACAAACACAAAATATGCTCTTTTTCACCTTTTAAGGGCCATTACCCCTGTCAAAGTTCATCTGACAAATTCGACCCAATTGGGACTTTTGTTGAGCTCAATGAGCTGAAGATTTAAGCAAGCAACAGCTTTTCTCTATCTGCTATATTTTGCATTCTATAGGCCAAAATAAGAAAAAACAAGAGGCTCCCAGGAGCCTGAATCGCTCACCTGGTCTTAATGTCAACCCTTTAAAGACTTTTGTATAGCTAAATGAGCTGAATGTTTAAGCAATAAAAAGCTTTTCTCTATCTGCAATAGTTTTCATTCCAAAGCAAAAAACACTATTTTTCACCTCTAAAGGGCCATAACCCCTTAAAGGGGTCATCTGACAACTTCGACCCTAAAAAGACTTTTGTAGAGCTAATTAAGCTGAAAAACACTATTTTTTGCCTTTAAGGGGCCGTAACCACTATAAGGGGTCATCTGGCAACTTTAACCCTATGGAAACTTTTGTAGAGCTAAATGAGCTGAACATTTAAGCAAGCAACAACTTTTCTCTATCTGCAATAGTTTTCATTCCATAGGCCAAAAACACTATTTTTTGCCTTTAAGGGGCTGTAACCCCTATAGGGGGTCATCTGACAACTTCTAACATATGGAGACTTGTGTAGAGCTAAATGAGCTGAACATTTAAGCAAGCAACAGCTTTTCTCTATCTGCAATAGTTTTCATTCTATAGGCCAAAAACTTCTATTTTTTTGCCTTTAAGGGGCCATAACCCCTATAAGGGGTCATCTGACAACTTTGACCCTATGGAGACTTTTGTAGAGCTAAATGAGCTGAACATTTAAGCAAGCAACAGCTTTTCTCTATCTGCAATAGTTTTCATTCTATAGGCCAAAAACACTATTTTTTGCCTTTAAGGGGCTGTAACCCCTAAAAGGGGTCATCTGACAACTTCGACCCTATGGAGGCTTGTGTAGAGCTAAACGAGCTGAACATTTAAGCAAGCAACAGCTTTTCTCTATCTGCAATAGTTTTCATTCTATAGGCCAAAAACTCTATTTTTTGCCTTTAAGGGGCCATAACCCCTATAAGGGGTCATCTGACAACTTTGACCTTATGGAGACTTTTGTAGAGCTAAATGAGCTGAACATTTAAGCAAGCAACAGCTTCTCTCTATCTGCAATAGTTTTCATTCCATAGGCCAAAAACATGAAAAAATGCTATTTTTTACCTTTAAGGGGCCGTAACTCCCATAAGGGGTCATCTGACAACTTCGACTCAATGGAGACTTTTGTAGAGCTTTTGATGCTGAAGCAGTAGCGTGGCATCAGATTTCATCTATCTCTTATACTTTTTGATTTACAAGCCAAAAACAGTAGTCTGACCCCCCTGGTCTATTTTTAGCAACAGCGGCCATGTTTTTCGACAAATCAAAAATCCCCACATCAGTTCTGTGGGGGATACCCTAAAGTACCACAAGACCAAATTTGGTTTGAATCTGTGCAGCCGTTTCAGAGGAGAAGAAGTTTGAAGAAAAGTTAACGACGACGGACGACGACGACGACGGACGACGACGACGGACGCCAAGTGATGGCAATAGCTCACATGGCCTTTGGCCAGGTGAGCTAAAAAGTTATTCTTCACATTTAAAGGGCCACAACTCCCTTTTGGAGTCTTCTGACAAAATCGACCCAAAGGAGACATTTGTAGAGTTTATCATGCTTCAGATTTTCTCTATCTATTATACTTTTGATTTATATAAATAAGTCAAAAACTAAGGTCTTCCTCCTGTTCCTTTTTTAGCAATAGCGGCCATGTTTTTTTTTTTTGGTCGGCAGTCACCATTTTTGCAGCTTTGGTAGGGTACATTCAATAGATGTTGTGTGGAAAGTAACAGAGCAATCCCTAAAATATGTAGTTTCAGATGAGAAGGGCAACAACCATGCAATAACTCAGCTAGCTAGGTTATCTATCGATTACAATGCTCAACTCGTCACCCATTATTGTCACTAAGTGGGATTGACCTGAACTTTTCAAAATTCATGCAGAAAAAGAAGGCCACAGCCGGCATCTGAACCATATGGCCTGCTTATCATCCCTAAATGCAACTTCCATATCACTTTGGTTGAAGTGGTACTTGCATGTTAGCAGGAATTAACTTTAATCATTCTTCTGTATGTGGTCATCCATGTGGAATATATAGGGGACAGCCAGCATCCAAAGCATGCATTGTGCTAAGCATCACTAGGTGCACCTACCAGTTGGTGTGGCACTTGTCAGTAAGCAGGAATGAACTTGAACCATTTTCTGTAAGTGGTCATCAATGCTGAAAATATAGGTCAGATCCAGCATCTGAAGCATGCATTGTGCTAAGCATCAATAGGTGCACCTACCATACCAATATGATTGATGTGGCACTTGTCAGTAAGTGGGAATTTGGAAATGTGAGGATTTGGGACAGATGGACAAACACACGAACGGACTAGAACACTCTATGCCCCTCTACTTTTGTAGGCATGGCATAAAAATAGTTAAATTAAAAGCATCCTTGGGTCAGTCTTCCAAGATGTCATTCATATGTACAGTTTTGGGGTTTTTTTTTGGCTTGGCAATTTGTTGTTAGTTTGTTTTATAAATCATCTATAAATCATTTTATTCATTTTTTTTGGGGGGGGGGGCAAAGAAATGAAAATAAATAACAAAATCATTAGAGGTAACTATAATTTTATGTATAAAATAATAGGTACAAATTAAACACCAAAACAGATTACAAGAAGAACATTAGTGTAAATTAGAACAATGCACCCTTTTCCAATCTACAAACAAGTTAGATGAACAGTTAGCACTAAATTTGATAAACATATATAATGTAAGAGTAGATAAGAACTAAAATTTGATCAAAAAAGTATTTTCTTTAATCAGCAACTTGTAAAAAAATCTCTGCAAGCAAAAAACATCCCACATCTGACAAAATACAAAATACCTAGGTGGGTGTCAATAGATGCATTATATCCATTATATCGAGTGTGTGTGTGTGTGTGTCCATTTATCAAGTAGTAACATCTCATCAGCAGCATTAATTTTATCAAAATAATTGTAAGATCCATAAAGTGTCAAAATAAAATACCGTGGATTCATGAATTTTCTATGCAACCAATTTTTTTCATTATGAAAGATGATCAAATTGTAGATTCTTAAATTTGTGCTTCACAAGTCTGCAGCATACACATAAATGTTAAACCTCCTTTTCTTGGGATATCAAATTCTGTGAGTTGCAGCCATCAGTGAACACCACGAAAATTTATACCCCACGAATAATGATGAAACCACAGTAGATATTTTTCTTTTTAAATTTGACAAATTAGAACTGATTTCATAAAAATAAGTCCATTTGAGAAAGTATTGAATATAAGGAACAATGTTGAAGTGGCATCATGGACTTTTAAGACATCAGCTTTCAAATCTCTGCCACAATATCAACCTTATGTTCCCCATGATAATAAAATATAATAGAACAAAAAAACATATCTCTTGCCTAACTACAATTATAATCTACAAAGTATTCCATTGCATAAATATTGTACATGTAAGTTATACAAAAATTGCAGAACAATTATGATTATGTCTAAGATTTCCTAGGCTTTGAAAATAATATTCAATTTCATAAATTTTGAAAAAAACATAAATGAGTAGTTTATTCAGTAGGTACCATGAAACAAAAGTATAAATATTAATACAAACCATTTAAAAATGGAAATATTGGGCATTTTAACAAAAATGTTGATTAACTTATTCATATAGAATTCAGATATATCCAAAGAAGGGAACTATTGGTCATGACAAAAATGCCCTTCTTACATTATAACAAGAGTTATCACTAAAGTATGTCTCGCCTGCCCGCATCATCAGAAATAATTATTCTTTCTTACTTCCACTATATTTTGAATTTACATGGATTTTCAGTTTCTGAGATCAAAAGATGTTTATAGAACTTGAACATTGCTAATATATGCAATAAAAATAATCAAACAACCAGAAAATCAAGGTCAAGGTCAAAAGATGGGGATGCATAAGCTATTACTCAGGCATATGCATACCAAGTTTCATCAACCTAGGACCAATAATACTTGAGATATGGAGGTGTTTGCAAAACATTAACATTGTTATTACATATATATGTATTGAAAATTGTCAAAGTCACTCAACCAGAAAATCAAGGTCAAAGTCAAAAGATGGGGATTGCTCAGGCATATGCATACCAAGTTTCATTAACCTAGAACCTATAGTTCTTCAGATATGGAGGTGCTCCCAAAACTTTTCCATTACTATTATGTGTATTGAAAATTGTCAAAGTCACTAAACCGGAAAATCAAGATCAAGGTCAAAAGAGGGGGATGTAACTGTGCTAAGCTACTACTGGGTCATATGCACACCAAGTTTCATCAACCCAGGACCTAAAGTTCTTGAGATATGGAGGTGCTCATAAAACTTTTCCAAAAAGTTAACACCGCGGCCGCCGCTGGTAAAGAAACACCTATGTCCTGCTTTGTTTCGCAGGTGAGACAAAAACCCTGTATGATATTAAATCTTCTATTTGAAATCAAAATACTAAAGACTATTCTGATAAAATTTGGAATGAACACTTAGTTGAGCCTTTTTTTTTAAACAAGAGTTAACACTAAAGTATGTCTCGCCTGCCGGCACCATCAGAAACAATTATTCTTTCTTACTTCCACTATATTTTGAATTAACATGGATTTTCAGTTTCTGAGATCAAAAGATGTTTATAGAACCTATACATTGCAAATATATGCAATAAAAATAATCAAAGTCACTCAACCGGAAAATCAAGGTCAAGGTCAAAAGATAAGGATGTAACTGTGCTAAGCTACTACTGGGACATATGCATACCAAGTTTCATCAACCTAGGACTTATAGTTCTTGAGATATGGAGGTGCTCGCAAAACTTTTCCATTGCTATTATATGTATTGAAAATTGTCAAAGTCACTCAACCAAAAAATCAAGGTCAAAGTCAAAAGATGGGGATGCAACTATGCTGAGCTACTACTGGGGCATACCCATACCAAGTTTCATCAACCTAGGACTTATAGTTCTTGAGATATGGAGTTGCTCGCAAAACTTTTCCATTGCTATTATATGAATTGAAAATTGTCAAAGTCACTCAACCAAAAAATCAAGGTCACAGTCAAAAGATGGGGATGCAACTGTGCTAAGCTACTACTGGGGCATATGCATACCAAGTTTCATCAACCTAGGACTTA
Organism: Arcuatula senhousia; assembly: GCA_963971305.1. NCBI lineage: Eukaryota > Metazoa > Mollusca > Bivalvia > Mytilida > Mytilidae > Arcuatula > Arcuatula senhousia. Next base: position 45,469,322 of record OZ020315.1, read on the forward strand.
TAGTTCTTGAGATATGGAGGTGCTCGCAAAACTTTTCCATTGCTATTATATGTATTGAAAATTGTCAAAGTCACTCAACCGGAAAATCAAGGTCAAGGTCAAAAGATGGGGATGCAACTGTGCTAAGCTACTACTGGGGCATATGCATACCAAGTTTCATCAACCCAGGACCTATAGTTCTTGAGATATGGAGGTGCTCATAAAACTTTTCCAAAAAGTTAACGCCGCCGTCGCCGCCGCCGGTGAAGTAACACCTATGTCCCGCTCTGCTTCGCAGGCGAGACAAAAAACTAAAAATTCTCATTGTATGCAACTCTTGTACTTTTGTCCTACAGCTATTAGGTGGTTATTGATTATTTTTTTAATCCATCAGTACAATAATTATATTACCAATGAAAGTTAAATATATTATCTATGCATTCTTGTGGATTCTTGTTCCTTGTTAAATTAGAGAAAAAATCACTGTTAGTTGATTAACAGAACATTGAGTTTAAGTATGGAAAAATTTCACATACATGTACTATAAATTTTTGCAATAACAGATTTCAGTCAACTGAGCAAAATCCGACATCTTTACAATTTCAAACTTGCAAAAAAGGTAAAACTATTTCTTAGGGAATGAATTGATTACACTCTAGAAAATGTGAATCTAATTACCAGTAGACATGTTTAAATCTGTTAAATCAGAGCAAATGAGAAATAGTAAAAAATATACCAACAAAACAATTAAAATCAGAGATAACAAAATACATACTGTAAACCAATTAATTTTCGCAACTACAATATTTTGCGTTTAAGTGTCTTAGGGCTATTTCGCGGCTATTTATTTTTGCATTTTGTTGTAAAAACAATTAAATTACTTAAAAATGAGTTAATTTGCAACGATATATTTTCACGAATTTCTGTTTCTCACGAAATCGGCGAATATAAATCACTTGCGAAATTAAGTTGGTTTACAGTTAATTAAAGTTTTCACAACAAAAATAATACAGAAAATTTACTTAAACATCAAAATTGAGGTAATTGTGAAATGTATTACATTAAAAGAGTAGCAAGCTGTTATGACAAAGTTAAAACATATCAGAACCCATAATGTGTAAAGACAATTACTAATACAAAATATAAACAAAGATAAAAACCCACAACATAAATATAACAAACATAAAACCAATAAATAAATAAAATACAAATTATATAGGCTAATAAATTAAAACCTTAAAAGCACCTTGTTAGATATGTGAAGCAAAAATGTCACATTTTGATCAATATATTGTTCTTTAGTTGAAATATTTTTCCTCTCAATGAATAACTTTTTTTTTACTTCAGCCTAATATTTCATGTTTTAAAAGAGATCAGATTCTTTCATAAGAACTAAGGAAACCAGTCAGGCGAGACAAATTCAGAAAGCGCTATGTCTTAAAGAACTTGGGTAAGATTTCTATATAATTCTAATGTTTTCCCGAAATATGCAAGTAGGAGTAATGCAAAAAATTTTAAAAATCCAGGATTTTTGGCAATATTTAATGTTTTCCCTTAGAAAGTATGTTTGTCCATGAATTAAAAGTCAGTCATATTTTTTAAAAGTATCTTTTGGGAAATTCAGGCAAAGACTATATTTTATGCCAACATGTACATGTACATCACAAACAGTAATTATTTGAATTCTTTACAATTCATTAAACACACCCATACAAATTTTTTCACTGCATCAAAGTGAATTTTGTCCCTAGTTCTTAGACTTTAAATCTGAAATAATGTGTGTTGCGTAGTAAATGTTCTTCACCATTCTAACATCTACAATAGTAATGTTTTTGCAATGTAACTAAATGAAAAAATAAAAATCTAAAATTTCAAAACTGATAAAAACAAACTATACAAACTAATCAATTAGAACCCAATAATACAATACACAAACTAAAATTTTAACAACATTTAAACAAAACAAAAAATGCCCAAATAATCTTTTTACACATATAAATAATAATTGTTTTAAAAAACAAAAAATATACTCTTATAACAATGAAATTACAATATAACAAAACAAAACTATAAAACAGTTTAAGTAAACTTTGCCAAAAGATTCAGTTTAATAATATACAGTTTGTAAACAATACTGCAAGTGTAGTTTTGTGTGTGGGGCCAAAAATATCCACCAAAATATCCACTATTTACCATTTTTATACCTCTTTACCTAATATAACCATAACAAAGCAGTGTATGTGTATAAACCTTTTAAGGAAAGATTCAAACCATCTGTGAGTCCATGGATATTGACCTCTTTAATTTTTTCTACAAATATATAATATGGCAACACACAAAAAACAAGCTAAAAACCCAACAACTTTCCATCATATGCAGTCCCTTACAGATTAAACATCAGAACACACTAAAAAGCACTGAAAGGACTTGTCAACAAAGCTGTTATATGACTTGCAATGCATAAACATTAATGGAGTAATATCAAAACTTAAGCATTAAGTATATTAAGTATATTTAGCCATTTTACACAGTTTATATAAGGAATGTTGATTATGCTCCTAAAGGAGAATAAAAAGCCAAGGTGTTTGATTAAAATAAAAAACAAAAGAGTATTTAATATCTCTTTAACATAATTTGATTCGATACACTTGGCTTTTTGCATTATTTTAAGATCTTAATCTTAAAACAAAACAAAAAAAGAAAAGAAAATATTCATCTAAAAATGTTTTACGTATGCATTTGATTTTCAAGATATTAAAATATTTAAAGTAAATAAAATTCAAAACAAAAATATTTTCATCTAACAAATAAAACTCTTCTTGTTTTTTTCAAGCAATACAAAAAACAAAACTCATAACAAAAAAATAACTACCTTGAAACCAAACGAGTCACATACTAGGTGTCTAAGGTGTAGCTTTGTTATAGAGCTTTAACTGAAACATTTTTGTTTTTCATTTTTTTTTTTATCAATTTGTTATTTATTGCAACAAAATAACTTGAATAGTATTATAGTAGTATTTTTTTGCAGCTGTTAACCAGTTTAAAATTTTAAGATTTCAGCCAAGTTCACAAATATTGATTTACAAGTATTTCCTTCATTGCATTCATGTTATTTCATAACATGGGTATTTTAAAATTTCATGAAATGTCCCATCCCAAAATCCTTGAAATTTAATATTGTCAAAAATAAGAATATATTGTGATACTGATGAAGGCCTGAGGCCGAAACGTCTAATAAATGGTGTATTTAAACAATTGGATTTAAGTATAGTTCCCTATGGATTTTTAAGAAACAAATAAAAATAAGTATGTTTACAGTTTGTTTTGTATATTAAATACAATGTAAATACATGACTTTTAACATGTTGGTGGTACCCCTAACATGACATGATGGGCATTCTGCCACTAGGAAACATACCGAATTGCCCTTATTGATTATGCATCCCAAAAATGACTTAATTGAACTAAAAAAAAGAATAGTTTTGTTTTTGTTTTGAACAAGTATTTTTGAATGTGTAAATAAATTCGTAATACAGACAATTTTAATCATTGTTATCAAAATATAAACATAAACTTGTAAACACAGCATTATACATAAAATAAAAGTTTTTTTGAGATTTTTTATAAGCATTTCCAGATCACTTGTGAGAAAAAGGGAAAGGAAAAACAGCTGCTTTCTTTGTGTCTTCACTGATGACCTCTGGCCTTTGACCTTGTCCTTGGACTGTTGTTGTAACTATGGAAACCATTTTCTTCACTCTTGTATTGCGGAGGTTCCTCAATTGGCTCTTCATCACTCTCCTCTGAATCACTCCTAACATCCTTCATCTAAATAAAAAAATAAAATTCATGGAATGGAAAAAGAAAGAACTTTAACATAAAAAAACTATCAATGTGCTCTTTTTCGGAAATTATTCAACATCAAAAAATAAATTTATTCATTTTAAGTCTTAAAGATGTGTATTGAATCTTTATCTTTATCTCTTTTTTGTTCTGCTTTCAATTTAAGAAATTTTATATCAAGACAATATCTTTAAAAACCTGCCAAAATATAAATAGCTGCCAAAATAAATAAAGATTTGAACTATGAGCAAGCTCATCGAAGGCATTACAACTCAAGATTAACTTGAACATAAAAATATCTTCATGCACATATAAAGTTCCATCACAAAATTTTTAAGGAGATGAGCTTAATTACAAAACACAAACATTGACTTTTCATGGACTTTTTCTACAATGTAACTATTTGGATCTGATCATAGAATTTCAGTATATTGCAACTACTTCGACTTTGGCGGCAAATGAAATAAAATATGCTAGCTGTATGAGCAGAATATTCTTGAAGTAAATAAATATACAAAAAAATGTATAACGGTTATCTAACTAGCATGAAATTATGCTTTGTAAATTAAATGTAAGAATGTAGCTTTGTTATATCTTTATTATAAAGATGATAAGTTTACATGCAAATGAATCAAATCTTGAATAGAATGGGACTCCATGCCAATGCTGATTGCTGCATACAAATTATCATGAGGCAGTTTTAAGAAGTTACTGACAAAACTATTATGAAAATATTTTTCCACATTTATCATGTTATAACCCAGAATTTAACTTTGTGAAATCCTGTAAAAAAAGTCAGTCAAGCAAGAATTTAGGAAAGCAGAAAGCAGAAACCCATGTATAAAAATAGCTCTATGCAGTGCATGCATACCTCTTATTAGTTTTTTTATCACCCTAAAAAAACTTTGTTTACAGGGATTAATCTCATTGACAATACACAGAGGGAAAATTCAGAGTTCATGGACAATTCCCTATTTTTGTAATTAGTGAGTTATCTCCCATCTGCAAGAGTTATCCTCCATTATGGTAGGTATTTACATTGCAATGAATGGGAAACATTAGGATTTTATTTATTATAAATTATCTAACGGAATTATTGGATCTGGTAAGGTTAGGAAATCATGTTAAATACATTTTTGAAAATAACTATAGTTAACTTTTAGAATATTTTTGACCAACTAAAAAATAGATGCAGATAAACTTAAATTTTCCCACAGTAACTCGTATAAAATACCTTCTGGAAAGAGAAGATAAATCTTCAAATGAAAGATAACTCACTTTATACGAAAAGAGGGAATACACAGAGGGAAAATTCAGAGTTCATAGACAATACACAGAGGTAAAACTCAAGAGTTCATGGACTAAACAGAGGTAAAACTCAAGAGTTGGTTGGTTATTCTTTACAAATACTTTCCCTTGCAACCCCTTTCCCCTTTTTTCCCCCATCACACAAACACAATCACAAACCTCTCCAGCTGTTAGTTTTCGTTTGGCTATTCTCAGAATCATGTACGTCCAGACAATGTGTAGCACTTGTAGGACGTACAGTAATACGTTAAAGAAAGTATGAGATGGGCAACCCAATAGGCCTGGAACTGTTGTTGATTCTATAGAGGCAGAATATATAACACTGGAAAAGAAATAAACATAGTGTCTTAGTTGTGAAAATTATCACAGAACCTATCCCATGTGTGAACCTCTCAAAGTCTATCACGTTTTTTATAAACATAATTTAAAATGCTTTTAAAGTTGTGTAACTACTGATGCAAAATTAAACTTGACCTATATCTAAGTGTACTCAACAGCTGTACCAAATGTCATTCAAATCCCTTGACGCGTTTTCAAGTCATCATCTTTTTACACAGGGAAATTTGCTGAATTTTATTCAAATGAAATTCATGTAAATCCTCATTGCAGATGAATTTCATTTCAACAAAATTTCTTGTAAAATTTGAGGTACACATAATAAATATGTACATACTGGTACTAGTTTACAAAGTTTACAAGCATTAGCATCTATTTTTTTAAAGTCATTTTTTTAAGGAAATACTCACATCAGTCCTGGGGCGCTTTCCATTATGCAGTTTGCACCAGTTGAACCTTAAATTTGTGTTCCATTACCTGGGTCGGCACAAGCGGTTTGCAGCAAAAGACAAACCAGACAAACCGTTGACGACACAAAATAAACAAGTGTGAACCGCATAATGGAAAGCCACCCTGTAAAGCTGTTCTATGAAACTCAGACCAGTAAAAGGGCACTTTTCAACACATTATACTCTTCAAAGCAACAAAGTCAAAAACATAGAAGTTCATGTCAAGCCAAATTCTTTCCCTAATATAAATGAAAACAAAAAGACAGTTCCTGGCCAATCGCCAGAATTCTGAGAAGGGGGTGTGGGAAAGGGGCTGTGAAGGGGTCCACTACCTGTTACAGAAAATTTTCTGAAGTCGGCCCATTTTCGTGGGCTTTGGTTTAATCCTAGAGAGCTTTTCATTACTTTTTCAAAAGGGGGAAGGATTGCACCAAACCCACCCCACCCCACCCCCTTCAGATGGCCTTCAGTTTGTATACTGATTTAATTCTAAGTTTTGTTTAGCATACTTCTGCAAGTTTTCTGAGATCATTTTTTGATTACTGTTTAATCATTTATTTTCGTGGGGATAACATTTTGTGGTTTAGAACTCAAAACTGAATTAGAGGGGACAAATTTTCGTGGACTTTAAATTTTGAAATACACTCATCAACTAAATATTTTAAATTCGTGGGGATTCAATTTCGTGGATTTTCCTTAACCACGAAATAAACGAAATTAAATCCCCCACGAATATTTCTGCTTCTGCAGTATAAGTCTACACTCTAAGTGAGTGCTAGGACTCAATACCCTTTTAAACTCACACGAGCATCAAATCTGGATGTTTTATGGAATAGAACACTGAAGAAGTAACTGATAAGTGATCATAACAAAGACCACTCTTATCAATCAGGCCCTGGATACAATTTGAATGTACACATACAATTTGTTAGTACATGCATATACATATATCATGTATATCTGTGCATTGGATGCCAACTAGTTTCCTAATTGAAACTATTATTACAATACACAAAAAGCAAGCTTAGGATAGATTCATGCACAGTGTCCCATATACAATATATGCACTTTATACCTATAAAAGAATGAAATGTCTTAATATACAAAATGATAAATGGTTAATCCAAGCATGAAGAGTCCAAATTTATATAAATTTCTAATGATTGTTTTCTTCATTGTAAATAAACTCCTTGAACTTTTGGACACTTTCATACCAAAGCTTTATGCATGCGCAATAATGTTTAGGATATAATATTTTCAACTAGTTCCAACCCGCAAAGACATTTCTATCAATTTTGTAAATTTACAACTATCTTGTATAAACAAGAATATGTCCAAAAGACCTGAAGACATAATGCCCCATCTCCCAACATTTAGAACCAACAGACCTGAACACTATATGCCCCTTCTTTTGTAGATGGGGCATAAAAATGCCTTATCATTAAACCTACCACTATAACTGTAAATTAAGATCATCTTGAATCATTAAATTTGAAACTCATATAAAAAGTAATGAATGGATTCTTTTTTAACTGCTTGGATTTTCCATTTTTCCTGTACACCCCTCTCCACATCGTGCATAGACAAACCTGTCCATTACTAATTTTTTTAATGACAATCCTCAAGATTGAGAAGGTCCACATGATGTGGAGAACCACCAATACATAGAGGAGGCCATTAAATATGAGGAATGTGACACTTTCCCTCGCGCCTGGTATCACCGTAATGGATTCAACGGAAGTCGAATAAACCACACTAAAACAAAATGATAAAGAGATATAAAGTCAGTTTTTGCCTCCATCCCTCTAAAGTTTAAATGGCGCTTGCTACACTTTAAGAATGAGTTAAGTGTCTGTAACACCTTTATTCTAACTAGTAAAAACATTATTCAATTTAATTTGAATCACACTAACATCAGCTGCCAATTAGTGACCAAAAACAGCTAAAAATGCAAAAAGCAAAAGCAAATATCAATAGATTTAAGAAACCTCTGTTTATCGTAAATTGGGATATTTTGGATGTAGTTTTATTTTGGTTTATTTGGTGCCTCACCTAAATGTGCCAAAATTAAACACACCAAATTATGTTAAGAATGCATAGAATTAAGGTATTACAAACAATTGGGAGATATGGCGTGTTAACAAAAATAGTAGGCCGTAACAATGTAAATAAAAAATAAATCCTTTATTAAAAATTTCATTTTTTTTTTATTTCTTAATGACCATTTGTGTTTTCTTAATATAGTAATTAGTAAAGATATGATATAATTACTTGTTTGTCAAATCATCATTAGACATCAAATGTCTTAATTTTAAAGGCCTATTTATAGGCGAGCGGCGGAAAGGGTCTTGACAAAAATTTAAATTACCCAAAAACCTCATGGGATATTTTTAACTATATGGATAGTTTAATATTTCAGCATCAATAATATCGATGTTTGCCATTTGGAATCTGGTCAGAACATGAAAAAATTAAAGGTCAAAGGTCACTACCCAAAATCTAAAAGTTTGAGTCTGCAAACATTAAGGCAACTAAAATGTTACAAAATGTGGTTAAAAGTTAGAAAATAAAGACTAAATATTACTTACATATATAAGTGAATATAAATCATTCACTTTTGGTCTCCTTGAAGAAAATTATTACGTCAATTTTTCTATTTTTAGAAAAGGGTCAAATTATTTAGATTTTTGTGTATAAAAGTTTGAATTGCGAAAAAAAGAATTCACATTTTCACTCACTTTTTTCCTCTATTTGTAAAACATTATCTTATCTTTCGTTTGTAACAAAAATAAATGGTTCAAATGTGTTCATTGACTCAAAAATACCACATTTGTTGATAATACCAGAATATTAGGTTTTTAATAAAAAGTGTACTGAGTTACCATTAACATGTTTAAAACGGAATAGGAATCAAAAACCAACAACAATATCCTAAATCCAACTAGTTAAGTAGAGAACAATAACTTTGCACAGAAAAAAAAGAAAGAAAATCATCGAAAAACTAACTAAAAAGCACATAAGAGTAAAGTGGCGAATAGAGGTTTTAAAAACTTTTAAGTTTTATAACTTAATAACAAACCTTTGGCGATATTTTGGACTTAAAAGAGAGGTAAGAGTTTTGGTTTTCAGAACATATTAGTTTGACGCCTCTAAAATGGTCAGAACATTGTGCAATTTGAGCTCAAAGATTAGACATTGTTAAGCGTGAAGTCATAAGTTCAAAAGACGACCAAATCATTGTACAATGACGGCTCCAGTAGGTGGGGTGTTCCGGGAGCCCCTAATGTCGCTTTGTGACAAAATGTTAAAAAAAAATCTTATAGATTTCAGGCAAAACTGTCATGAACATCTTCAACAACATTGCTTTATGTAGAGCCCTCCCCCTTTTTTCGAAAATTTCTTGATTTGCTCCTGGATGCTTACGTGTACAGTTTATACTTTTAGTTTCAAATATATAGTCTAGTAACATAATTTCAAATATTTTCGCCAAAATATACGGCATTAATTTATTGTTTTTCTGCAATCGAATTTTTATTCAGTTCAACATATCAAACGCACCTCAAAAGTCAAGTACACCTTTCACAAATTTTTGACTTTGCTTTTATCAAACATCGCAGGTTAAAAATTATAGCAAAGACCAAATAATAAATTTCTTGTGTTCACACAAACCCAAAACTAGCACATATTCTTCATAATTACACCAAAAAATGAAAATTCTTACAATTACTAATCAATCAGATTATAGTTAAAATGTAAATACGGGACACTCCGACAGTTTTCCGAGTCATCTGCAGTCAATTTTCTCAAAATCTTACATATTCAATTAAGTATAACTTTATTATCATTCGTCAGAAGTATGAAGTTTTAACTAAAAAGTAGCCTTACAACATTTTCTTGATCTAAGTATACAATTTGTTTAATTCAAATGACAATTAATGTTGCAAAAGTTAAAATTAACGTGTATTTTTGCTACTTTTATTCGTGATTTTTAATTCGATAAAAATTGTAGAAATCTATTATTGTTTTTGAAAATTTCAATTGCAAACAAAGAATTGAGCAAAATATTTCATGATGTGATTTACAATTTTTGTTCGTGTGTGTTTTTTTAGGTAAAAAAAAAATAATTTTAAAAATCAAGCCGTTAAAGATTTTCATAGGGTACATGTACAAAACAACATTTTTTGATATCTTCTGACCATATTCAACTTGTCAAACATATATATCCATAAAATAGATTAATCAACCTTTAATTTGAGTTCAAAAAATCTCATGAGGTTTTTGGGTAATTTAAACTTTTTAATTAGACGACTTTTTCGATATCCGCCGCTCGCCTATTATAAACTAATTAGCTTGGGTTTGAAAAAAAAACCCTTATCTAATTAATGCATGTAAAACAGAAGAACTGTGAATATCAATTCAGTTAACTTATGATTGTAAAGATGATGTAAAGTATCAAAGAAGATTTTTATCCGAAAGCGCCAAAATAAAACACACCAAAATTAAACATGGCCATTTTGATCTAAAACCGCCAAAATATCCCTACACCAAAATATCCCAATTTACGGTAATACTTTAATTTTTTTTAGAACAAATCAATATTCATTAATTATTAAACAAATGCATTAGCCATACTTAAATAATAAAGCAAGGGAGATAATCCATAGGAAAATTGACCCAATAATAAAAATAAAATATTGTTATGTAGACAAAAATATAAGCTGGTGACCTCCTGGTTTTTATTGTTTCATTTAAAAAAATATTGATTGACATTGATTTGAATGAAATAAACAAAAATAAAATGTGTCAAACAGACACAGCGCTCCACCTTTATATTTATCAAACAGCTAGGTTATCTATCAATTACAAAGTTCACCTCATTTCCTGTATTTGTCAATAGGTGGGAATTGACTTGAACTTTTCAAGATTTTTATTATTTTTAAGTGCTCGTTCATGCAGTAAAAAAAGGTCACAGCCAGCATCTGAACTATATGTCTTGCTAATCATCCCTAGATGCACCTACCATATTACTTTGGTTGAAATTGTACTTGCCTGTTAGCAGGAATAAACCTTAATCATTCTTCTGTTAGTCATCATCCATGTGCAATATAAAGGTCACAACTAACATCTGAAGCATGCATAGTGCTAAGCATAACTAGGTGCACCTACCATACCAATATGGTTGATGTAGCACTTGTCGGTAAGTGGGAATTAGGAAATATGAGGATTTTGGACAGACAGACGAATGGACTATAAGACCCAAACACTATATGCCACTCTATTTTCAGGCAAGGTATAAAAAGGGAGTTTAAATTTGTAGAATTATTCTGAAACAAGATTTATCGCTAATTTTTGGATTTTCCTATATAATCCATTGTAATTTGGGGAAATTTGAACATAAATATTTTTAAAACAAGCCTGGAAAGGTGGGTCCAATATTCATAGATAAGAAATAGTATTTACCCAGTACTTACATGTAGAGATAAAAAAAAATTGCCATTTAAAATTTGTGGTTATTTTTGGGGTCAGGTGTCCTCACTAACCTTTAGAGAGGCAAAGAATATAAATTAAATAAAGATTGCCATTATTGGTCAATGGTGTGCCTAGATATACCCACCAAATGGTTTGTTTGACATTCACAAAATATTTTAGATTCACACCTCCTCCAGACCTGATTTTTTTCAGCTGCATCAATTCGTACGAAATTTGGGTATGTACGAAAATGGGGTTACCGACGATAACCCTATTTTCGTACACATAAGGAATTTTATATTGTTCTATAAAAACTTTTAATACTAAACCAAATTTGTGTAGTTATTATTATTGACCAAACATCCTTTTGTTATAGCATGTAGTAAAATTGCATTTTTGGGTCAATCATGTTCATCTTTGGTCAGTTTTCATAAAAATGACAGAAAATTTTATCAAAATAATATTTGCCCGTCCACCCTTTATTTTCAAGCATCTGTCTGTGTAGGTGTTTAAAGCCCTTTATCAATGCACCTGGGGCCATTCAGTCCCGTCAGTATTAATGGTGGAGGAAACAGGACCACCTACCTTAATAGGCAGGTAACTGACAAACCTAATCACATACAGTTGGGAAGTCCCTTTTTTGTTAAACAGGACTTGAACACCAACTGAGGTGATCGCCTGGTGATCAATAGTGTGGTGCTTAAACTGGTGCCTTATTTTCAAGCAATTTAGATGAGAATCTAGGAATCATTTTATTATGGCCTAACCACGAAATCTGTGAAAAATAAGTATGTTTTACAGTTATCTTAAGCTATACATCACCACTGACTTACAAGAATGGAAATACAATGAGTCTTGTTATTATCCAGACAACCAGGAAAACAACAAACAAGGCGGTGGATAACACTTCTCTCTTGGCATAGTTGGCCATTTTAGCACCCTGTAATCAAATAAAAAATTAAAGTTTGTTTTTGTCTGCAAAAGTTATCATGTCTTCCCCAATTTCTTGTTATACAAAAACAAGTGTGGCCACTAAAAGTATGTCTCGCCTGCCAGCACTATCACTAAAATCAACTACCTAAGCTTTCATTTCTTGATATAAACACAAAAAGTGTTTGTATACCCAATATCAGATCTATGCCTAGCTATTATACTTTTTTTACAATTCATTGTCCACACAAGTATTACAAAAAAGTCTGCCTGAGAAAAAGACCTATGTTGAGAGTCACTGGAGCGTAAAAATGGGACCATGGTCACAGTTGCATAGACCATAACCTCAACTGTCTGTATACCCAATATCAGATGACTAGCTATTATTCTTTTCCAGCAATTCATCGTCCACAAAAGTCTTACAAAAAAGTTTTCGGCCTGAAAAAGACCTAAGTTTACAAAGTCACTAGAGCGTGAAAATGGGGTCAGGGTCAATTGGCATGGTGGCAATTACGAAAACCATAATATCAACTGTCTGTATACCCAATATCAGATGCCTAGCTAATATACTTTTCCAGCAATTCATCGTCCACAGAAGTCTTACAAAAAGCTTTTTATGGCCTTAAAAAAAGTTCACAGAGTCATTGGAGCATGAAAACAGGGTCAGGGTCAGGGTCAAATGGCATGGTGGCAGTTGCATAGACCATAACCTGTACTAAATATCAGATGCCTAGCTATTATACTTTTCAAGCAATCCATTGTCCACAAAAGTCTTACAAAAAAGTTTACGCAGCTGCCGCCGTCGCCGGAGCCGCCGCTGGAAAGTAATACCTATGTCTCGCCTTCCGCGACTATTCGAGACAAAAAACTATCTCCCAATATTTACCACTTGGTGACTGTTGCTATGAATGGAAGAACAAATGGCTCCCTTGATGTCATGGGCTCAAAAACATTGAACAACATGAAATCACTGTTGTTACTGACATATTATCAGCCAATGGAAGATAAATTCAAAATTATGACAGATGAAATGATTCATGTTTGTTTTGATTAGTGTTTTGCTGTTTATTGTATTGAGATGTTACTACAGAAATGACAGAACCCCAAGATAGTAATGAAAGAGGGAACTTTAGGCCATAAAAGCTTATTAAACTAACCATTCCTTTTGAAATACCTGTACCAAGTCAGGACAATTGTCATCTTCAATATCTCTGGTATGTCTTCCAGTGCCTTGTTTTGTCATTTCTCCTATAAAAATTGAGATTGAACCTCCAATTTCAGTAGTTTTGTTATTACCTTTTTTTGTAGCCTCTCTAGCATGTCTAGTGGCATTATTATTTTAAAAGCTAGCAGATAGGTTGTTTGAGCAGATGAATTTAACAGAAAATCTACACTTTAATAATGTACATGTATATTTTCTTACTTACTGCAAGGAAATAATCGACTGCATCATGTACACACAGCACCAGAGTACCAATCCTGACAAAGTTGGTCACCCAGGAAAAGAACACCAGGGCAACGGTGACAAGGTGGTGGGTAACCATTTCATAAAAATCCTGTAAATAAAACAAGAGTTGACATTAAAATACCATGGTGATTGTTATTAGGTTGACCATCTCATAAAAAACCTTCAAAATAAAAGTTTATTGAACATGACAGGTGTGCTATAGCAGGCAGGAACTGCTTACTGTTCCTGAGCACCTGGGTTCACTCTTCTTACAACTTGAGTTTGGGTTGTTGATATCCATTTGATTTTGTGTTTTGTGTTTCTTTGTGCTGTTCTTGTTTGTGTTTACTGGTTTTGTCGTTGCCCTTTCAGACTTTTGACACTCGAATGCCCAATTGGTGCCTCTTTGCTTCTTTATTGCATACTGCCATTTTAGTAACAACTTTGTTGTTTTCATTGTTGGCAGTCAACAACCAAATTCTGAACCCAACAAAGAGTGAATCTTATTTTGGTTGCTTCTAGCAACATGCCAAACCATAAAATTAAGAATCCAATGAAATATCCTGATCAACTCAGAAAATATTTCCTAAATTGCCCAGTAAATACACAAATTTACTGATAGATTTAGGAAATTCATGTATTTCCTGATGGATTTAGGAAATTCACGTATTTACTGATTACACAAATTTACTGTAACATATATAAGAAACATTTGAGCCTTTTTACTCAAACTATTTTGATATGCTCAGACTGTGATCTATGGTGATTCAGATATCAAATTACCTTTCTTTTGTGATCAGTGGATAAAGAGAACAACAAACTCCAGTAAAATCCAAGTTCTATTGCATAGTACCAGTATACGTCGTTAGTTATGTGCTGAAAAAGTCAATACATCAGATATTAGGGTTTATGTACATGACACAATATCTGTTACAGCAGTACTTGTATTTTGATGGAATATATTTGTCTTAGGTGTTTTTTTGTATTAAATGTTGTTGATGTTGTCAATTGATGTTTATGTATTCCGATTTGTCAAAGTTTCATTTTTTAGGAAGGTATTATCAAGATTTAAATGCTTTTCTATGTCTTGTTAGACTCTAGTGCCCAAATAGGCATTTTTTCAATAAAATCTGAATTACTATATACATGTACATACATGTACATCTACATTTATAATACTGAACAGAGAGTCTAACCTCGATACCTAAATATAGATCTGCAGCAATGCATATATATATAATAAGAATTTAGCAGCAAGGCATACATAAATAGAACTACCAATCAATCTATTGTTGAAGCTCACTCCCCTTCCACTCTACTCTTAGGTAACAAAGTCAAGTTTTTGGAGGTACAACATGTATCCTATGGAGTTAAGGTATCACAAATGATTTGTGGGACCTACATTGATTTCCTTGGTATTAAAGAGTCATATCTCAATATAAGTTAAGACATGGTTACTTGCTCCTCGATTTTTGTGTTCAGACTTTTGACATTTGGATGCCCATTGGTACCTCTGCCTCTTTTAAAAGGTTATAGGTCAACATTAATTTTTTGCCAAGATCACAGGTACATGTATGCTTCTGTTATTTGTTTTATGTCCAGAAATGGGTCTTTCGTTGATTATCTAGGGATTTGTTTGAATTTTATGTATTGTATTTTTAGTCTTGGGCCAATGCAAGACAGAGAGCAGTGATCTCTGGTCATGTTGAAGACTGCTGGCTGTTTTCCATTGTGATTTTTTAAATTGTTGTTTTTTTAATGTTGGTTGTGTCGCATAAAATTATTCCACATCTCTTTATCGTCTATTTAATGATATTTTAAGGAATACTTTTTGTGGAAGTCATGAGTCTTGTATACAGATGGCAATCTTTAACCCTTCAAGAGTGTCTCATGGTTGAGGCTTGTTAAGGGTATACTGGGATATGGGATATTCACACATTTTTTGTTCATGGAAACAGGATATTTGAGGCAAATCTTACAGGGATTTGAGATATTAAAGTCCATTTTATTCACAAGGATATGGGATACTGGAAAAATGCTTTTTTGGATCCAGGATATTGAATGAAACAAGTTTTAACACTAAAGTATGTCTTGCCTACTGGCACGATCAGAAACAATTATTCTTTCTTACTTCCACTATATTTTGAATTTACATGGATTTTCAGTTTCTGAGATCAAAAGATGTTTATAGAACTTTAACATTGCTAATATGTGCATTAAAAATAATCAAACTCACTCAACAAGAAAATCAAGGTCAAGGTAAAAAGATGGAGATGCAACTGTGCTAAGCTATTACTAGGGCATACGCATACCAAGTTTCATCAACCTAGGACCAATAATACTTGAGATATGGAGGTGTTTGCAAAACCTTACCATTGCTATTACATGTATATGTATTGAAAATTGTCAAAGTCATTCAATCGGAAAATCAAGGTCAAGGTCAAAAGATGGGGATGTAGCTGTGCTAAGCTACTACTGGGGCATATGCATATCAAGTTTCATCAACCTAGGATATATAGTTCTTGAGATATGGAGGTGCTCGCAAAACTTTTCCATTGCTTTTATATGTATTGAAAATTGTCAGTCACTCAACCGGAAAATCAAGGTCATAGTTAAAAGATGGGGATGTAAATGTGCTAAGCTACTACTGGGGCATATGCATACCAAGTTTCATCAACCTAGGACCTATAGTTCTTGATATATGGAGGTGCTCATAAAACTTTTCCAAAAAGTTAACGCCGCCGCCGCAGTAAAAGTAACACCTATGTCCCGCTCTGCTTCGCAGGCGAGACAAAAATTGTTGTGATATGGGATATTGGTACCCTCTCCCCCTCCCTAAACAAGACCCACTGTTGGTAGCTTACACTATGATGAGCTAAGGCCATTACACGTCTTAAACATGTTATAAATGAGATTGTCACAGTTCAACACAAAGAAGCAATAACACAGTCACGTGTAAGGGTTAGTATTTAATGTGATATTCAAGAAGTGATTGGTTATCAAAGCAAAGAAAGAAGTTACTGTATAAATACAGTGTTGAAAAGTAGCAATTTATAAAAGATTTTTTTCTTACTTTAACATGTTTGACATTGATAAAACATTTTAAACCAAGTCTTATTTTCATTTCATATAATTTTCAAAAAAATAATTTAATGCAAAGAAATAACTAATTGACATAAAATACCAGTAATTACACAGCACATTTAAAATCTATTAAGAAATTTATGTGAAAGTTATAGGTATTTGTGTTATATTTGTTTGGGCCGAAATATCTTTGGGCCCAAATGGGCAAAATCCAAATATACTTACTTGACCTTGAGGGATCATTCATGTATTTCACATCTGGTTGACGGAAAGAGTTTTATGACCGAATACAGCAATATTCTGCCTTAAATGTGCTGTGTAATTACTGGTATTCAATGCCAATTAGTTATTTAATTTATATGCGCTGTGTAAATAAAAAATTATCACTACCAATCAAACCAGAGAAATTATTAAAACCATCACCATCACCCAATTAAAGTTAAATGTATGTGTATCAATAGGACGAGGTGTTTACACATGATCACAATACAAACAATGTCTCTATGGTAACCTGGTTACATATCTACTTACATGTACTTAAATCATGGAATCTAATGGAAGATTTATATGCTTTGGGTTACATTATCTTATTTTCACATACATGTATATAAACCAACATCAACTAGATAATGACTTTTCTAAATTTCATTAATAAATATACATATGTAGCCTAGGTGAAGTTTTTAAATAACAGTTCAAGCTTAAGCACAAATTCTTAATCAAGTCTAGAAATATATTTAATACAGTGTAAAAGATTGTCATGGCAACAGCCAAACAAAGACTTCTATATTTGACTATTTCAGGACTGAATTTGAATTATAAGTATTTTATTTAGAACTAGGGCCGATTGCAGAACGGAAATGCAGCTCCTACTGGCCATGTTGAAGGCTGCTAGTGGTTTCCCATTGTGGTTTTCTTAATAACCGCTTGTTATGTGAGCTTTGTCACATACACTTATTCCTCATCTGATTATTCTTATTGAAACAATTAAAGTGTTCAGACTTAAATAAATTCAAATTTTGTGACATCCAGACCTGGGCTTTATTTGTTAAAAGATTTTTTTGTTTTTTTTTGTTCTTGTGATGTTTTTGAAAAGATTTTTGCTAGGAAGTATTCAAATTCATGATTTAATTTTTGCCCTTTTTACTCTTTAACATATTACTTTCAAACTTCATTACACACAATTTTCAAAAATGCAAGTCAGAAAAGAATAAATACATGTAATGGGAAAAGCTTGTCAAAATTCTTAAACACTTGACTGCCATTCCCTATTTTTGTTAAGTGAGTTATCTCCCATTTGCAAGAGTTATTCTACATTACGGTAGGTATATTACATT
The DNA here is from genome assembly GCA_963971305.1 of Arcuatula senhousia. Lineage (NCBI taxonomy): Eukaryota > Metazoa > Mollusca > Bivalvia > Mytilida > Mytilidae > Arcuatula > Arcuatula senhousia. The sequence goes on from OZ020315.1 coordinate 45,487,504, forward strand.
GCAATGAATGGGAAAAATTAGGTTTTTATTTTTCATATATTATTTTATGGACTTATTGGACCTAATATGTCTGGAAAACATGTTAAATATATTTTTGAAAATAACTAAAATTAACTTTTAGAATTTTTTTGGACCAACTAGAAAATAAATGCAGATTAAACTTAAATTATCCCACAGTTACTAGTATAAAATACCTTCTGGATAGAGAAGATAACTCTGCAAATGGGAGATAACTCACTATATAAAAAAGAGGGAAGGAGGTGTCAATAATATAAGCTAGCAACATTTTTCAGAACAATTCCTTTGATGTTGAGACACATACCTGTTTAGGCCAACCAATCCAACACTCTATTGTTTTTGAAAACCAGGGCTTCTGAAATCAAATAAAAATTTCTTTGTAAAGTTTTGTAAATGAAGGTTTTGTTCATTAAATGTAAGTAAGTAAAATGGAAAGAACGACAAAAAACGGTAAATGTATGATGTTAACATAAACATGTAGAGACAACAGAGACTTTCCAATAATCTTGTTTAAGCTAGATATATAGAGGGGGTTAGGGTTTAGGGGATCAAAAGTATGCAAGTTCATAAATGTGAATCCAGTAATTAAACCAAATCAAAGAAATCTTTCTACCTGACATACTGATATATTGTAAACCAACAAAATTTTCCCGTGTACTGTTTTAAGTGATGGATAATAAAAAAAAAAGTTATACATGTTATAAGCTAAATTTATTTATAATATGTCTTAACCAACAATATTGATTCAAATTTTCAAAAATCTTCTAAACTTGGGTGATTTAAAAGATGACAGCAAGTTTGTAATGAATGTTTTTTATCATCAGTAATAACGGAGCCTTTATCAATACTTACATCCCATAAAGTGTAAAGACCGTACCAAAATAAAACGATATAAAATATGAAATGCCAGCTGAAACAGACAAAAACTACTATTAAAGGCAAAACAAATACTTAACCGGCACACTCATAGGTTCATGTGTTAAATAACATTACTAATGTAATAGGTGTTCCATATCTAGATTTTATAAATTTCATCTGGATCTTCCCCTTTCCCCTAGAAATCAAAATGTGTCAGTTCAAAAAAGTTCCAATAAAATCATAAGGTTCATATGAAAGTAATTTAATATCAAAATTAAAAAATATAAAGTCAAAAACACAATTTGGTATGAATAAAATGCATCAAAGATTGTGAAAACAATCTTTTGTTTGTTTGAAATGATAATGATTATAAGTAGGTCAACCAACAATAATAATATTTAGTTTTAGAGAGGCCAATATAGTGGAGATTGCCCATCAGTATGCAATAGGTTTCTCAGTTACATGTCCTATGTTGGTGGTTTCATTGGAGAACTAGATTTTCCTCAACCATTATTATCATTAATGGTAGATTTCAGGTCTGCCCTGTATGGCTTAAGTACACTTTAAAGGTTGTTTAATACTCACTTTATTGTTAGACTGACTCACCAAACTGATACTTTTCAAAAACTCAATTATATGTCAACAAGGGCCTCAAAAATATGAAAATGCTGAAGACTACTCCCACTACTTACTTAGAGTCCTCAAATTTCTTCATTAAGCTGGGAGCATCCTGCTTGGCTCTGATTCTCATCCACCTCTGTATTTGTCTCTCAGATAAACTTGTCTTTTTGGATAATTCCTGGAAAAAAAATCTGTCAAGGTAAAAAATGTCCAGATTTCATTTAACAGGAAGTAGTTGAGTGACAGACCTGAAATCAAATCTCATGATGTTGGACCCCATGCTGACACTGCATGTCAACTATCAGTGTCTTTGATTGGTAGTTGCTGAGAAAACTGATGTGAACGTTGTTTCCACACTCTTCAGCTGCCAACTTTCACAATTTTTTTTCAATATATTTTTCACTGTAAATTTTGGCCAAAAATAATAAACTTCAAATCATTATTTATCATTTGACTATAATACTATTTTTTTGAAATACAAGAAGTTAATTGTCAATTTATTAGTTTTGATGCACTTAATATGAATGCATGCATTTTATTTAGACCATGGGCCAATTGCAGAACCGCAAGCAGTGCCAAATGGCCTCGTTGAAGGCTGCTGGCGGTTGTCCATTGTGGTTTTTCTAAATTGCCGTTGAATTGTGGGCTGTGTCGCATACACTTATTCCACATCTCATTATTTTCTTTAGGTGCTAATTCTCAGGGTTTGTCTGGAATTTAGTTGTATTTTTTATTTTATATATATAGACACTTGAACAGTCAGGGGCATTACTTAAATGAGTGATTTTTAAATCATTTATTCAAGTAGGTTTTCAAAATGCTAAAGATATTTAAAACTAGAGGCTCCCAGGAGCCTGAATCGCTCACCTGATCTCTTTTGCTAAAGCCTCTTACCTAGTGTGCAACATGGTCTACATGTACTTGGTAAGTAACATTAAAGAGATTAGTTAGGATATAAAACCATTTTAAGACCATGAATACAATGTTACAAAGCTTTCCATTTGAAAAAAAAAAACAAAAAAACAAACATATTTAGTTAAAATTGATTGAAAACACTTATAAAAGGATGATCTGACAATTTTGACCCTGAAATCATTTTTGTAGATCTTAATGAGCTGAACAATTTTGCAATGCTAACTATTCCTCTAACTCTTATGGCTTTTAAGATTAAGTCCAAAAACTGTGAAAATGGTCAATTTTGCAATTAAGGGGAAATAATTCCTATAAGGAGTCGTCCCATAAGATTGACTCAATGGAGAGTTTTGTAGAGCTTTTAATGCTGAAGAAGGAAGTTGCTTCAGATTTTCTTTATCTCTTATACTTTTTGAGCTATAAGCTAAAAACTATGGTCTTGACCCCCCTGTTCTATTTTTAGTAATGGCAGCCATGTTGGTTGGTCAACGTTCACAAATTTCACAAACTTGGTAGGGGACATCCTAAACATCAAGTGTACAAAGTTTCAAAGCAATCCCATTGGTGGTTTCAGAGAAGAAGATGCTTGAAGAAAAGTTAACGGACGACGGACGGACGGACAACAGACGCTTAATGATGACAATAGCTCACATGACCCTTCAGGTCAGGTGAGCTAAAAATCTAAATTACAATAGAACAGTTTAAGAACATTTATACTAATTAATTAATATTGAAAAAGATTTATTAAGCTTCTTTAAAATTACAAACTTAAAAGATTTTGCTGCCACCTGTTTTCAGTATTTTCCCAAAATATGTAATTTTCTGATAAAAGAAAGACCAAATGTAACAACCCATTACTTCACTATCTGAATTTTACCAGCTGTGGCAACAATTTTCCCATTAACTTCAATATCTTAGGTTTCTGTTTATGTAATTAATGACCCATGTTCGCGATCAAAATCTTCATGTTCGTGATGCATGAAGATAGCAGGGGTTACCTAACAAAATATTACTTAAAAAGGTGATTTTTTAAGGTAAAAATTAATATGATACTTAAACAAGTGATTTGGAGGGTAATTATCCAAAAATCAGTTCAGGGTCATGTCCTGCCATGACTGGACATTCCATTATCTAGATGGGGGTATGTTCTTATCTTTAATTATACAATAAGATTCAGACTTCTCTCAATAACATTTAAAATGAAGAACATTTTAATAAAATCACTGTTTTAAGTGATTCATTTGTACTACTCGAACAAGTGATTTTGAAAGAGAGATAACTCTAGCTTTTAAGAAAAATAACTAAATAATACCCGATTTAAGTAAGGCCCCTGACTGTTGAATTGCATTGAATCAGTAAGTTGCTGTCGATCCAATACCAGTATCGTAGGGAAAAATATTGTGATTTTGATGCATCATGATGTATAGTTACGCCCCCATTTTTAACACTGCAAGCCATAAAAACATGAAAAACATGATAAAGGCTGAATTATGCTTCTAACCAATAAACTTTCTGTGCTGAATTTTTTCGCTTTTTGCTTCCTATATGCTGTTTCTAGGGCTGTATTTTCTTCCAAATGATGTATCTTCGAATCTTTTATGCCCAGATATCTGCCAAGTGGATAGACAACTAATCTGAAAGATAAATAAATAATTATCTATAATGTATTAATATAGACAATAGATCACTTCATTCTAAAAACTAACAGTATTTGCATTGTAAATTCGCTTTTCTACATCAAAAATCAATAACAGTATTGAAAATTCTCATTTCTTACATAATAAGTGTGAAATTGTTGAATGTATACAAATATCACATTGCTCATCTCTTACTGAAATAATTGTGAAATCAGCAAGTTTATATGCGACATAGTGAGCTCTTTTATTGGGAAAGTTTGCAAATTGCATGAGACTCAAATTATGATAAAGGAAGAATCATTCTGTCCAAAACACATTCAGATTTTAACAAAGATTTTGAAACTTTTGCACCTGAAAAACAGCAGGAAAAAGTTACACATCCTCCCAAATTATCTTGTCCAATTGATTGGTATTTTCAATGGAATTTTACATATATCTACACGAGCTTTTTAGGCAACACATTACTTACATTATCTAGGAGTAAATAAAGATAGATCTAGAGAAGCCAATATTGTGGTTATACTATTGTGACTTTGTGATACAATTCATTCAATGTCTGGTTTGGAATTCTTGATTTCTTGATCTTTCATCGTTTTTTTACCACTTTGAAAATTTGTAGGTCATAAACCTGATTAAGGTGGAAAAGGACAGTCATGACAGTGGTCATTTGACTTGCCCAAAATAAAATGAATTTGAAAAAATATTTTGAGAGTTTTGTGTTTTTAGAATTTTTATACCTCGTTAAGCCACATTTGATCAATATGATTAAAATTTGTATTCTAAGAGTAGTATAAATTCTTAGTTAAAGTTTGGACAAGGGAGGTAATTTGGCAAAAGTCATGAAAAATCATCATTTTTTGCTCCTATCTTTGCTTGTATGTAAAAATCAAGGGAAGAAACCCCACTTTAAATTTATTTAAGATGATGAATTGTTGCAAGTTGTATAAAATGTAAAAAAAATTAGGGAAATCTATTGACAGAAAAAAAAGTAATGGAACATTTTTGTGTGTTTTTATGGCTTTTCCTAAATAATTCATAGTAAAATATTGATACTTTAACTTGATATAACTCGAAAAGTAGGGAAGAAACCCATGAATTTTTAATCAAATTATGAAAGAGTACATCATTTTGAACATTTATGCCAATTTTGAAGAAAATCTTTTGACAGATTAATTTTGGAACCAAGTACCATGCTCTGCCTTAAGCACATTCATGACCCAAGGCTTGCTTGCTTAAATTTTTTTATGTTCATAGTAACATTGGGAACATCACATGTTTAACATGTCATAAAGATATACATTTAATGATACATGTAAATACATGGTTTGCACAATTTGTCCGTTTCGTCATTTTAATAGATGGTGTCAACAGGGGTCACAAGGAGGAAAAATGATGTCATTCAACATGAGACAAAGGGAACAGCATATATTCTATCAACGATTCTTCTGTAAATATTCAACATATGGGTAAAAACCATTTGCAACAGACAAATAAACCCACAGACATTTCCAACCCCCCAAAAAATCAATCTTGAAACATAAATAAAGAAATTATTTTCTTAGTCTTTTAGCGTGATGGAACCAATTTTTTTTACCAGTTTCTCCTTGTTCGGCTAAAATAGTGACCGATCCCGCAAATGTGCAACCCAAGTATTATTTCCAATGTCTGTCATGCCTGGATAATTAAAAGGAATTTGACAAACTTCGTGCCATTTGACTAAAATATTCATGTTCACGAAATAACCAAGATTTACTTCATTTAATAAAGGTAGGTCAACCTAACTCAACCCAATACAGAATGAATTTTAGCATGAAACATGAACTGGAGTCTTGCCGGTAAAAATCACCTGGCATACACCCATCTTATGACCAATAAACAAAACCCAAGTCCAATAGATGGAAGAAACATATCGTCAAGTCTTGGGTAGTATTCATCGTTCGTAGTTGGTACTAAATCTTCCCATGTATAATTGTCAGGGAGCCATATACGAGTGCTCCAAAATGCCGAAGAAAAATCGTTCCAGAGTGCAGCCATTTTGTTTATTTGTTTATTTTTCAGGGGACGCAACTACCAACCGGTGATGCTTGAAAATAGTTCCAGTTTACTTTTACTGTGAAAAATACCCGGGTTGCAAAATCAAAGCATCTCCTTCCTAACCCGTTTATGAGAAAATGATTTACCAACGAGGATGAAATTTTCGAAGGTGGGAGAGGGTAACTAAAAAAACACTTTCAAAATACCGCAACTTTCTAATTCAGGGGCGGATACAGAATTTTTTTCGAAAAGAGGGGGGGGGGTCCCACATACTGGGTTCTGTGGATCAAAAAGGGGGGGGGTTTCCAGACAAAATTTGTTGAAAATCTACACAAGAATTTTAAAATTTCGGAGGAAAGGGGGGGGGTTATCGGATTGCAATGAAAATTGTTAATAGTGGCGGATCCAGAATTTCTGAAAAGAGGGAGCCCACTGACTGGCCTATTAAGAGAGGACCCACTTTGGTCACGCTTCAATGATTTTCTATATATTCAACCAAATTTTTCCGACAAAAGGGGGGGTCCCCAGCCCCCCCCTTCCCTGGACCCGCCAATGATTGAGTACGTATGCTGATCGAGTTCTCACGAAGAAAATTAAAAGGTTAATTCTAATTAGTTTGTGTTAGTAGAATTTTGTTTCTAATACTTCTGATTCCAAAATGTTGGCAATTTTTACTACACTTACGCCCAGTTAAGTTAATTTCTATGTATTAGTTGATAAAAATGCTATCCACGGTGATTTTGAGCGACTTCTGTGTTGGAATGTTGACATCCCAACACATAAAACCTGTACAGTTTAAAATGTAATTCTGGTCAAACTTGTTGTATGCATACTTACTTGCGGTATATCGTGTAAGGGAAAAAGATGAATGGTTAATGAAGATTTTTTCCCTGTAGATATGACTGTACGTGAGTTGATGGTTTTTCCTAATCAGTCTTGACTGAGTCCGCAAAAATTAATACTTCAGATGGGATAGGTGATTTTACATCACGACCAATCTTGTGTGGAGTCGGCGCTGAAAAAAGCGCACGTGGTGGAGGGGATTAGCATTACCGAAACTCTACCTTAAATGGTTGTTTCTTTTTTGTGACAGAAATAGAACCGCAATCTTATAAAGATGGAAGGCCATCGACCACTCTTCTTTCCGTCTGGCTGCTGCATCTAAGTCCACTTGGAGCCTATCACAATCACTCTTGGTTTTGATGATACTATCATCGGCGAAGTCTGCGTTTGTTGTATGTCAAGTAACTAGCTAATTGAAAAATTTAACTGCACACGTCGGATTTCGATTGTAAAGGGAATATCCCATCCGGATTTCTACGGTTATGTTGTTTATAAAGCACATAAATTCAAAAACAATCCTTTGGGAATGAAAACTGGTTTAAAACTTAAGTTGAATAAATCAAGGTTATGAAAGGGAAATTATAGTAAAATCTTTTAATTTAGTCTTTTTTGTAAAAATATTCATAATTTGATACTTTAAAATGTTAATTGCGTTTTTATACTTAGGTCATTATTGAGCATTACAGTGGTCAAGTGTGTCGGTTTTGTGTGATGATACATCACCAAATCATTAATTGTTTGACGTGTTGTGTCGGATTTAAAATCGACATACTTGATTTTTTACAGATGTCTTCCAGAATTCCGACCAGTACCTCCCCGTGGTGGAAGACGGGCCCTGCATCCATCGATATATAACAAAGGATACTATGGAGAAGCTAACACTGGCGGTGGTGTGTCATGGGCTGGACGACCCATGGCACATAGCGAGTCTTTACCATTTTTGGTAACATAGTCGCTGCAGAGGCTATACAGCCTATAGTCACGACTATAAACACCCATCATCATTTTTACAGATCTACCAATTGTTCCTTACTGTCTCTTCCATTCAGAGACAGTTACTGTTGCTGACAGTTACTGTAAGGAACAATTGATAGATCTGATTTTAATCAGGTTGAAGATGCGTATTGAAGAAAAAGGTCATGAAGGTCGTACCAATTTATTTAAAGGTTTTAGTTTTTGTGCTTTGTCTAGGAATATTGATAGGGGGAAGGTTGGGCCCAAAAAACTAGTTTAACCCCGCCATGCACATATTACATGTGCCTGTCCTAAGCCAGGAATCCTTGACAAAGCTTTCGTTTGTACTTGTCTTTTTGATGTTTTCTGTTCCTTGTTTAAGAAGGGGGTCTATCTGTGACTATTTCAGGGCTGGATTTGAATTATATGCATCTTATTTAGACCATGGGCCGGTTGCACAACCGCGAGCAGTGCCAAATGGCCTCGTTGAAGGCTGCTGGCGGTTGTCCATTGTGGTTTTTCTAGATTGCCGTTTAATTGTGGGCTGTGTCGCGTACACTTATTCCACATTATTTTCCCAATTGTTTTACGTAAGACAATTGTACGTCTTGAAAAGATGAAATGCGCGTCAAACCTAGCCAAATTTATTGTCTGGAACTTTGTTGTATTATTTGTTAGACATGAATATATTCATTGGCCTTTGAAGTTCGTTGTTCATGTTGGTGTTATATAGATAAATTGTATTTGCTTTTGTCTTCAACATCAGCCTAGTCTTTACAAAATTGCCCTAGATGTATGCATATTCTAGCTATAAACACTTCAACACTTTTATAAAATTTCTATAAAAGCGGTATACATATCAAAACGGTTAATTTGATTTTCAGTGCTGTTTATGCGTACAATTATTTTAGAACTGAAGAGTAAGCAGCATTTGAATCAAAGCATTGGAAGGTCGATCGAGATAAAAAAAAAATATTGCCGGAAAATTATACTCAACCCCAAAACGTTTAAACAGGAAAGCCGCATGCAAAACCCAGTATCGAAGATATCGATTTTGTGCGAAACATGGAAAGAAACCTTGCGTTTTCACCTTGAAATAATTTTGAAATTTAATATTTCAATGATGAAAAAAATGTTTGTTAACTCGATCGTACTGTGATAACCATATGATTTTAATGGGACTGACTGTCGAATCTAATATTTTTACTATTATAAAAACTTTCCGATCTCTTTTCTTTTGTGTCCTTTAGAAATGTGTCTGGAAAATTGTTTCTAGAATCAATGAGAATATAGGTCGGTTCCCGCAAGCCTTTCTTTCAGGCCGCATGGACGCTTTTTGTGGCTCCTGTAGGGTTAAAAACGACCTGCGACCTGAGGGCTTTTAAAGGGCGACATCCGACCTACACTTCATAAAATCGACCTATGCCAAAAAATGACCTGCGACCTCCACCAAAATATGCATTTTAAAAGCGACCTTGCGACCTCAGGCCCCTTTTAAAAGCGACCGTGCGACCTGAGGGGGTATCATACGGGAGCCCCTTCTTTAAAATGCATTAATTCGATATAGTACATATTTTTATGAGGTCGCAGGTCTTTTTAACTCAGTGAATATTTAAGGAAGGTAGTTTTTTAAACCACTGGAAGTCAAAAGTTGCAACTTAAGGCCCCCAACTTATATAGCGTTATATATATTTTTTGTTCTCAATTTCTTTCAATGCTTAATTTTGATCATTGTTGGGACAAAATGAACGCATAAGTTCAACCATAGATATAATAATATCTATGGTTCAATTAACGTAATAAGTTTTTGCAAGGCTGCATGTGAGAAAATGCTACTTTATCTTTAAATATTGATTTAACATAGATTAATCGTCATCGTTTTGGCGCGAATCATCATGTTGTCAGTTGCGATAGTGTTTATGAGTTGCAAGCAGTACCATGCACATGATTATTTTGTAGCTAAAAACATTATATATTTGTCTCACAGAAGCTTGAATTTTGGTCATATATATTGACTTTTATGGAAAAAATACTTACAATATATACAAATGTATCATATGTTGTCCGACAATCGGGTCCTACTAAACGCACCCGAGGCGCCGCATATTCAACAATACAAAAACGAAAACACAAAGGGCCTATAAAGCTACATGCAATCAAAAATTACTTAAAAAACTACTCATAAATGGTCCCAAACTTCACAACTTAATCATATAACTCATAACATTTTTTAAAAATAAATTATGAAATATAATAGAAAATAATGAGATGTGGAATCAGTGTACGCGACACAGCCCACAATTAAACGCTAATTTGGAAAAACCACAATGGACAACCGCCAGCAGTCTTCAACGAGGTCATTTGGCACTGCTCGCGGTTCTGCTATTGGCCCATGGTCTAAATAAAATGCATATAATTTAAATCCAGCCCTGAAATAGTCACGGATAGACCCCCTTCTTAAACAAGGAACAGAAAAGATCAGATAGACAAGTACAAACGAAAGCTTTGTCAAAGATTCCTGGCTTAGGACAGGCACATGTAATATGTGGCGGGGTAAAACTAGTTTTTTTGGATCATGATTGCAATGAATCATTATCGACTGCAGTAAACAAATTGCCACAATTTTAGTCCAAAAAAGCTTTTTGTTTTGTAAAAAAAAAAAACGGTCAGCGTTGAAAATAATATCGTTTTGTCGACAGAACAAAACGATTTCTAAGAGAGTATTTAGACCTGAGGTTAAAAAAAAATTACCCCTATTTGTAGCAAATGACCATATTGATCGAATAGCATTCTCAAATTTTCCAAATAAAGAAATAGGTGTTCAATGTTAATTTACATTTTGAAGCAGGTGTTTATTTAATGTTCCTGTTTGAAGCGAGAAAAAAATCGTATCGCACCTAATAAGAAGAACAAATATCGAAGTTGTCTGTTGCGAGATTGGAGGCCGTGTTAACCGGAACTTTTTTTTCATAAAAATTGTCCTGCAGTTGATTTTTTTTTCAATTTCCCCCACTATAACGGCTATTGAATTTTCTTTCATTCAGAGAACTGAAATAATTTCAAAAATTCTCAGTTTTTAGGCATATTGGATAAAATTGGTTGATTTAAAAATTAGGCGGCACGTCCACCTGGCTATTCTGCCGTAACCACAGGCGTTTGGGTTCAGGATTTTTTTTTTTATTAATAACGTGTATATAAAAAATTTCATACTCGTCTAAATACTATTATATAGACGAGTATGAAAATTTTTATATACACGTTATGAATTAAAAAAAATCCTGAACCCAAACGCCTGTGCCGTAACCGGCAAAATAGCCTCACAGGCTATTTTGCCGTAACAGATTGTATTATGTTATATATATGGCAAGCCAAACTGGACAAAAGTCAATATTTATTTATATTAATAATTCATTTATTAATATAAATAATTATTTGTTAATATAAATAATTCATTTATTTATATTAATAATTCAATTATTAATATAAACAATTCGATTTATTTATATTAATAATTCAAAGTGGAATTATTAATATAAATAATTCATTTATTAATATCAATAATTCATTTATTTATATTAATAAATGCATTATTTATATTTATAATTCTTTTATTTATATCAATAATTCTTTTATTAATATAAATAATTCAAGTAGATTTATTTATATTAATAATTCATTTATTTATATAAGTAATTCATTTATTAATATTAATAATTCATTTATTAATATAAATAATTCATTTATTAATATAAATAAATGAATTATTTATATTAATAATTCTCCTTTGAATTATTAATATAAATAAATCGAATTGTTTATATTAATAATTGAATTATTAATATGAATAAATGAATTGTTTATATCAATAAATGAATTATTAATATTAATAAATCGAATTATTGATATTAATAAATGAATTATTGATATTAATAAATGAATTATAAATATACATAAATGAATTATTAATATACATAAATGAATTATAAATATACATATATGAATTATTAATATAAGTAATTCGGCCATTTATTGATATAAGTAAATGAATTGTTTATATAAATAAATGAATTGCTTATATTAATAAATGAATTGCTTATATTTATAAATGAATTATTTATATTAATAAATGAATTATAAATATTAATAAATGAATTATTAATATAAATAAATATCGACTTTTGTCCACTTCGGCTTGCCATATATATACACTTAATTAGCAAAATATCAAGTGGAATAAATTATTTCTATATATCTTTATTCTCAAACAGCCAATTACATTGGTACAGAGAAACTAGATTAGATCGTTAACAGGGTAATATAAATTTAAAATGATATTGCATATAATTGTTCTACCTTAATTTTATTTAAAAAAAAATAGAAGATATAGGTTTAAAAAATAATCAAATATGTTTTTCAAGTAAGTTGCAATTTTTTTTAATGTTTATAGATACCTATTCTATATATGTTGGAGAATACCGTGATCAAAGCTTTAAATTATACGTTTACATTTCAAAATTGTCTGAATCCTAAGGTTCTTCCTACCCCAGACATAGGTTGATCTTGGTTCCCCAATTTGGTATTTTTGGTTTTACTGTTCTTTGCTCTTCATAATCATATAGTGTTTGGCTTTTTCAATATTTTTGGTAGAGCGCCTTTGATGAGTCTTGAATAGACGAAACGCGCGTCAGGCGTAGCAAAATTTATTGTCTGGAACTTTGCTGTCATTTGTATTTTAATTTTCTTGGATGAAAAAGAAAAAAAAATTAGATTGAATATTTTTTTCAGAATCTTATTCTTTTAATTAGATATTAACTTTCAAATGCAACCAACAAAATATTAATTTAAAAAGACATTCCAATGCCTTGAATCAAACACCATCAAACTATAATAGCACTGATGTACCGAAAGATCTTTTTTCCTTAATTATCTCTATGTATAAGTTATCCCTAATTAGTCAAGTTAAGGCCATGATACCTGTGTTAATTAATAAATTTTAACAATTACGGCAAAATAGCCTGAGAGACTATTTTGCCGGTTACGGCAACATATCCACCGCCTAAAAATTAAATGCCTTTTACCGGATTTTTTTATCCGTCAACGCACCCAGATTAGTCATTTCTTTCTTAATCATACAAAATGGTGGTTTCTGTCATTTACAATACATTTTGGAGTGAATGGTTTTGGCTACCTGAGGGGACAACATGGAAAGATTTAGAAAACAGAGACGATGGACTTTATCGCCCACAAGTAAAGGATCTACGGATAACGATATATCTCGCCTTTATACTGTTTTTAATAAGGAAATTTTTAGAACGGTAAGTGGCGTGATACCCAGCTTCAGATTAAAAATGTCTGACCGGTTGCTGATGATAATAATCGGTTCTCAAAAATTCTGACAGAGGTGACTTAAATTTGCCTTTCAAAGAATACAATGATATTCAATTTATGTCAAACAAAGCAATAAAAAGCATACAATCTCAGTGTACACCCACCCACACATGGGATGGGTACATCTACCAAAAATAAATGGAGCACAATGGTCAGTACACATAACATAGTTTGTCCTTTTACATAATAATATGAGACAGGTTAAACCTGTGACACTCCAGAAGTTACAATATATCTTAATTTTTTTTTACAATTCTTTATTCTCTGTTTTTGTTTTTTTGTTCGAAAAAAAAGCATACTTGTATACATGCTCCATGGGTGTTGGACATCCAATTCCTTATTTTCGTAAATAGTGAGTTATCTCACATTTACAAGAGTTGTTCTCCATTATGATTATGGTAGGTACAGTATATACATATTTTACGTTGCATGAACAGTCAGGGGCATTACTTAAATGAGCGATTTTTAAATCACTTATTCAAGTAGCCTTTTAAGATGCTAAAGATATTTTAAAAAATCGAAATTTACAAAAGAACAGTTAAAGAAAATTTATACTTATTAATCATGTTAATTAATATTGAAAAAAAAATTATTAAGCTTCTTTAAAAGTACAAACTTAAAGATTTTGCTGCCACCTGTAATCAGTATTTTCCCAAAATATGTAATTTTCTGATAAAAGAAATGCCAAATGTAACAACCAATTACTTCACTATCTGAATTTTCCCATTAACTTCAATATCTTAGGTTTCTGATTATGCCATGTTCGCGATCAAAATCATCATGTTCGCGATGCCTGAAGATAGCAGGGGTTACCTAACAAAACATTACTTAAAAAGGTGATTTTTTAAGGTAAAAATTAATATGATGCTTAAACAAGTGATTTGGAGGGTAATAATCCAAAATTCAGTTCAGGGTCATCATGGTCAAGTCCTGCCATGACTGGACATTCCATTATCTAGATGGGGGTGTGTTCTATATTTGATTATACAATAAGACTCAGACTTCTCTCCATAACATTTAAAATGAAGAACATCTTGATAAAATCACTGTTGTAAGTGATTCATTTGTACTACTCAAACAAGTGATTTTGAAAGAGAGGTAACTCTAGCTTTTAAAGGAAAATAACTTAATAATACTTAATCAAGTGATTAAAAAATCACTGATTTAAGTAAGGCCCCTGACTGATGAATGGAAAAAATAAGGTTTTGATTTTTATACGATTGCAAAAAAAATGCGGACGTAAAATGATATGTTGCTGTCGTCGGCGTTGGCGTAGTCTGCGTCGGTGTCTGTTAACATAAGTGTATACAGGATTACTTTTGGTTTAGTTATCCGAATGCTATGAAATTTGACAATGATGTTCCTCTCTATAAAAAGATGGATGGGATTGATTTTGGGGGTCCCCCCTTTTTCCATTCCGAAATTAGGGGCCAAAAAGGGGCCAAAGTTGCAACTTTTTCGTTTGTTCCCACAATAACTTTTGTTCTGATTAACCAAATGTTGTGAAATTTTACAAAAATATTTCATACCATAAAAGAATGTATGGGATTGATTTTTAAATTATCCAGAGGGCTTTTATTGATAAATTCATGTACATGTAAGCGTAAAAGAAAAACTAAGTGTCACCAGTCTTGAGACAAAAAAGCCTTTGAATTAAAATTTTTACTAGCCTCAGGTTGTTGGATGTTGTAAAGGTTAGGCACTGTAAGGGTTTTATGTTTTGCAAATAAAGTTAATTTAATTTGTATACATTTGTATACATTACATGATACATGATATACATAACAATAATACAATTACATGTGTACATATATCATGTGTATGTATATTTTGCACATGTTAACATTTCAAATGGATTTTGTAGGTTTCTTTTCACTAAGATAGGAGAATGTTTTCGAATCAAAGACAGAGTTCCTAAGAAAGCACCAAAGAATGCAATCCTTGAAGACAGTTACAGAAAAAGCAAGTTTCCAAAAGAAGATGCTTTATTGGTAACTATTGTACTATTGTAAGAAAAAACAATTTTATTCAAAGCTATTAACAATATTACATGTAATATGTAGAATGTACACAATCATGTGATTTTTATTCATGACTTTAGTTTGAAAAACAACAATAAGAGCATTTTTCTTTTAATTTGATAATTTTGACAATGACCCATGCTTGTCATGAAGTTTCTCATTGTACATGTATTTTAGATAAACTCTGTATACATGACATACGATGTAAATGTACATGTACCATGTGTACATAAGAGTCTATTAATTTATTACTTACCTTCTACACACATGTACATATCAATCATAATAATAGCTATCTTTGTGTACAAAAGAAAACACATTTATCATGTTTATAAAGTGTACAATCTAAGTGCTTGAATCATAAAATACGCATACATTTGAACATTTTTGTTCATTACATGAAGAAATTTCTTCTGTCTTTGATACATACATGTACATGTATTAAGAGATGATAAATGCAGTTATACTCTTAATGTCCAATTTGAAGCATGGGAAATCATCAGTAAGCTTGTCAACAGCTCTTAATGTAGTTAAGTAATGATTTCATTATTTTGCTCATATCTTTTACCTCCTGCATTTAAATTTTTTTGGGGGGGGAGATAGGAATCACCCAGAATCTGGCAATCTGTCCACATATCTCGTAAGCACAACTCCTCCTAATTATAAACCACTCGATGAATTTTGATGAAACTTTACATGATGGAAGTACATCATATTGCAATGTGCAAGAAAAATTTGCTGAACTGTATATGTATATATATAAGGCATGTAGGATATCATTCAGGGGAGATAATTGGAGTTTTTTCTCCCCCTACATGTACATGTAGAGCTCAATATGAACAGACAGGAATATTCCTATGTACCACAAATTTTAAATGTAGGAGTAAAAATGATACAATGTATGAGCAAAACCAGGGCTATCCTATTGTGAGCTAACTTACAGTTTTCCTTGTTAATTTAGATTTATCATGTTTATACAAATGTATCTCCTATGAAATATTAGGTGAAGTTATTTATTGTAATCAAACTCTGGTCTATTGTGTCTCTAAGACTTACTTTAAATACTTTCTTGTGTTCTAGAGTTCAAGGTGTTTCTTGGAATTTGACTTTTGAATGTTGAGATTTAAATCTGTTTGAAAATGTTTCCCATAATAAGAGTACTGTAATATCGCTCATGTAAACAATTATCAAATATCAAAGTGTAGTAGATTATCTTCCAAGATGTTTAAGAGTTTTACATTTATTTTTCAAGGTCACAATATGTATTTTGTAGGTCACCTTATGCACAATCTAATTAAAATTAGACGTTAAGTTCGGATCTTTTGCTATTTCTTACTTTGGCGGTGATCCACTAGTTAGTGGATCGCCAAAGTAAGAAATAGCAAAAGATCCCAACTTAACGTCTAATTTTAATTGGATTGCCTTATGCATGTTATGTATAACATTTTTTTTTTTCAATGTCTAAAATAATTTCATTTATGAATGCTGAAATTCTAAAAGGGAACAGATCTTAGATTTCACACGGTAATTAGGAACCATTTGAGGATTGGCATGTTAAAATTTTATATGGCAGCAAAAAATTTGATAACGTATACGTGTTATGGTATGTTGCAGTGGTGGCTAGGTCAAGAGTCCACCAAAGAATGCGTCAAAAGTCTTTGTCAGTCCACCATGGGCTGCACATGTCCAAAGCAATAGACTACCCATATTTGGCCTCAAACATACAATTTCAACATGTTGTGGTTCTAACATGCTGTGCTTGGCGTAGCTTTTTATTGTATCTTTGGAGATGTTTTAGATGTATACATAGTCCACCAAAGAATATGTATGTGTCAAAAACCTGTCAGTCCACATTGGACTGCTGGCGGTTTTCCATTGTGATTTTTTAAAATTGCCCTTTCTTTATCATGTTTATGTTGGTTGTGTCGAAGCTTTTCATTATGTGAACTGGTCAGGTATTAAAATGTTTTGAAAAAAAAAAAAGATTTGCTGACTGGGAATCTTTTATTTTTATACATGATCAATTTTTGTACGAGCTGAGTAAGAATTTTTAACTGTATGATAAAAGTGACAATTAAATTTAAACATATAAAGTTGTATTGTATTCATTCAAAGAAAACTGACAAATAAGCTGTTTTATTTTTGCAATGCCAGTTAAAAAAAAAATAAGCTGTACGGTACATATGATAATATGGACAATTTTATGTTACATCTTAATCCATTCTATAAATATTAGAACACCTTTGTAAATTGTTATGGGGCTGGTACATTGTTGTATACTTAGGTTAATGACCAGGCTTTACACTGAAATAGGATTAAGGGATTAAAGACCAAGTGATGTTTTATTGTAGGATTAAGTGGGGGAAGTTTTGTATAAACTGTGTCAATGTTTTGGTACAAGGTACAGTGTAATCACTTAGGTCAATGCTAGTATTACAGGCAATCGTTTAAATTGTTAGTGTCTGCACTTTAATGATGTGTAAGCAGTTTATTTGTTGTCCTATTCAACCTGAATAAAGTCTTTAAAACCTTGCTAGGGTCTGGCCATGGGTGGCAGAGTAGTCTTGGGTGCTGGTTTGCCGTAAATACAAATTGTACCACACTCATCAATTAACTACCTCTTTAGGTGTTGTTAGATCAAGTATTGGTTTGTTCTCTCTAGTGATATTGAACTTTGATCGTTTTGATTTTTTTGTGTGTATAGTATTTGTGCTATGTCAAGGAATATTGATAGGGGGAGGTTGGGTCCAAAAGACTAGTTTAACCCCGCCACATATTATATGTGCCTGTCCTAAGCCAGGAATCTTTGACAAAGCTTTCGTTTGTACTTGTCTTTTGATGTTTTCTGTTCCTTGTTTAAGAAGGGGTCTATCTGTAACTATTTCAGGACTGGATTTGAATTATATGCATTTTATTTAGACCATGGGCCAATTGCAGAACCACGAGCAGCGCCTACTGGCTTCATTGAAGGCTGCTGGCGGTTGTCCATTGTGGTTTTTCTGAATTGCCGCTTGATTGTGGGCTGTGTCGCGTACACTATGACTTATTTCACATCTCATTATTTTCTATTGTACTTTACAAAAATTGAACTTTAACACCTGAATCCATTAGGTTTATCAGTTACCTGCCCAATGTCAGTGCAGGTTTCCACCACATACTTTGGTTTCCTCAACCTCTAAAAGTGAGGGCTTTGTATGGCCCAGGAGCATCAAAAAGGGGCACTAACACACTCTTTAAAACAAGAACATGCACACAACTATTTTAGGTCGTTCGGTATCAGGGTACTCAATTACTAAGTGGGTCATAATAAACCCATATACAGCCAGCATTTCAGATTATTTATAAGCTACTGTGATGCTTTATGTGGTCTTGTGTCCAGCACCCTGCAATCTCGTTAAAATTAAATTTTAGTTTACTAGTGTCCACTACATGTATGTTAAGGAAAATAGTTAACAAGTAAACTAAGATCTTATTTTATTGAGATTGAACAGTGTCCTGCATTTTTTTCCCCTGATAAGTCACTGCATGTTGCAGTCAATCAATATGATCACTTACATAACATTTTGATTTATACGTTTGAACTTTTAAATTATACATTCATACTTGCTTTAAAGATTTTCTTGCAAAGACTAAAACTTTTAATATTGATTTGTAATATTATTGTTTTTTAATCCAAAACCAATAGAGCTCTACCAGTTTGAATTCGTTTTAGCTAATCAGGAATTTTCAGGTGCTTATAAACTTTAAAACTTTTTGAAGCTCTGAAAACAGTCACGAACATGATCTCACAGTTATACCCCTAGCCAGATACACGTAGGCTTCATGGGGTTTCATTTAAACCCTCTTCCCCAGTCACCAGCATGATCTCACAGTTATACCCCCAGCCAGATACATGTAGGCTTCATGGGGTTTCATTTAAACCCTCTTCACCAGTCACCAACATGATCTCACAGCTATACCCCTAGCCAGATACATGTAGGCTTCATGGGGTTTCATTTAAGGAGGTTTGCTCCTCATATTTTGAGATTTTTGTCAGATTTTCGAGATCCTCAGGGTTTATCCATCTATTATGCTTGAAAATTTTTGCCCATGAACCCCCTATTTTCTTTTTCTTAATCAAAAATATGTCCACCAAATATGCAGATGACATTTTTTTATGAAACTTTATTTACTCTGTCATACATTTTAAAGAGTTTAAAGATACCAATCTGTGGCAATGCAAAAGTAAGGAAAAATCTAGAGAGAACGTATTTCCCGCCAAAATTATAAACGCTTATGGCATAAAAATGAGCACATGGACCTATATTTTTTTCTTGCTTATTTTGATCATTTGTTCATATTCTTTTAAAAAGATGCAATGTTATAATTTTTTATTTACTTTAAGATACAGGAACGAACCCCCTTAAACCCTCTTCCCCAGTCACCAGCATGATCTCACAGTTATACCCCTAGCCAGATACATGTAGGCTTCATGGGGTTTCATTTAAACCCTCTTCCCCAGTCACCAGCATGATCTCATAGTTATACCCCTAGCCAGATACACGTAAGCTTCATGGGATTTCCCACCCTCTTCCCCTTTTTCAAGGAGAAGAATTGACATGTATTGGTAAATCATTACCACTGGAAATTGGTAAAGCACATATAAAGTCTGTAAAATTTTTAGCCAAATAACTCCTCATTGGACCCCTCCTTAAACATTTCTATGGCTATATCGATCAGTAAGAAAACAGACAGGTGATTTAAAAGGGTCAAACTTTTTTACTTAACTAAATTTAGGAACTTCAAAAATCATGTAAAATTGGCATTTTTAAAATATCTGCTTTATAGATACAATGAACTAGAATATTGACAAAGTTTTCTCATCATAGTGAGTTTGAAGTGTGATAAAGTATTTGAACCTGATCAGGTTTATTTGCTATGCATATTATATAGCATAATCAGTTCTATATGCATATTTAACTAGTAGTTAGTGGCCAATCTGTACTTATGTTAATCTATAGTATTTGGGTCAATTTGATGAATTTTGATGAAGTTTAATCACAATTATTGTAGTTTATGTATGAATGAATTAACACTGTGTTGGATCAAACTGTTATTCCAAGTGAGAAAATTGTCATGTCAGATAAGTGGTTATATTATTAATCACATAAAATTTCTTTATTTTGATTGGATGAACAATACCACATGGTCATTTTGTATTTCTTGGGGTACATATAATATTCCTAAAAATAGAATTTTCAAGTGATATTTTTTAATACTGCATATCTATACAGCACGTTACTAAAAATAGATTTTAAAAATTCCAGAAATTGAATCACATGACAAATGTATCCTTTCAATAGTTTTTCTATTTAACAAAAACAAATAATAATTGGAGTGATTGAGAAATATTTGAAGTCAAAATATTATAAAGAAAATAGTTTTATTGTATTTTGATAGTAATTTATTTATGTGGACATTTGTCAAACAAAAATTCAGTGAATGAAATATCTATACATCATAACATCGAAAACTGTAATATGGTATGCATAAAACATTTGAAATTTCAAATTAACAACAATTTGTGATTAATAATATAACAATTATAGCTTTTGGTTCGGTCAATACAAGAATATATCAACCAACAGATCTATGCATATCGACCTCGAACTGCGTTCTCGGTCAATATGGATCTGTTTGGTCGATATATTCTTGTATCGACCTCATACTAAAGCTATCAATTGTATAATACATGCATGACATGGGGAAACAAAACTTGGAACCTAACTAACATGACTATGGGGTTATCATCTGTAAATTTTCAATATTCCCTTGTAAGTAAATGGACCCCAAAATTTGATTAACTAAATTGTTTGTGTTGAATGCTTTGCTTACAAAAATAGAGGGGCATTGTTTAGTGTTTGGGTCTGCTTGTCTGTGCAAATTAGTTTAACCTCCAGGTTTAATGAGCTTTATATGAAGGAAGTGTGCTATCTTTGTTGGTTTGTTATACCCCACCTTTAAAAGTTTAGGTGAAAATATTGTTCAGGTCTGTCTCTCTCCATTCAATTTTTTGGTGTTTGTCCATCCCAAGTCAGGTTACTATTACATGAAAGAAGTATAATTATACAATTGCAAGGTTTGATATCATGTTGTTTGGACATCAATTTTTGTTACATTTGGACTGCATTACCTATCTCAGTCAGTTGCAACATTCTTGTCAAGCCTTTAATAGCATCCTGGCAATGTGCTAGCTGCTACACGTATCTGATTTATCATTCAAGAACTTTATTGTTAGTTATGACTGAGCTAAACATTATTCTATGATTGAATGTATATTTGATTGAAAATGTTATGCTATAATTTGAAAGCTGAAATTGCTATTGTGAAATATGTTTACCATGATCGATCAATGAAAAATTTCAAAAATTACTTGGTTAATGTTAATTTGGATTGCTTGCTGTATAATACCACTGTTTTTATGGAATTGACGTGGATGTCTTTATTCTAAATTCTGATTGTTGTTTGTGATGCTGTTTTAGTATTGAATTTTTATACGACCGCAAATTTTTTGCGATCGTATTATGTTATGGCGATGTCGTTGTCGTTGTCGTTGTCGTCGTTGTCGGCGTTGTCGTCGTCTGTAGACACTTTGGTTTCCGTGCGATAACTTTAGTTGTAGTTAACCAATTGATATAAAATTTTGATATGATGTTTATAACCACTAAAGGAAGGTTGGTATTGCATTTGGGGTTTCTGGCCCCTACCGTTTAAGAAAAAGGGGCCAAAAGGGGCAAAAATGGGTATATTGACAAAACGTCTGTAGAATGTTTAATTTTCATCCGATTTTGATCATTCTTTTTTTATTGTATTCCTCAATAAATTCTGTCAACAAAATGTAACAACACCTTTGATGTATCTTGTACCGTTTAATTGCTATAAGGGGTCAAAAAGGGGCCACACCCAAAAATCTACTTTTTTATTTGTGGTCCGATTTTCAAAATCTTTTTTTCATTGGAATTCTTATAAAAATCCCTGTCTGCGATTTTCAATCAGATTTGCAATATCTCATACCGTTTTCGAGAAATTAGGGGTCAAAGGGGCCAAAAACGCCATTTATAAAAGTTTGTCCAGGCAAATAGTTTTTTTTCAATATTAAGTTGTAGTGGGCCAGCCAATTGTTATGAAGTTTAAATATGATGATTATATCCACTAAAGGAATGTTGGTGTTGTATTTTGGGGTTGTGGCCCCTTCTGTTTCAGGAAAAAAAGGGCCAAAGGGGCTAAAACGGGTGTATTGACAAAACTGTTGTAGAATGTTCATTATTCATTCAATTTTGAAAATTCTTTTTTTGTTGAAGTGCTCATAAAATTCTGTCCACTAAATGTGTCAATGGTTTTGATATGTATTTCACCATTACATTGCTTCAGGGGGCTAAAGACAGGCCACGCCCATAAAATCAACTTTTTTATTTTTGGTCCGATTTTCAAAATTTTTTTTCATTGGAATCCTTGTGGAAATTCCTTGCTGCGTTTTTCAATCAGATTTGCAATATCTCTTCACGTTTTCGAGAAATTAGGGGTCAAAGGGGCCAAAAACACCAATTTTAAAAGTGTCAAGGCAAATAGTTTTATACTTAAAATTAAGTTGTTGTTATTACATGTTTTTGTATTAGATGTAGGTGTCAAAAATGCATTTTTAAGTCCACCACAGGATGCATGAGTCAAAAAGCTTTGTAAGTCCACCATGGGCTTCATGTGACCAAAGCAATGGACTATCCATATTAGGCCTCCAACGTACAGGGTTAAACTTGTTGCGGTCGTATCATGCTGCGCTCGGCGTAGCTTTTTATTTTTCAGTATTTTGACCTTGACACTAATATTTCTCTTGGGTGTCCTTACTTCTTGTATAGAAATTGAATGATGATATTCAATATGTGGAAGATTAGACTAAGTGATACTATAATGATGTTTTAGTCATTGAAATATTAATTTCATATTTAATGGCATCACAAGAGATCTCTACAAAAACATCTGTGGTCAAGGCCAAACAAAAAAATATTTGTTTTTTGTTTGTATTATATTAATTACATGTAAGAAAAGGTTGGTAGCATTAGAGACTTTATGTAAATAGTGTCTGTCTGTCCATTTGGCATCAACTTCATTTTCAAGAACCACACAATTGATTTTGCTGAAATTTTGTAGGATTGTTTGTCATTATGTACAAAAATGTTATATAGTTGAACCTATCGCAACCTTATTTTGATTTGGTGCACGTTAGCTTAAAGGAACATTTTGTCAACGCAAATCCTCTGAAATTGCAAAATTATATATCTTTCTGATATTTTATTTTTGGTGGAGTGTTCTGTGCAATGAGAGAGTCATATACCCTATATATAGTTATAGGGGTTTCAAATTTGATGTCAAGGTGGACATAATCATGTTCTTCATGTCCTTACATGTACTTATGTTTGTAAATGAAAATCAACTTGAAGTTAATTGAATTATATATGCAGTGACCATATATGTATAAATAAAGATGATTTTTTGCCTTGATCGATGTATTGAAAAATTTCTGAAAATAATTTGTTTTTTGTTAATTTGAATTGCTTGCTGTAATACCAGTTACCACTGTTTTTATGGAATTAACATGGATGGCCTTATATCAAATCCTGTTTGTTGTTTATGATGCTGTTTTGGTAATTTCCAGTAGTTTGACCTTAACATTGATATCTCGTGGGTGTCCACCTAAGATTGCATATGAAAAATATTTGGTACTTTTCAGAGCATAATGAAGGAAGTTCACTTAGATTGTTTTCGTATCCTGAGCTAAGATTACATCAAAGAGGCTATGAATCTCTGTACACATGGTACATGTTCATTTGAATAGTTCAGCTCCGGAAATAGCTAGAATTTTTGTTTGTTGCTTTAAAACCTTTCTCTGTCTTTGATTCTATAGAATGGGTTCCTAGAACCCAAAATATACCACAAAATGTCAAGTTAATGACTTATTTTGTCTGTTATTTATAACCATTTTAATTCGTGGATTACCAAATATGGACATTGCATTTAAAATTGAAATTACATGCGAACCTTTTATGACATCTTGAAATTTTCTTCTGAGAAATGTCAATATGTTTTCTATTATTCACAATGCAAAATTTCTTTAAATTCTATCTACTTATAACAATTTTGTACTAGATTTTATACACCACCAAAACTTTTGTCTTGTCACAATTGTTCCATTTCTACCTACCCAGGTACAAACAGACAGTTTTCCATAGAATTCAATGCATTTTCAATTTCACTTTTCTCAGAAATGGTGTGAGATATTTTCTTCAAATCTTTTGCATCAAAGTTCTGTTTTGATCTAGTTACAAATCCTGAATTTGTAAAACATATGGTGCACTGGGTTAGTGTTTGGCTTTTTCCGGATAAGTACTATTATGAGTTGATACATGACTGTTGCTTAGACTTGACTGATTCAATAAATAAAGCAGTGCAGATTGAAACTTCAAAACATTTTCTTAAGCTTATGATGCAGATTTCATTGAAGCACATATATTAAGGATTGAATTATCAATACTTTTAATGAGTCTCTTGTTGGATGTTGCATAATGAATTGCTGAAAAGACAATTGATGGAATTTTACAACAATATGAATTTAATTAGTCAAATGTTATTTTGTTTTTTTGTTTCTATGTACACCATGTAGCCAGCATGGACTGTGAGATTAAAATATTTACATGGTTTTCGGAATAGGGAAAACTGTTTTGCTGATGTTCATTCAAAGTGCAAGAACCATTTAAATTTGAAAAAAGAATTTTAAGAA
Source organism: Arcuatula senhousia (assembly GCA_963971305.1). Lineage (NCBI taxonomy): Eukaryota > Metazoa > Mollusca > Bivalvia > Mytilida > Mytilidae > Arcuatula > Arcuatula senhousia. Next base: position 45,512,601 of record OZ020315.1, read on the forward strand.
GAAAAGATTTGAATTATTTTAAAGGTACGGAAGATTTTTGATGGAAAAGATTTCATTTCAGACAAACATGATATATTTGTTTCAATATTTTAATTTTTTTAATAGTTCAAAATACTTCCTTTTTATTGTAGTTTTACAAATTCTTCATTGAAATTCAAGTAGGAAATTTTGTTCACCGCTATTGTATATTCATGTCTGTATGTCAACAAAATTTTAAGATATATACCTGTTTAATAACTTATAAAATTTTTAAATGTGGTCGTTGAAAAGCAAGATTGAATGTTGTAGTTCAGTATGCTGTTTGATAAAAAAAAAACATTTAAGGGGGAGGGGCTGTTAAGAAATATATGATCAAAATGACATACATGTTCGTGGTACCCATTATGTAATAAAAATACAAACCTCAGCATTTTCTGCTACATGTACATGTAGTTTTACCCTAAAAGAAAAAAATAACAAAACAGGTTGATCTAGAAATGCAAAAATGTGGAATACCCAATATCAATGAATATCCAGGACAAAATAAAGAGGTTTTTTCCTGAAAAAATCCAACAAAATTCTGCACGGAAAACAACATCTTCCCAAGGAAATCGCTATAGGTGGGTTTATCTAAACTGGAGCTGCTGTCAGTAAAGAAGAACATTAATTGAACTAACTATTATTGAATTGGAGTGCTTAAGTACTGAATATTGTTACAGTGGAAACTAATAGCAGTAAAATCTATTATTTCATTTATTGATTTCTCATTCTATTCAATGAAATCAATTTCAGTGTATCTAAACAAGGCTTCAACAAGAGGAGAAAATAATCTTTGACCTAGTTAATTGGATATTAAGCATACAATAACTAAAGTCTGATGCATCTTTTATCCCTTTATAATGGGTTTATAAAACATTGATAATTTCAACATAGACCATAAGACAAGAAGAAATGCATACTTTACATGCTTTATAAAAGCATTAATGGGATATAGCTAGCTTAGGTTATTACATAATCATTTACATTTATTTAAGAAACTTGTGAGAGTGGCAGAATCAGAGTTGGGCCCATTATGACATCAAAGTTTGGTTAAATATTCACTATTCACTAATATGTATGACAATGACCCTTTCTTTGCAAACTTCATAACAATCAATTATTGACATTAACCTCTCAGGCATTATATACAAAACACATATTGAAATTTTTATGCCCCATCTACCAAAGTAGGGGTTATATAGTGCTCCGGTCTATACATCCATCTCTTTATCAGTCTTTCCTTCTGTCCTTCTGTTTGTCTGTCCATTCCAAATGTTGTGAGATGTTGTAAGCTAAGTTAGTTTACCAGTTTGTTCTTAAACATGTTTTATACATATTATTTCAATAATTTTACAGTTATCATGAACATGTGAAAATCCTTTCCCATCTACAGTACATTTTTGTAAATACAAAGCATGTTTAGAATCATTACAATCTTTTATTCTTGATCTTTTCAGACTCTCTCCAAACAGACAGATTTCTCCGTCAGACAGGTGGAGAGATGGTTCCGAGTACGCAGAAATCAAGATCGACCCAGTATGATGTGTCGTTTCACAGAGGCAGCGTGAGTATGATATCTGATATAGATTGAAAAGGCTTTTGGTTCAGGTTGTTATTTCTTTCTTTTTCTATGTATTTAAATTTCATGTACTTCAAATGTTAATTTCAAAAAGTTTTGCTTGACAGCAATCATGAAAAGCTTGATACAAAGTTATTGATCACTTAGTTTTAACCATACTAGGCTTTATACTTGTAGCATTATTTTTCGATAAGAAAGATAAGATAGTAGAAATTGTAACACCTTAGAACTTTTCCCTATTCTAGACTATGCACTATCTTTTAAATTCAAAACTATATCCATTACATCTTAAGTTACTGCCTTGGTTCTAAAGCAATATATTAAAGGTCACTATTTTTCTTCTTTCTTTCATCACAAAATTTCTGTCTTAATAACCAACTTGCTACATGTACTTGGTATTTAGGCCATAGTAAAGTAATTCCTAGAATCTCATCCAAATTTCTTGAATGTATGGGGCAGGTGGGAAAATTTTTCTTTTTATTTTTTATCCGTTTTGATAAAACGTTCTGCCATTAAAGGTAATTGATAAAAATTAACATGAAGTTCCAAAAAGATGACAATAGAATGTGCCTGGGTGGCTGAAAAAATTGGGTGAGAGGTGAATCTAGGATATTTTTTATTGGCCTTTGCTAGAAGAAATAATCACTTATTACATGTACTACTATAGAGTAAAGTTTTCATGTTGCTAGCTAATTTACATGTACTTCGTGTTTCTCAAACATACATTTCTGGAAGATTTCATTCTTTTGATAATTATTTAAAGATGAATATGATAAAATTGGTTTCCTTTTCTTTTTTTTTTCAGATGGAGGTTCACATTTTATTTCAGTATTTTTATCTATGGTCTTTGTATATTATGGGATGTAAGTATGGTTTACTCATACATATATGATTTAAGAAACAATTCATGGCTGCCTCTGGTTTCTTGGTGATTCTACCATTGGTACCTATTATTTAGGTTATTATTTTACCCTGATTGAGTAAAATAAACAAAGATAATGGGTACTACATACCATGAGCCAACATGAATTCTTTCGATTCTACTATTCCGCGCACCTACAACATGTACAGTGCAGGACAAACTGGCTGCCGTTCAGAATTTTTTGTTTTTGCTTATAATTGTTTACAACACCCGTTAAAGCATTTGATTTAAGTAATTAAAGTAACAAGACATAAGTTTATCATGGGCCATGGTATATTTGACATCTTTACCATTACTTGCAGTCATGGGTGCTGTTTCATAAAGCGATGGTTAGACTAATGTGCGCATAGGCCCATGGGATGACAAGCATGTTAATTAGCCATCGCTTTATGATACTGCACCATGGTTTTCAAAACCAGTATTATTTCATCGGCAGAGTCCATATTAGAATCAAACATTATGTATAGGTACACATACATATACATTACACATACAACATGTTTGTGTACCTATACTAAAACATTATCAGACAATAAA